>JBAMJR010000085.1:2375000-2533537 GCA_038501785.1 Myoxocephalus aenaeus
AGAGGTATTTAAATCATATCCTCCGCATTTGATTGAACAGCTAAAAAGTGGGCGGGCTTAGAATGTAACTTGATAAGTAGCTGCACACCTACCTTGTTGCTAAATGTTGCAGATTGATTGATGGATGGATGTCATTATAATGGTTGAAATGTATTTTCACGAGCTAACGTAAGCACATGTTATATTTTTTTTTAGGTATTCTTTTTGCATATATTGTTAAATAGGTAATTAATATGACAGGATTTTTTATTTCATCTGGTCCTTAACACACCAGAAGATCACACGATTTGTCACCTGAGTGTGTGAGAGTGAAGGAGGCAAATTGCACTACATGTATTATACTGTGATGTTAGCGGCTAAAAGATGCAATGATTCTACAGTATTTTTGATGATAATTGACTTAAATTTTTTTTTTTATGTCTCTTTGTCCAGTTGGATCTGACTGAGGTGGCTGCTCTCTGTGAGGTCCAGGGGATGAACTCTCCCCTTGTTGTTGGCATCACAGCTTCTAAAACCAAGAAACTCAGTGTGTCCTACTCACTGCCCAGTGTCTGGTAGTAACCTTGGCTTAAAGTCTATTATCTCACCTTCTAATAGCTTCACTAACTCCACAGCATAAGTGTTTGGTCACATGGTCGCTTTTCTTTGCCTTCAGCTCTCCTCCAGATGACGAGAGCCCCTCAACACTGTTGCTTGACTTTTGTGATGACGTCATTTTGAGCAGAGCCGTTACTAAGCAGTTATTGATAACCAATCAAACTGCTATCCCTGCCCCTTTCCACATAGAGGCGGATTATTTCACCTGCCATGCCTCAAAGCCAAACAACCAGTCAGAGAAAAGGTAAGGGGAGCCATACCTCACTAACCTGAATAATAAATCAAAGAGGGACTTTGCTGTTCTGCAGATGTGACACATGCTGCATTTTAATCTCAGAATAACATACGTCAAGAAGCCGCTTCACTCCATTCAAGCTCAGAAAGTAGAAGAAAAAGCACTTAAGGGTAAGCTTAACTACTCTTAGTGTACACAGCACACACTTTTAAAATGTAAGCAGATTGAGTGCACACTCAAACCTTCTGTATCTATTGGCAGAGTTTGTGAGCAGCTTGCTGGCTCATGGAAAAGGTGCAGCTTTCTTTGTCCTGCCAGACACTGGGATGCTGGGAGCTTTTGAGACGCAGACTGTGGATGTCACTGCCTACACGGACATGTGGGGCGAATACAGAGATCACCTCATATGCAAAGTATGATGCCATACAATGAGATGTTACAGATATTTAAGGATTAGAGATGACCTTCTACTACTACTTCAAACACATCTTCTTCATTTTGTTCCAGACTGATGAATAATGTTAAAATCTAATTTCCCTCCTGTAGGTGGGGGATCTCGAGCCCACGCTCATTCCCATGCAGATGACGGTGACAGGCTGCCCACTCTACTTCCAAATGACAGGCCCACGTCCAGACAACCAGAACCAGGGACCAAAAACACAGTCTGTTCCCCCGGCCCTTTTCTCCAACTTAAATACACTAATGTTGGCATTGTACAGTATATATATATATATATATATATATATATATATATATATATATATATATATATCAGTTTGACATTCCTGTTTGCATCTTTAGGTTTGGCACTCATGTATCTGGAGGTGACACGGTGTCTCGTTCTCATCGCATCAACAATCCGACCATGTTTGGTAAGTGAAAATGTATCGTGTGGCTGGTTACAAATACCCACAATGCTCCACATCTTTTATATTAGAAGCTCTATAGAGCCAACAACTGTAAAGTTTCTGAATATTTGTTTGTTTTCTGCAATACGGAGTGTGTTTTTGACATAAATTTGAAGGTTATCTATCGCCTATTTTATTGGTCCTGGTTCAGGTGCATCATTTATAATCTGGCTTTTATTTATTAATTTATATTTTTTTATAAAACATTTACATTGTATTTTTAAATTAAGCGGCTGTATGGATTCCTGAGCTACACCAATGTCTCCTCTTATGTTTCAATCCTCTTATGTGACCAATGTCTCAATATGTTTGTTTGTGTGTTAGTCTTACCACTGCAATAGCAGTATGTCTTTTATATGTAGTCTACTGTGACCTCTCTGACTGACTAGTTCTCCCTTTTGGGGTTAATATATTTATCTAATCTAAATCTTTGCATGCCACCAGATATTCGCCTGGACTGGGAAACATATAACATAGATCAGGATGACCATAAACTGGTGGACCTTGTGGTGGCATATGGAGACGCCTTTCCAGTTAAAGATGCTGACGGCAACGAGATGTTAAATGGAGCATTAAGGAGTGTTCAAACAGCCTGGGAAAGAAATAAGACCTCAGGTTCTGAGGGGACGAGCTCCCCCCTCTGTAGCATGACCGTGAGTACATTTTATATTGCAACACGGATACATGAACATAAACTTTAACGACTTTCATGACGATGCCGCTGGGAAATTCTTGTGGTTACGATGCCAGCGAGTGAACCCACATTTCATTGGCTCAAACCGGCTTAATCCTATTGATTCCAGAGTGGGGAAGGGGAGGAATATGTATCCGAGGATGACTGTGAGGAAGAGGAAACCCGTCTCTATCCCTCTCCTGCAAAGAAAAAACTCTTGTCTGTTCACATCAGACCGCATGTGGGCAACCTCTCGGATTACCCATACTGCGTCACACCCCAGCAATTAGTACGTTGATAAGACTTGAGCTACATACATACATTTTACCACTCTGCTTTTAGCCATATGAATAACAATGTATTATCTTTTTTTATTGTTTATCTCAAGGTGATTCCAGCAAAGAGCAGCAGCACCATCCATGTATCTTTCACTCCTTTGACTCTTTCCGGGTCAGGTTGTGAGTCCAGATGTGTGGGCCTGGCTCTGGGCTTCATGAGTCTAGACTCTGAGGTAACAGGCTCAACACACTAAACAGGGTTTCTTAATTTTAAATCCTGGAAAAGGCAAACGGGAGATGACTCTGATGCAACCTAAATTCCCTTATTATTGTGTTGTGCTTGTTTACAGATGGCTGCCTGTGTCCCGGGTAAAGTTGGAAGAGCTCAGGGTTTGGATTTGGAGCCTGTCAGAATGGATCTACTAGCAGTCGTTAAGCCGGCAGTGTAAGCAATTAAAATCATATCAAGTCCCCAAAATCCCTAATGAATCCAACTCTGTTTATGTTTCCTAAATTAAAATGAGCTGAGGTTAGGCAAGAGGTGGTCTGATTAAGTTGCATTTCTTCCCCTTGTCTCTATGTTGCTGCAGGCTGTTGGTGCAGATAGAGGAGGATGAGGGGGTGCTGGAGTTTCATGCCTCAGCCGGTGATTTACTGAAGGCAGAATCAGAGGAGGTCAGTCTGGGAAATCTACACCACTAATCAAAAGTACTCTGACACACTGATGTATGCATGAAGTATTGATCCCAAGGGGGTACAGTATTTCAGACCATTCATGCTCAGTGGTGGCTTTTCTGGTTGTTTTGCTCCGTAGCTGCTAGTTCGTGAATTTGACAAGACGCAGGCCTTTCAGCTGAGAAACAGCTCAGAAATGCCCCTCCACTTCAGACTGGGAACTCAGCCTCCCTTTAGAGTGATCAAGCAGCATCTTCAAGTCCGAACCAGCACCTCCAGAGACCCGCCTACTGGTGACAGCCAGGCTCTGGTGCTGCACCCACAACAAAGCATGCAGGTGCGATGAGGAGAGTCGGTCATGTTTTAGATAATACAAAATGTATAGGTAGCAGAAAAGATTTTAATCTGAAGGATGTTCCAGTATCTTGTCATTCTTGACAGTTAGTTGAACTCTTTTGCTGTGACTACCAGGTGAAGGTGGCCTTCCACTGCTCCCTGTCCCTTCTGGACCATGCAGACCAGGCAGGGGAGGACATCCCTCCTGGGGTGACACTGATCCATACAGGAGAGGGAAGGACGCTGAGGTTCCAGCAAAACCTCCTGATTCACTACAGCAACAACAGCCTGCAGGTCAGACACTGTTGTGAATCTACACGGTAGAAATGTGTCAAAGGGGAGAAAAAAGAAAACGATATAACACAAGTCATTTTACACGTTTATAAGTAGTTGAACTCACAAAGTTCATTTCTTCTCTGCTCTGTGCAGACGGTGCCTCTCTGTGCCCGTTTGGATCTCCCTACAATGCGTCTGTCCAGTGACATCATCGACTTTGGGTTCTGCTTCGTGGGGCAGACACAGATGACAGAAGTCAACCTCCACGGACACGGAGCCCTCACTTACTGGAAATCAGTTATTGGTAACTACTGAACTGTCTTCTATATAGTTGTGTCATCGCTCTTACGTTAGCTCTGGGGTTTGTTTAGGCCTTTTGATTTATGCACAAACTGACCGAAATGATGCTTTTAATTTTTTCACACAGTGCTTTGGAATGGCAATTATATATATATATATATATATATATATATATATATATATATATATTTGGTTTTCTGGGTTAAACGTAAGAAATTTGTTATTCACTTTCCCAGTCGGGCAAGTAGGTCAGAAATCTACTTTCCTGAAATGTTTACTCGATACAGATCGTTGAATTTATTAGCAGGTATCAAATAACAACATAGAACAGAGATAATAGTCATGTTTAATCTTTATTTAAGTAAATGCATCTGGAGTACCGACAACAGAGATGAGATGGAATCTAGATGGTTCACTCCTTGTCTACTTCCATCATCAGCTACAGAAAATATATGTTTTCATAGTTTTTTTGGGCAAGTGAGTAAAGATGAGATAAGACAATCCTTTATTAGGACGTTGCTAGATTTACTAGCCCGACGTGGCATTTTACTTGCCCCGTGCAAGCGGGCTAGCCTTATGGTTGAGCCCTGGTTGTCTGACTCATCTTCATTATTAAAACCAGTTTGTAGCCCAGTTGATCAATTAAATATAATGAGAGAGTTTAACATACAATAATTTGCTTTTGTTCGCTGTAATAATTAGATTGTCACATCATGAGATGATGTCAAGTCGTGGCAATTATGAGTCATATTCCTTTGTTCGCGTAGCTCGTCGACTTGTAATTGCCTGGTGTGTTTCACCGTGTGTTTTTGTAGAGTCGGATGGAGGAGACTCCCGTGTGTTCAGAGTGACGCCAGACTTTGGGCTTCTCGGGTCAAAGGAGCTTCGCGTCCCCAGCAGCAGTCAGTGTCTCCAGATCAGCTTCACTCCCAGGTAACAAACCACAGACAGCCGTAACAAAGTCTGTTATGATAAGCTCACTGTAACAAGATTCGTTACCGCCGAGTCCCCCCCAGCCCAAATGACACACGCAGACCTTGATGCTGGTTGGCAATGTCTTTATTGGGACCTGCGTTCCTCGCCCCTCTCTCCCTCCTCTGACCATCTTATGGCTTATATAGCCAAGACACACAACACACACACACACAAACAATCTGTTCCAGCGACACCTGTTCCCTGAGTCACTTCTCCCCTCCCCCCTCTCCAGCTGAGCTAACCACACCCCTGCCACCACACTCACACTATAATGTTAACATTTCACTACGATATTCAAAACATGCTTGAGTTTCAGATGTTTGCATACTATGTGTTCCAGTGAGGACAGAGGGTTCAGGGCCCTTGTGCTAATCCAGTCCCCTCTGCTGAAGCCCCGCCTCACTCTGCAGCTCCAGGGAACCGGATCCTTTGACGAGACGCACAGGTCGACCTCGATGTCCTTAAAACATCACAGTCACACAATCACCACCTGCTCTCCTTAAATCAACTTGTTTATTGAAGAATGTAAATAAATATGAGGAACAACTTGGCAGGTCTCTATTACTTTATTACTTATTAAAGGGATTTTAATAATAAGTAAATGATGAACTTGTGAGTGGAATTCTATCAAGATAATACATTTAATTACAGTCACTCATTCTGTATGTTTACATATTAATGAAGGATTTGTGCAGTTAAATAATAAATGAATGGTAGTTCATATGACACATGTACACATGTGCTCAATCCCTGTTAAAAGTATAAGGGTTAACAAAACAGCACTGAATTGCCTTATTTAGAGATGTTTCACTCTTTGTAACCACAGTAACAAGTCTAGTTTCTAGGCTTCCCCTCCAGCCCAACAAATCGAAGACAAACATATTAAAACAAACCTCACAATCATCATCTGGGATTGTCCACTCGGAATCTCAGTTTTGCTCACAGGAAATCCATAATTTACTCTAAAGTTTGATTTGTAAAAATAAAAAAATACACAGTTTTTGTTGTCTGTGGAGCTCACCTGACTGGCAAAGGCATCATTGATTTCCAGCAAGTCGATATCAGCCACAGTTCGCCTTGAAGGGAAATTGATTTTTTTTTCTAGAAGACCCTTTTAGTGAAGATGAAAAAAAAAAGGCAGCCACAAGGATAACCAAGCGTATGAGAATTGGGCTTCCGCAGACATCTTGTTCAAGTGCTACTTGGACGGTAAAGGCTGTTTGATTATCCATGAGGGGGAACTCCCAGCCCTATACGACCCCCCGGATTGGCAGTAAAAAAGCTTTTGAGTCTGCATCCCCCACCTGCTTACAGTATTTATTTCATAGTATGTAAAATATGTTTGATTGCTTTTCATAAAACTGGCCACAAAGGCATCCTGCAATTTATCTCTCTGAAACATTCTCCAAAGTGAGGCTCCAAAAGCCACAAGACCACACACACACACACACACACACACACACACACACACACACACACACACACACACACACACACACACACACACACAGCCTGCTATTGTTCATAACAGATGCCTGTGGTGTTCATCTACAGCACAGTTCAGCGGTACAGAAGTCTACAAGTCCTAAGAGAGATGCAAATGTCCAATTGATATTCATTGCACTGAAGCAGTCTTACAGGGGCTTGTGTGATCACAATAAAACAGTGCTGTGTGTAGAGCTAATCTGAAAAGGCCGATGCTGCGGACGAGGTCAGTGGAGCATTTGTTCTTCCGATTGTCTGGTCTAATATGCCAAAAATAGGAGACAGGACTGCCCGGGGTTACATTTCTGTGGCCATTATAAATTATTTTGAGGCACAGGTAATCTCTTTTCGAGCTTGAAATGTCATGGTTCTGTCTGACAAGAGCAAAACCCACGGCCAAGGAGAGTTACAATACACTGCTGCATGGTCTGTTTTGTTAACACTGCCGATTAGTCTGGAGCTGACGTTGATGCGCCTGCTGATTGAACGCAGCATGCTGTCCACGCTGCCAGAAAAAATTAAAGACTCGGGGGGGGCTCAGTTGTGTCCACATTTGACAGATGTTTACAGATGTAAACAGGCAATATCCAAGTCCCTAATGGCTGCTGCAGTTTCCCTTTACTGTGGATCTTTGGTTAATGGTTGTCAATATGTCATTAGGATTGAGTCATTAATGCACCATTTATCTATATTTGTTTTTGACTTAAACTGCCTGATGAAGTGCTGCCACTCTGGCTATAAATATATACATCTATATATTTATATATACATTGGTTTTGGTTTTGGTGAATAAGTATATAAGGTTTTCTGAATTAGTATAGAATAAAAACACTTTAAAAAGGCCTATTTGAAGCCGTTGTTGTACTTGCTCCAGGTGTCCACGGGGAGGCGCTGCTCCCCGGACTCTGACGCCGCTGACTTGGAAACGCACCACCGGAGAGCGTCACCACTTCCTGGAGCTCACGTTGTTGCTGACATCAGAGGCGCAGCTCCAGGGAAAAACTCAGCTCCTCTCTGTAGTGTGTGTGGAGACAAGCAAAGAGCAGGGAGAAAAAAAAAAACTTTCCTCTGGAACACATCGACCATTGCAGTGTATTCCTCTCTGTAAACACAGCTCTGGACCATGCAACCCGGGAGAAGAGGAGCTCTTTCTGCCTGAAACACAGCTTGTGTTTGTAATTCTTCAGCACTGAGCGCAGTTTCCGGATATCAGTCCACTGTTTTGGTGAAGATTTGCTCTGCATCTGCTGGGATTTTTCCGCTCTTCCTGACGTGTATCTGTGATAATTTACACTCGCCAATTAATTCATCCTCATTCATCCTGCAGCCACAACGACAACATGGAGACACATTGATAACAAGGTAATAGTCCAGTCTACATGATATCTCCATTTGTTTTGCGAGATCACTGCTCGTTATTTCCTGTTCATAGCAAATGCAATGCCAGCACATTTGCAGATTATAAAGTTGGTGATTTGTAGTTTAAATAGCTGTTCCATTAAGACACAAACGTGCAGTCTCTTTACTGAAAGCAAACTTACAAAATAGTACTTCATGCAAGTGAGAACTGTTACCTAAACAACTACAGATGTATTTCATCTGTGTTTCACGTGTTCTGTCTTCAGTAAATATTAATTTGGATAAGTAGAGGCAAATAATCAGCCCTATATTTGTTGTGAAAAGATATGCTTTGTTGATAAATTCACCTTTTGTTGCTAATAGAATAAGTGTTTGCATTTTATTATGAGTGGGAATTTCCAGTGCAAAACACTCTTTTCAAATGGTTTTAACTGTGGTTTGTACTTATCACTTATCATCAGTAAAGTATGAAATCATTTCTGGAAAGTCGTTGTCATCTTGTGTTTTTAGACTCATGCATGTTCTGTATCCTTTTTTTCTCTGTGCTGTCACCCTTCCAGACCCCTGTGGTTTACAGTGGTCAGTTAAGCTAATGTTTTCCTTGACATTTTTAATTTTTTTCATCCCCCAACTGGTCTTTTCCCATTTCCATCCAAGCATTTTCAAAGTATGTTGAGTCCACCATGAGGCTGCTTTCCTGTAAAAGGGACAAGGATGCCGGTGAGCTTCATCCACAGCTCACCACATATACCTGCTGTGGCAGACCTCTGAGACGATCCGCCAAATTAGATTTTAATGAGGCCATCATGTTCATCAAACCGAACCGACATGAAGTGCACTCGCAGGAGTCTGAGCGGCCGACTGACGGATGAGTTTATCAGCACATTGGCGTGCCCCAGGGGGCTCAGAAATAGCTTTAAAGTGAGAGGCAAACTGTCAAGTGGAGGCCGCCCACAGATATGGTTGGTGTCCCTCAAGAAAAACAACCCATTGGGCTGATAACGGGACTGGATCCCACAGTAAATATATGCCAGCCAGAGACAGAAGCGACGGGTCGCTAATTGTTTTTTGATGGGACTAATGAGGAAGAGTTTATCGCTTTCCGTTTCGCAGGTTAAACCAAGGTGCAAGGTCTGCATTGATTGTCGAAGCGCTTGAGTGTTTTGGAGTTATTACGTGTGTCACGTACAGCAGACTTCGCTCATGCAGGCTATACGTCTCGGCAGAGAAAGCTGGGCTCATCTATTAACTCCCGTTAACAACCCCGCTGTCAACTCTCAGGACCGCTTCATGCTGGGCGTCTTCATCAGAACGACCTCCTCTCCCTCACGCTGTCCCCTACACTGAGGAGTGTGAATTCCCAGTCTTGCCCAGACGCCCACTGACCAGAGGGCTGGAGGTGAAAGGTTACGGTGACTCATAGAAGCAGGCTTATTATCTGTCCTTGAAGGCCTGTTTTGGACGTTGCCTGGTTACACCAGAAAGCAAAACAAGTTTGTCATTAGGCTCGTTAACAAGCTTGACACAGGGTTATTAGTAAATAACTGCATAGCATGTCAGACAGCAGAACTGTTGGGTTCAGTACAGTAGCTTTGTAAACTATTCCTCCCTTTTTACATATTTTGTTGTCTTGCAGTCTAACAGAAAGCAGCCTGCTTTACGAAGCACATATATGGAGCTTGAAAGACAGAAAAAACGAAAAAGCTATTGCATTATGGGAAATGTAGGAGGTCTTTGGAGCTTGACCTATTCCCATTCCCTGCTTTCCTTCCATCTTCATTGCAATAAGTTGAATCTGTGTGGACCAAATACTTTTCACCGGCCATAATACACAGAGGCCCCCACACCTGTCAAAACCAAGCTATTAATTCCAGGGAATCCTCTGTAGACCTCTTAGATAGCATTGTGTTGAGGCGTGGAGCCAGAGACGTAATGGAAAATGTTTGGTACCACCACCGTGACTCTTCCCAGAAGCAGCCACTCCGAGAGGCCTGAATGTAAGAAAACAAAAAACCAAGTAACCATTGTTAGACAGCTTCAGTCATCTGCAGTGATGGAAGAAACAGGCGGAGCAACCATGTCTTCAGCGCTCCATCAATCAGAGCCTCGCGGTAGATAGAGAGCCTTTCTTAAGTAAAACAATAAAGAAAGCCTTCTCAGACCGTGCCAGATGGCACAGAGGACTCTGAGCATGAGAGGAACAAGATGTGCAACAAGACAAAAAAAAGTACTGTATCTGGAACAACCCAAATAACCACTTAGGTACAACAGGGTAGTTGCAGCACCGTGCTTCTCAGAGGACAGAGAGAAAAATGAGCTGGGACGAATACAGATGTATCCTTGAGGAAAAATAGCACAACCTCAGAATTGAGCAATGATTCATTTCTCATCTCGGCAAAGTCAGAGAAATCGCCGGAGTGGCTTCAGGACAGGACCCAGATATTAATTGACCTGAAGATCCCAGTTTTCCAACACTTTCTAAACAATCTAACAGAGCGTGGCCTCTTGTGCACTGAAGGGTTGACACTGCACAAATACAGGTGTGAAAAGCTGGTTGCGGCACACCCAAGATGACGTAAAGCGGTATCTGCTGACTGCGGTGCTTCTGTGTGGAAATACTGAATTAAGAGTCTTGTCACATGTGTGGATTTTATTTCAATCTTTACAAAAGCTTAAAACAGGTTATTTCACTGAAGGGTATTTTATGAAGGCGAATAGAATGAAAATACAACTATTATCACTTGAATTAAGCCTGCAAAAGTAGAGCGAGAGGGTCTGACCGCTCTGTAGCGTGAGGGTCCAGCCCCCTCCGTACAGAAACCAAGAGGAAGTTGTCCTGATTGAGCTTTGTCTGCACGGCTTGTCTGACCGACAGGACAAAGCCATCAGCAGCAGAGACTGCAAGGACAGCCGGATAGACACAACACTGCCAGACTGGACCCGTGCAATAACACCGAAGACAACTTTGTGTCGGATGTCGTGTGAAACGCAGTAACTGTTCCTTGTTTTTGATTGCATTTGATGGATTAAACACATCTATAAAGAAGCGAGGCATGTCTTTAGTTTGTTGCAGAGACGTTAACTGGAATCCACAAATGAAATCGCTCTTGGATTTTTCATTGTCACACTCACTCAGCCTCTTGAGTATCAAAAGCCCAGAACCCCAGGCACTCTTCATGGTTAAAGCTTTGGTGGAAAAGCAAAAATACTTGCCGGCTTCCTCCTGAAGCACAGCTGTTTGACATTCTGTCTAGTGAAAATGGGTTTAGGTCCATGAGCTGTCTCTGCATGGCTGCATTTGGGTGGAGGAACACAATGAATGAATGTTCTTGTAATAGCATGTCACCGCATAATGGAAAAGACAGCTTACTTTACAGATTGTGCTTGGATTCCTCTCAGGGGGGGGGGAGAATATGGTTCTGGTGATCTGATCAAGGCAGTGGCGATACTGTGGACGGCAGGAGAATCACTCCTTCATTTGGCTATTTTTAGCCAGTGTTGTGTGGTTGATGATAATGGCAGATCTACTTATCTGTGAGCTGATAGAGCCATCACTTTCACAGAGGAGGATCCTCTTACACTGGAGTCTTATTAGTACCAGTGGATTGAGTTAACACAGCAAATCCAGCTCCACTCTTCATACGTTCCTTTGGGCCCTCATTATATCAGCTGCTTTCTCCTATATGGCTTACTGTTATCAAAATGGTTCCAAACTTAAGTGATGAAACCGTCTCTCAAACTTTGAATCTTTTAAGTAAGATTCACTGGTTCCAGATGCTCAAATGTGAGGATTTGCTGTTGATCTCTGTCTCATATCATTTGAAACTCAATGTATTTGAAATTTGGTATGTTGGTTGAATAAATCAAGTAATTTCAAGGTGTTTTCTTGAGCTTTGGGAAATAGCATTGGTTTTTTTTACGGGAAACATTATTAATAAGGAGAATAGTTTCTACAAAACCCTGTTTTAAGACTACAAAACAAGACAAATCTAAAGTCTACCGCCCCCTTTGCAGTTCTTTGGCAAACTGCTAACGTCGGCATGCTAACATGCTCACAATGACAATACTAGCATGCTAGTCCTACAGCTGGTCCTTATCGTGCGTTACATATTTCTACATGTTTGAATATGTCTGGCTTGGACTTGTGCACTAATTCTGTGGTTGCAGCCACACCCATAGGTGCAACTCTGTTATTTATTCAATGACACACACCCGAGGTAGCTTAATGCCTCTGTACTTGATGAGGAGCCGCAAATTACAGCTGACACTTAAGGAAATGTAATTAGTAATTGCTCATAAACCAAATTGTCAGACAAATAAACATGTGTTGACAATTTCCAGGATGAGTGGAAATATTTTTCCACTAATTCGATTCGTCATTCGATGAAACGCAAGTGGATCACCAAAGGTAGTAGCATTCATCCTCCGGGGACCATGAATGTCTGTCCAAAATTGAATGACAATCCACTCAGTATTTGTTGAGATATTCCAGTCTGCTCATGGACATTTTCTGCTTACAGATTTTGAAATGTCAGGATTTGCTGTTTTAGTCAATAGACCGATTTATACTTGTGTTTTGGTTATTTCAATATGTAACTTTGGGTGATTGTGATGTTTCACTTTTTTCAGTGTTTTCTGAGTAGTGACATTTTGAACAGTGAAAATAATCTTCGCATTCAACCCTGAATAAGACTGACTTGTGCTCTACAGCATGAAGAGATCAAGCTGAATAATGATCTAACTGCCCCAATTGAGCATGCATTAATGGTTGAAACAAGAGATGCACATGTGCACAAAGCTAGGGGAGCCACAGTAATGATAAATGAGCGCGGAGGCCCCACATGGAGTGACGTTCTCCGTCCACCACCCGTAAGTCTTCAAGTGCCTCTTAGAAAACTGTGAGTGCAGGGCGATTTCCTCCATTGTCTTGTTTCCCAGAATCAGCCAGCATTATGCTTCTGACTCATGCGGCCACAGCACAGGCTTGGCTATCGCTCAGCGGACGGGACACCCCCGCCATCCACCATTGACCTTATAAAAAGAGTAAGTCACCCAGATATCCACTAATCCCCCTTCACTTCCTGCCTGTGTTGCAATTCAGACAGTCTACCGGGTATTGTGACCAGCTCAACATCTCCTCATGATATCAGGCCTGTGATGCATCATCATATGTGATCTCATCAACAGTGGAGACTTGTGTGGTTTTGTTTTGGATACAGCAATTTAAAAAAAGCCATGTCACTAACACATGACTTGTAATTGTGAAAGGACCATTGTTTTGAGATATTTTTAGCCATTAAATACACATCATTTACACTTTGCATTGCAGCTAACCGTGCTGCAAACCATGCTACTGTTTCTTATAGACATTTGTATGCGTTTCATCTCCTGTTCCAGGCGTCCTTTGGCGTCCATTAACTTCCATTTCAATTAACTCAATGCAGTGCAAACGTCATGACTCAGATTAATTTGTATTTAAACTAGATTATCACAACAATAAATTAAGTATTGTGTGTTAGTTCACGCAGGACAGCCCGCTGATTGAATCCTCGTTTATAATCAGTCACACACTAATCACAGCCCATTCTCACAGCCAGGCTGTCTATTTAAATAGGCCTCCCTCCTCAGTGATCCCTACGCCACCAATGCTGCTGCTGGCAAAGCTCTGCCTCTACCTCGCTAGTTGTATCGTGGCTCAAAGGTTAAACTAGTATTCAATGTCTTGTTTTGGGCTCATTCTTGTATACCCGTTGGGAGTGTTTTGCATTGCGCTCCCTGTTTCGGTTTAGCATGACGCTTCTCTAAAATCTGTGCATTTTAAGAGTGCAGCCATCAGCACCAAGCATAACTGCATTTCCATTCGTTGCAATACATGGTTAAATTACTGTGATGAATTACACAACATGAGCAAATTTGTATTCTTCACGTCCATTTTAACCAGCTATTAAAGTATGACATGCTTTAAAAAAGAAGAAGAATAAAAGCTCTGTTTATAAGATTTATAGTTTAAAGAAAAGTTGGACATTTTGGGAAACACAATGACGCTTTGTTTTCTATTCATGAGTGGCATCGTGGTGCGATCCCCTTCAGGATGGCGCGCGAGCTACGAGCACGCACAAAGGCGTTAATGTTCAACGCGTTTGTTGCAGCCTTTTCCAAAACGCCAAAGGGCATACAAATAAAATGAACTGTGAAGAAGTAAGAAGACAACGAGTGTTACCGGCAAAAAGCCTGAAAAGGCCCAAGTGAGTGCGCAGTGGACGCCTAGCGGGTCAGTGGTGCGCGACCAAACGGAGGGACAAATTGTGGAGCCTTCGCATATGACGCGAAACCCGTGATGACATCATTATGCATTCATAGTTGGTTTCTTGTGGAGAGTTAAATGAGAAGATTGATACCTCTCTCTATGTCTGTTTGGTAATTATGAAGCTAGAAGCTAGGCCGAGCAGCTGGTCAGCTTAGCATCACGGCTGGAAACAGCTGGCCTGACTCTGGCCAAAGGTAGAAAAATCCAGCAGATTCTTTCCATGTCTTTCATTAACATAGTGCTTTGACCTCAGCTCTTGTCCTCATTAAACACACTCTCACAGATGTCTTGTCCTCATCACCTACTGATCTCTGTGATTCTCGTTATGGGCTGTCTATCTTGGCTTGTGATGGCTGTTAAAAGCAGTGAGCCCAAACAGGCAAGTTGCAAAGTTTAGAAAGTTGGCGAATAAAGTGGCGATTTCTTTGGGACTTCACCAGAGCGATGTCAGACATTCGGTCATCCTGCTCCGGCCACCGGGCAGCTGGAGAGCAGACCTTCCACTTCTCTCGTCTAAAGGGTGGAGGGGGGTTTCCCTCGGAGACCTACAGCTAACATCACGCTGTGTTCTTGGTTAGAGAGTGATGTAACAGAGCTGAAAGAGGTTAGCGAATGTGTGCACATACGCATACGTGCTCGCCTGCATAGTCTTGGCTGTGATTCTTGCTCAATCCCTCCAATAAAAATAAAAATGCGGTTCGTGGTTCGAGGAGCACGGCTCTGCTTTGTCTGTTTCAGACAATTCCCCACAATCCCATCCTCTGCTGTCCTCTTTTTTTAATTAACTTCCTCTGTCATTTCAGCACAGTCCTCATGCTGTGACAAAAGAGAGGCCTCTGCCAGTGAAACATTGGCCCGACTCGTGATGTTATCCATGTTTGACAGGGGAGTGCGTCACAGCTTTCAAAGCACTTCTGGATGTGCGGAGCATTTGTAGGTTTGTCTCATGATCGAGTCGAGAGACAGAGACAGTCGTTTCTTGGAGGCCGTGTGCGGCTGCAGAGGAACAAGAGCGAGTGGCGATTAGCGTCTGAAGTTCAACAAACCGCCTGACTGCCAAGAAGTGTGGGGAGAGAGAGATCTGGGAGATCTGTGGGCACCACTAGTCCGGCGTCACGCTGGGCAGAGGGGCGAAACAGATGGGCCATCTGGTGACTCGCTGGCACGGGACAGGGCTTTTCTGTTGCCGTGTGTGTGTGTGTGTGTGTGTGTGTGTGTGTGTGTGTGTGTGTGTGTGTGTGTGTGTGTGTGTGTGTGTGTGTGTGTGTGTGCAGCAGCGACAGACTGGACCACGTGGTGTTGGGAGACCACCTGTCTTGTGACTGTTCTTCATCTCTTTCATGTGTGGTCAGCATCACCACACTAACACAGCCTGACACAGAGCTTTGCTGGAACACGTCACACCCCACTTCAAGTCGCCCCTTTGCGACCTAATATCAAAGGTATATCAGTCGTACATAAATATATTGCTGCATAAAGTGTGTTTTAAGTTTGCCCATATTTAGCGTTCATGTCGCGATGTATTTAGAACACCCGGTTCCCAGAAAGTGGTCACCCTTGAACATTTTTGCACAGGCTTTAAATATTTAGCTTTCCAATCCACCAGCTCTTGTGATTTGTGCCAGTGACAGCCACACGCGGCGTGTTCCCATGTTCAAACTCAGCCGGCACCCTGTGACTCAGCCCCTCAGGCTGGAAATTGCTCTAGTGGCCGTCTGTGTTGCTTTTATGAAAAGTTTTCTGGCCGACACAAAGAGAAAGTGTTTGTGTCTCTGCAGACAGGCTGGAGCGCTTGTCTGTGCTAAATGTTTGGGCTAAAAGACAAGGACACATGCAACATGGACACTGGAGATTGGAAGAATGAAAGACGTTTGTTGAGCGTTGCTATTAATCTCTCTGGAGGCTCTTTCGTCTTTTTCAAAGATGTTGTGTTGCTATTGATGGCCTCCTGCTAAACTAAATCTGCCATACAAGTTTAAGTTCCCACACTCCTTTATTAATACAATATATATATTATATTCTTTATGCTATCGTGCATTTTTTGTCTTATATTTGTCTTCCCTGCAAGCATTGTATGAAAGTACACCGCTATCCTCAGTATTTTATCTCCCCTTAACACTGTGCTGCCTTTTGAATGCAGCGCTGCAATTAATCATGTGATGGAGTGTTTAGTTTACCACAAAAACGAAAAAAAGATGTGACAGCAGCAGAGCTGAAGCCTTTTTGTCAAACCGCAGTGCCGATGCCAACTGTTGGATCTATCATTGGAGCCGACAACAGGAGCTGTGACTCTGTGTTGTCTTTGTGTGGCAACAAGCAGCTAGTTCTCAGATCTCTCTGCCATGACCACCTGTTAACCCTTTTCAATAAAATAATCGCTTGTGATGTAAACATAAGGATTTAGAAAATGTCATAATATTTGTTTTAATCACGCAGTGACGGGTTTCTCTGTGCTGCACGTCTTCATCCACACTGAAGAGGACCTGACGCACTAAATATAAATAACATTGTGTTGTTGGTTCTCTCCTACTTCCTTTTTCATGATGTTCAGATTCAGATGCGATGTTCGATGTTTGTTTATTTTGCATTTTAAAGGCAGATTATGAAAGATAAATGGCACATTGTTCCTCCTGCAAATGATTTCATAGACAGTGAAGGGCCGTCTACTCCTTCAGTACACGCTGTAGTTTTGCTGATTCAAGCATACTTGGTGTGGGATGACCGGTAGCTCATGGTGGCTAATGTTAATTACAGTTGATAAACTTTGAAAAGACATTGCTGTTCAATTGACAAATCTCTAATCTGTTAATTTGTCTATTTTTGTGCTACTGGCCACATGTTAGCTTTGATTTATGGCCCCAGGTAGGTTAAACAAGTCTTAGATTTAGTCTTTTTTGGCTCTGCATCTTCCCGTTGGTCAGCCCTATATGCCTCTGTGATTGATGCTACATCACACTACACCAGCACAGACATTTTAATATCACAAAATACTGTACACCAGCTGTTTCTCTAGTTCCTCTTCCCCTTTTTTTTTCTAGGCTTGCATTCAAAGAAAAAACAAAATGTTTCCCACAGTTTTTGTGTGAGACAACATTTCACTGCATTATAAAATGGTGGTTTGATGTACTTAAACAATGTAAAGTGGGAAGTGAAGTTGTTTACTGCTAAAAGACTCTTTTCTGTTTTGGTTTTCTCCATTAAGGGATGTGACAACGGCTTTTTTTTTTTTTTGCTCACCAATGTAATGCATAAAGAAGGCTCTGGCTTTGTGTTATAAGTGCTCATGGTCTTTACCTGAGGCAGGCAGTTAGGCAAACACCCACGCCTGCCTTCGCTGCTGCGCCGTGGGATCTCAAGGGCACGTGGATCCTCCATCATCAAAAAAACTAAGAATTCCTCCACGGCTGCTGTGTTTTCAGAGTATACAGCAATAAAGAGACATCAGGGCACTCACAGGATTTTAGAGTTAGCAGCCTCACATGCATCTCTTGGTTGTCATGTTGTTATTTGTTTGCCAGTAGTAGTAAAAATTATATCGGTCTCAAGAGGCTGACCTGGATAAATAAAGATTATTAAATAACAGAAGCGGTGACACTGAAAGTGGAGAAACAGCTTTGTGTTGAAACTACCACCTGCGTCCTGTTTTGTCATTGTTTTTGTGCAATCCCAGAAATATTATGGGCGCCCAGCTGAAGGAAAGTGGCACAGTTCTTGGATGTTGAAACCGTGTTGTTTTTGTTTTTTCGCTCTCAGGATGAAATCTTCGCTTGCAGAGAGAAGTTGAGCTCTGGGCTCGAGTTCAACAGGGCCACTTCCTGATGATGACAGTAAATATGGGTGAGTAGTATTCAAAAGCAGGTTGCGGTACAGCACAGTACACGCAGAAAACACACAAACATACACACCTCTCTCGCATCCTCCGGCAGGAACAGTACGGAAAAAAACACCATGTGTCAGAGTGTGAGGAGGCTGTTAACAGCTCCAGATGGCCTGTTTTGTTCTTTGTAAATTGTTGTTTGTACCAATGTTATATTCCTGATTTTTATACTCAATTAATGGACGACTTTCTAGATGCCCACATACGGTCAGGTCCATAAATATTTGGACATTGACACATTTTTCATTATTTTGGCTCTGTACACCACAATGGAGTTGAAATGAAAAAATCAAGATGTGCTTTAAGTGCAGACTTTCAGCTTTAATTTGAGGGTATTTACATCCAAATCAGGTGAACGGTGTAGGAACTACAACAAATGTATAAGTGGCCACCCCGTTTGGACAAATTAATATAACCATAAATCTAATTGTCACTTTTAATACTTTGTTGAAAATCCTTTGCAGTCAATGACAGCCTGAAGTCTGGATTCAATAGACATTACCATATGCTGGGTTTCGTCCCTGGTGATGCTCTGCCAGGCCTCTACTGCAACCGTCTTCAGTTCCTGCTGGTTCTTGGGGCATTTTCCCTTCAGTTTTGTCTTCAGCAAGTGAAATGCATGCTCAATTGGATTCAGGTCAGGTGATTGACTTGGCCATTGCAGAACATTCCACTTGTTGTGGTGTACAGAGCCAAAATAATGAAAAATTTGTTAATGTCCAAATATGTATGGACCTGACTGTATCTTCCTCAAAAACTTTAAGTATACCGGTGTTGCGCATTGCATTTATATTCACACCTACGAGGCCTGAACACACATTATGCACTCCTACATCTATGCAAAACCAGTCCCCAACACTCAAGCAGACACACACACACACACACACACACACACACACACACACACACACACACACACACACACACACACACACACACACACACACACACACACATACTGAGTTCCTCTGCAGAACACAACTCAAACTACAGACTCTCTCCTGTGGTGCATTTGCATGTGCACAGGACCTGCAGGCCTTCAAAGCTCAACACAATCAATATGTGTGGTATGTATGCACCGTAACTGAAGCTGAGTGCTCAATCCTGGCTCTTTATTTTTGACTGCTTTCCACTGTGATCCAAAACCGCGTTGCCTTTGTTTCCACAGATGACGGTCTCCAAAATGGACCGGGACAGCACAGGAATTCACAAGGTAAACCTGGGTTGTCTGTGGAAAAATCCACATTGCAGAAATTGTTTGAAATTGTTTGGAAGATGGGGATTCTCTTTGCTGCCAAAGGATTGTTGGTCATGCCGTTTTTGTCCTTTTTAAGGCGAGGTCAGGGGATCTTTAGAGGCCACATAGAAGCGATATGCATCCAATTAAGCTTGAGGTGCAGCTCAGCAAAAAAATTGTAGCATTATATACCCACAGCATAGTTTCATAAGATACCAATAACCTTCACCCCAGATTGAAAACTGAGCCTGATACATGTTATTAAATAAGTAATGTTGGCGGGTCTGTGGGGATTATGGAGCTAGCTTAGCTAACAATGCTTAGTATAAGACTAGTAGCCAGCAGCACTAACTGATAGTTCAAGCTAGCAATAAACTCCATTCATAAATATTGGAGTAGGTGTAAATAACTCTGTAGGAGAAAATGGGCATTTATCTGAAAAACGTCAAACTTTTCCTAAACATGGATTCGGTGCACACAAAATCTTTCAGAGCTCGTTACAGAGAAGCGGAAGCATACACAGGCAAAGAGAAGGAATGTCACAGTCTTTAGATGTTGAATAGAAATGATTGCAGACATTCTCCAATAAAAGACTTTCGGTAGAGTCCTTGTGCAAACATTGATTACGTAACCATTCTCACACACCCACAGCACCCTGCCTTACTGCCTTACATCAGGCTCATTATTCTCAGTGAAAGATTAACTTCAGGGGTTTAAACGTTACACCCATTAGGTGGTAAATTAGCTGTGTCGCAGTTTCGATAAACAGCAAGGTGTGTAGAAAAGAGTGTGCCTCGCTTATTATAGCTAGTGTGTGTATCTCTGCGAGTGTGTGTGAGTTGTGCGTCAGAGCTCTGGACTCAGCTGCAGAGTGAGGACACTTTTGGCTCCAGCTGCTGGTCCTGCCGGATGCCTTTGCAATGATGTGTTTCTCAGCACCAGGAAATCCCCTCAATGTCTTCATTCAGGCCGCGCGCCTCTCACACACACACAGTCGCTGGCCCTTACACACACTTTGTTAGCGTGCAAGTTGCAGCACTCGCCTCTTGAAGCCAGTGTTATTCTTTAAACACTAGCTCGTGACTGCATATTACACTCCAAACTCTCTTAGCTGTACTGCTTTTGGAGAAGGCAGGAGGATAACTCCTTTAATCAAGTATTTTTATTGCTGAATCTCACATTATATATAGAGAAACAGAACATTGCATCACATCTACACCCATGCACTCACCCCCAGACCTGTACCACTAAATTAGCGTTGGTCATTTTTGACATTTGCTGCAGAGGAAAAACACATATTTTCCACAAATGTCAAGAAAGGCTGTCAAATTGCATCAAATATCAGAACAAACCCTTGGAGAGAATGCTGCATCTTCTCTTGCTTGAGATATTACATAACCTCTTTGAGCCAATGAGAATGTGAAGGGCAAGGTGGGTCTTTTCACCTGAACAGTATAGATAGATAGATAGATAGATAGATAGATAGATAGATAGATAGATATATAGATACGTTATTAATCCCCAAGGGGAAATGATAAGTCGCTAGAGTGCATAAGGCCACCACGTTGCACTGATCACTACTTGGGTGCAAACCCTGTGGTGCAACACCAAGTAAAACAATACAAGGGAAGAACTGGCTGCTCGTATTTTAGAGGAAGTAATGAAGATAGACTGACCAAAACATTATTAATAGACTTGCAGGAATGTGCTTACACCTATCACAAATCCAGTCTAATTCTACACAATCTAACTTTCGACAGCGAGGATAACTCCTTTTACGTAAACCATCTTGAACTGGAGTTCCGCTGCCACTTTCACAGTTCTCGGCTTTAGCCTGAGAAAAAGAAAGAAAGAAAGAAAGAAAGAAAGAAAGAAAGAAAGAAAGATGCAAGAGTGATGATGCAATGCCCAGCAATCAGCCTCCATTGTGTAATGTTGCTCGCTCTGCTCAGCTTCCTGGAATTCCCCCTTTTTTTTTCTTATGCTTATCACATTTCACCCAAGACACAGAAGAAGCACAGGAAATGAACTGAAGGTATTCCGACCCATCCAAATACCAGACAACAAATTCTTAACCCGTCTCTCGGTCGAGTTGACTCAAGGTTCCTCAAGTTCTTGTAGTTGGTTTTGTGTGGCTGCTGCTGGCAGGGATGTGTGAGCTGGTTGCTTTCCACTGTGCTGGTGGTTAGCCTTGGCTGGCAGCGGCCGCCGACCAGGCCTCAGTGATGTAATACATTCATTTATAGGCCACCATCACTGCCGGCTCTGTACGCCACCACCACGCAATTCTCACACTCGCTCTACCCCCTTCGCCAACCAGTCCTCCCACTCTCGCCCTCTGCTATTACCCTTAGGTCACAGCAGGCTTCAAACACACACACACACACACACACACACACACACACACACACACACACACACACACACACACACACACACACACACACACATGGATACACGCATGCAGGCCTCTGTTGTTTGTTTGGTATCCTTGACTGCCAGTGCTCAGGGTAGTCTGGAGCTCTGAGCCTGCAGAGGCTTGACTGAAACAACACGTGTCACCAGAGAGAGAGAGAGAGGCAGCGATAATAAGACGCAGAGATGGTTATTGCTATATTGTTATTATCACGACAGTAATTAATGCACACTTTTCTTGCCGTGCAATTGCAACATGTTGTTTATTTTTTGGTTTGGTCACAGAGCGGCCATGGACAAATGCTCTATTCCCTCGTGTCCGTCTATGACTTATTCAATCAAAAGTCCATTAATTTCCTAGAGTGGAATAACGCGGTTAGCCCTGCTCCGTATTCAGAACAGAGACAGTGACTCAGTTCCTTCCTGTTCGGGGAGGACAGGCCCGGTCGAGCAGTTAGTCATCCAGCGCTCCCGACAGCTTGTGCTTTAACAAACCGCCGTCCTCTGCGAGCGCCAGCAGGGCGTGTCAGTTCGATACCCTGTGTGGCCGCTGTGCTGTGAATGAACATCGTGCGATTGGAGGAATGCGGGTTGTTTACATACGTACATGTCATTTCACTCTTCTCTTTTGTTCCTTTTGTCTTATCTCTTTTGTCTTTTGTTCCTTTTGTCTTATCTCTTTTGTCTTATCTCCGCATGCTCTTATCTCAAGCATGCGGAGAGGTAGACACCACAAGTGGCTCACCTGTCACCCACTTACCTGAGCTTATCAGTCACACAGCCCACACATTGAGTTATAAACGTGTTGCTAGAGAGATAAATGTGCTAATGAGGCAAAATCACAGCGTTTGATAAGGGACGTGCTTGCTTGATTGTCTCTAATTCTACTTAATTCTCAATAATTTAGTTCTGGTTTGGTGCTTTGACATAATAAAGCGTTAAAGTTATCATTTTTAATTTGAAGATTACCATTCTCTCTCTCTCTGAGGTTTATTTGGTGTGACTTTTACTTATCGCTCTGCTTTATTTTTAGCTTGTAAGTGGAGGGAGTGTGCCGTTGTTCCTCACTTCACTCTGCTATATTGGGATTGTCAAACAAGATTTACCTCTCTGCTGGTGTGGTTTGACCGCAATTTAACCAGAGGTGAGCGTTTGAAATCGACAAAGAGAGCTGGTAGCTTTCCAGTGAAAAGAAGCGTATTGATGAAGGTTAAGCTCTGAGAAACTTCTGAAGGAAGAGATTGTACACATTCTTCTTTTTTGGAATTAAAATAAAAAAGTAATTCAGTACTTGGTCTGGAATGACTAGTAGCGTATGGTGGCTAAAGGTAGCTAAGTTCAGGTAACTTTGAGTCTTCTCTACTTGTATTACTGTTAAATAAAATTATAATATTTACCATAATTTTCAGCCACATTGAAAGATTTGCTGTACACTGCTGTTTTTTTTAACACTGCAGCTGAACAGCTGAAATGAGCTAATTCAGGAAAATATTTGACATTTTCTAGCCTAAGTAAAAAAATAGATGTTGTGGAAAAATGCAAATATAACACTTATAAAAGATACACACCTTATCTTTTAGCAGGAATTTATACCAAGTTGATACCTGCTAATGCATGCTTGTTTAGATTTGTATTAAAGGTCCACTGACCTGATTTACCAGCTCTTTATTGGGTGATACTGCCTTTTATTAAACGGATCGGCTATCGGCCCGGTCCACAATTAAATACAGTATAATTAGAACATTCTGTGTTCACTTCATTCATTCAATCGTAGTCAATTTTTGGTGCAAAAGCAATCTCTCGCCTCATTTTACCTGACATAAAAAGGACCCCTAAGCAGGGAGGTTTACAGATTTTAATATCCTGAGTTAAGGTCTCAGAACGGGTATAAAGATAAAGGTTGGATCGATACGTTCCTAGTTTGGGAGTGTAAATCTGTGTTTGTGTCTGGCTGCTTTGACCTCCGGGTGAACCTAACGGACTGTTGACAAACGGCTGGCAACGACGGCCGAACAAGATCAAATGGCCTCTCGGACCACATCTGCTCCCTGTGCTACCGTCACACTCTCTATGGACGACATTCCCAGTGGTCTTCCACACACACAGATCCCTTTTATTTTCAATAATGTGGTCTTACCTGCAGGTGCTGTTTGTGTTGCGTGGCACACGCCAGGGCTGCTTTTCCCAGTGCACAAAGTGTATGTGTGTGTGTGTGTGTGTGTGTGTGTGTGTGTGTGTGTGTGTGTGTGTGTGTGTGTGTGTGTGTGTGTGTGTGTGTGTGTTTTTATAATGAATGCACTCAGGGCTCATCTGAGAGGCAGGCAGGAGCTTAGGTCAACGACCTCTTCTTTATATTGTAATCACCGCACTCAGATAATTGGTTTTATTAAAGTCTCTTGATATGGTAATGTCTGACATGCTCATCTGCATGATTGCCCCCTTTAGACATGAGAGAGAGAGTGAGTGTGTGAGGCAGAAAGAGTGAAGTGGGAGATGAGGAGTGAGGAATGGAACACCGGCTAGTTGCTGAGCGTCTGTCTCTTCCACTCACAGGTTTGCTAAATGATTTTTTTTAAGGGTCTAATGAACGCTGCCGACCTGTCCCTTGTGAGAAGTGAGCTATGAATTTGAAACACACTTGACTCGACTCGCCTGCAGCCACTTTGATTCTGAATCACTCAGCGTTTGACGAAGGAAAAGATCCGTCTTTGTCTGATTACAGGAGATGTAATTTAAACTAAATAACTATGTTCCTGAAATCTCTCCATTGATAGAGAATGAAATATTAAAGTGCTTAATAACCAAGCTCCAGGCCACAGACTCAAGACCACATTGCCCCCCGCCACTCATGGACACGCATGCTGCATTATTAAACACCTTTTCTCCATTACGGCTTTTGAATGCAGAGTACAGAGAGAGTTTGAGAACTCTTCACTTTCTCAAACCTAAAGAGAAATACACACCAGAAAAGCCATCGATTTTATAAAACAAAGCGTCTATTGTCTGGATATCTTCTCTTTTCATAGCTAATATGTTGTTTTGATTATGTAAGAGATAAACCCCTGGATTATTTCCATGAGTGGAAACTCCGCAGAACAGGAAGTAACAGACCAGGTGTTGCCTCATTGCCTGGTCTGTGCCAACACAAGCTCCAGCACATGACAAATGATCAAACCCGACTCGCGTTACCTCCTTAGGCTATCATCACTCATCCATGACACTCTAAATGCCGAGGAATGTTTGCATGGGTAGTAATGTCACCGTGGAAAGTGAGTTTATAAGAGCTACAGGTGATTGTGCAGTTTCAGTTCTTATATCAAGGCGGGCGAGAGTGATGTTGCTTAACTAATGTGTATCTTTCTGTGTTTAGATGACGAGGAGGCGCTCAACTCCATTATGAAGGACCTGGCGGCCCTGGGTCGCTGCTACACCCAGCACAACAGCCACAAGCCCAAGAACAGAACCTTACTCTACAGATCGGTACGCATGGCATCCTGTCTTGCTTCATTTAAAGGGGACTACTACATTCAAAATCTATCTGTTGAGTGCCGCTATCAACCTCTGACCTCCTCGTAGGCTTAAATGGTGTCTGTAAAAGGTTTGCGGTTTCTTTCCTGACCGAGAAGAGACGCCCAAATCATGTTAATACAACTGGGTTCATCCACAGAAAGTCATCAAACCTGCATTTTCCAAAGAGTCCTTTTTTGACAAAAGTTGTGTAAATACACAGCTCCCTCCGACTTGCAATCATCAGTGGAGTCTTTGCAGCACGCAATGAGCCATATTCTGATAAAACAGGGAACGATTGGGACATGTCGAGTATACAAAAAGTGGATAATGTTGCATAAATAGTTGCATTAATAGATGAAGCTGCTTCTGCTGTAAAACCTCCCTTCCATTAGAATCGGACATTAATTCAGTCTGATCACAGCTGCTGCTCGTCATGCAAGCTATAAACTTTTTACAGGCATTGTTCAAATCTACGGGGGGTGAGTTTAGTTTTTTTTTTGAGTATCACATTAAAGCTGTCACACATTCTGCTCAATTACGGTTTATTAACCACACGCACCACAAGCACAGCGGTGCCTTTAACCTTTACTGTCATTCTGGGTTTTCACACAAAACCTCAGCATCACCTTCCTTTTAGATTTGTGTTTCTCTGGACTGACGGCTGCTGGCTGCCAAAGTCAGGGGAAGGTTGTGCTGTCGTTTTGGAGAGGATACGACTGAAAGGAGTCAAATTCTAACACATTTCGCAGACGCTAATGTGACATTGTGCTGGTCATTTACATTTATTGGCATAGGAATCCTAGACTTGATTAAGAATGCTGATTTGCAGTGTATGGAATGTGGCTGCATGACGCAGGTACACACAAAGAGAGCAAATAATGAGGGCATTTGGCTTAGCTTTTGCCCTGACTGGTGTGGTGGCAACAGTGTAACAAAGACAAATCACTCTGCAGTATCTCAGGCTTTTAAAAGATTACGGTTTATGGCCTGCCAACTTCCAGGTTTTTATTTCTCTCTATCACCTCGTGCCTCTTTCTGACGTTGTTTCCTTGAGCGTTTGTTCCCCCTGTGGAATGATAATTGGTAAACTGCTCTTGAAGCACCAATGTTTAAGATGAGCCATAAACAAACAGCGAGGAGCAGAGACAGTTTGGAGCAGACCCTACTCTTTTTAACCAGTCGCTCGCTTTGATATGATGTCACTGTTAGCTTATCAGCATGACCTCACCGCAGACTTTCAGGCTCCTCCAGATTCCTGCTCCCTTGGGTAAGGACTTTAAAAACAGAACACTTATATTGTATCATGCCACCTTTTGGAGTCAAGTTGAAGGAAATATCGTCCTTCTATTGCAGAAAAAGAAAATCAGCAAATATTTTATAATTATATTTATTTTTGTCACTTAAATGCCTTGTCCAGCTTATAGCTTTCATCCATTCAGCAGCCCAAATCCCACGTTTTTACTTTCCACTTCCATAACTCCCCTCTGTTGTTATTTTTCCTCTCAACAGGATTTAAGAGTCAAGCTGGAGCATGAGAGAGAAAAACGGTATGTTGGAACCTCCGTATTGTTTTTTCTACTCCTCTGTCCAAGCCTTAACTCTTCAGTTCGGATCCTTTTTGTTATGCTTTGCCTTGCCTGGGATTTTGGTGTCTAGTGGAAATCACAGTTACATGCCAGAGTAGCATAAAGAGAGGGAAAATTCCTCCTTTGACATTTAGCCGGGGCCTTATGTTTTCAGGCTCGGACGGGCAGTTTAAGAGGGGAAAAAAGAAAGAGAGAGGGCCCGAGAGAGGGACTGAGGGAAAAGACAGTGTCCAGTCTTCCAGGCACGGCACACCCCATATTAATACTTCATCTTCTGTTTACTTGTGCCTTCTTTCTGTCTTCCACATCCTTCACCCTGCAGCCATCTATCGTCCTTCACACCACCCGCCTCAGGGTTATTCAACAAGCAAAACATGGTTACATTAACTCTCTGTCTGGAGACGGTCTTGCGAGCCGTTTTCCCACCAAGGTGCCTTACAGTTTGTTTACCACGTTGGAGCACTTTGAAAGCGAAGGCGCCCAGTATGAATAACAGATCTTTTGAACCGGGAGAGGTTCCATGTATGGATGCAGTATGAGTTTCTCAGGTCTCAGGTCTGACCTTTTAGCTTTGCATCCTGGTAGAGGTTCAAGTTCACAGACAGACTTTGTCCCCGTGAAACCCTCGTTCACCGACTAAAGTAATTGCTTTGATTCATCTGAATATAGACCAGGGGAACAGGCATCGGTTCAGTTAGGCTGTGATTAGAAAACCACAGGCTCTCAGGAGTGAGAAAGAGAAGGGAAACGACACGCTCCTCTCGCAGAATACGGCTTCACATTGGGCCTCTCTGCTTTTTCACAGCCCTAATTGGCTACTGCTGAGTTGGAGACGAGTTTTTCATGTTCCTGTCTCCCTGCGTTTCTGCCTCCCTCTGTTTCTCCGTCTTGCCGTCTTCTTCTCTTTCTCAAGAGCTCCCCTCACACCACACTGCTCTCTTGGAATACACACACAAAAGCTCACCGTGGAAGACTCCATTCACGCATTTCAAAAGCAACTCTTTTTCAGTCTATTTCTTTTTCATCCTCTGGGAATTCACACTCTTTCTCTTTCCTCTCCCATGTTGTTTGTTAGTTTTTTATTATGTTATGCCTGTCCGAGCTCTGACTGCTTTCACTTTGATTTAATGTGGCAACAACTCATATTTATTTATTTATTTAAAACTGCTCTAATCCAAAAAAAAATATATATATTAACAATGTATTACATTATAATGTATATGTAAAAGGGGCTCGTCCACAATTTAACAGTTTTTGTGCATTCTCACTGCTCTTACAAGCCGGCAGCTTTTCATTTATTTATATATATATATATATATATTTGTATAAGGAAACAATCTCCAGAAACCATCATACACTACCCACCCAGCAAACGCCGGACACACACAGTTAGCGACTCGCTAGTGAACAAAGTGCAGCATTTAGCAGCTAAAGAGCCAGCTATCCTTTTCAGGAGTTGGTGGAGAACAAAACAGAGCTAAAAGGAGAGTGAATATTGGACTTGAACTCATTTGGGCAGACAGACACATGACTCCAAAGAAATACTATTGGTGCTTTGTGTCTGCTGGATGTGTAAATAGGCAACTGTTTGCTAGCAGCTTAGCCACATAAAAATCAGTTAACACAGGTTTAATATTCATATTTTTCGGGAAAAGTACAGAACATCGACCAAAGCTGCATGACAAAGCATAGCTAGTTAGCAATTTGTAGCTGGGTCTTTGTGCAAATACATCCAGCTCAGTAAGAAGACACATACAAAAAATACAAAACACAAGCAGTAACACAATAAAAATCCCATAAAAAACAAATGAAAATCTGCTGAACTACGTTTAAAAAAAATTAACGTCACATTAGATCACAATCATAATGCAAGTTGCAGCCCCGGTGTGAATTACACGTTATATCTGTGCACAGCACTTGAGGTATTAGGAGTCCCTGAGTCAGGATAACCGTGTTGTCTGTCCACAATGAAATCTAATTGGACGGTCTCTCTTTTTGTTGGCAAGCGCTGAAGGTTTGGGGCAGGATATAGGAGCTCTTCCCCCTGGCTCTGCCTCAGGGTCTCCTGCCAGAGAGTAAAGGAACAGCGCCAGGCTGTATTTTTTTTCCTTCTTTTTCTGGTGTGTATGTGATTGTGATTGTGTCCATGAGAGAAAGAGAGAGTATGCTGGGATGTGTGAACGCTTACATTTTACTTTGCAAATCTGTGTGTCCACATGCTTGCACAGAGGAAGGAAAGCCATATCTTTTGGGGCTGCATCCTCACAGCCCCCACACTGCCCTCCCCCCTCCACATCCCTCCAGCTCTTTATCAGACACATCATCAGCGAGTATAAACAGAGACGGAGAGCGTTTAGCTGTGCCGCTGCTCGCCTCTGATCCGCAGGCCTCCCTCTTCCTAGAATCCTCTCCTCAAATGAGGGAAATAATAAGCAGTCATTAAGATAGCCAGAGCTTTGGCCTCTGATGAGGAAATGATGGGATGAAAACAAGTCCTTTTATCAGGATACTATAAAGAGATAGTGGGCTGTGGAAGCCTCAAAAGCAGAGGGAGGGGGGGGACAGAAAAGAGGGGAAAAGAAGGGCCGGTCGAGAATCTCTTTCTCTTTCTTTCCCTTTATTTTGTCAGGCTGTCTCCTTTCATTTTCTCTCACACAGTCTGTAAATATCTCCACGTCTCTGTATCTGTCACTCTTTAAAATAGGAGGGAAAGACACACATCCTGCTGCTTTTGCTGCCGCTCCAGATTTTTTCCCCCCCCTTTCCTCTCAGGAAGTTTCCCATCTGCCTCTGTGCGGGCTTAGTGGAGAGGCCCTGGTGGTGTTGAAACAGTGGCCGATGCACACACTGATTGCGATGCACACTCATGCATGTCGAGTTTTACAAACACGCACGCATCTAAACTCACTCGCTACAAACACTGGCTGTTGAGCTCGGACAGGCCGAGTGTGCACCCTTAGTCGTACACGTAGGCGTACAGTAGTTAACATACATTCATACACATCAAGGTTCTATTTCTGCTGCATAAAAGCTCCTTTAGCATCAGCTCGCTCCTCTCCTCGAACCAGATGACCTCTGCATTTTTCCGCTTGTTATCTTAGAAACACTGTCACAAAATGGATTAGAAAGATATTCTTCCATGGTCATCCAATCCAAACAACAACAAAAAAAAACAGTAAAGAATAGGAAAGTACTAGATTCATCATGTCTATAACTCCTTTTTTGTGTGTGTCATAATAGCATGAAAAGAAAAATATAACAAACATGGTAACTGTGAGCAAAAGCCCCAAGTCAGACGGGGTTTCAGAGTCTGAGCTCATGAGTATCGCAGCTAGACACAACACCAGCTTCTTTTTCCGACCTCTGACCGTGCCGGCGCTCTCTGCTTCCCAGGATCATCCCGTTTCAGAGGCCGCTGAAGATCAAGGAGCTGCTGCAGAAAGTGACCGAGGCCTTTGCCCAGCAGATGGACATGTTCTTCATGGAAAAAGAGGTACAAGAACAGTGTTAGAAAGCAAGAAGTCAATTAATGATTCATGTGGATTCCATTCCAGCATTCATGTATGCTCTGTCAGTAGCTCTGATATCAATTTGTTTAGTTTTTACTTGAAAATCACTAAAGAAGATTAATGAGGCTTTAAGGGAATTCTTCATCCATAAGATGACCATTAGAATATCAATTACTCACCCGTGTTACCTTAAATTCATGAAAATAAACTTCCTTTTTCTTGTTTGCCTCAAAGGCGAATAAAGAATGGAAATACAGAGCAAAATCTTGATTCATTGAAGTAAATGGGGGGGCCGCTTGCACAGAAACGCTACTCATCTGTGAGAGTCCGGATAAGTCCGAAGTGTTTTCCGTATGTTTTTAGTACGTTTTTAGCATGAAATTCACATGTTTGGGAAGTAGTGAGCATAATTGATATGCAAATTATCATTTTTGGGTGAAGTATTCCTCTAACAACAACAACAACAACAACAACAACAACATCTGCAGTACGTCATGCATGGACTGATGCTCTGACATGCCACCATTCAAGAACAATGGGGAATTAAAGGTCGTGCGCTGTATGTTTTCTTGTCCTTTCAGTTGCTGCTGCCCCTGAAGACCCAGGAGGACCTGGACCAGGCGGTTCTGACGTTGGGCTGCAGCTCGGGGACCAACGGGCTGCTCAGGATACTGCTAAAGACCCCTAAGAACAACCATGTGAGCTTCTAACAAAGTATTGAAGACATGGAACTGTTCAGACACTATACGAGCTGAAATAAAGAAGACGTGTAGATAGTAATCCTGCCGGTTAGCGTGAACTCAGCTGCATGAAGTCATTGTCTTTTAAAAACCACGTAACCTTTAAATGAAATCAGCTGCATCACAGCTTCTATTTGAACTCAGTCACTGATAGGAAACAAGCGTCTCCCTCTGATATGATGATGTAACTGAACAATGATGTTATGCCGCCCTCACTTCCTCTCCCGATTCTTTTCTCTTTCTTGCTGCTCGCTCCAACACCATTCCCTTTTCTCTCTGCAGTACCTACAGGTGAACAGCAGGGACAAACAGAGCGAGATGAGGTCATCAAGGTCACTCGGCGATCTGAAGGGCTCCCTGCTCAAGGGCTCGGAGAGGGTGCGCAAACACTCGACAGGTGAGCCGCCATGTAGAGAACACACACAAAATGAAAAGTCCATCGGACCAATCGGAATGCCATCAGCGCTCTATCGGGAGCTGTTGAGACGCAATTTCTTGCAACCAAATCCTGCTGATGCCAAGGTGTCTTGTTCACGTGCTGCGGCCTCAAGGGTGGCGTGTCAGCGTCAATTTACAATGTAGAGTGATGCTAAAGTCAGAGGAATGTTAATGGGGAGATGAGGGGCATGCTTTGGCAGAATGGAAAAATGCAAATCGGAGGTGCAAGTGACAACTTTAACAGCCAGGGAGATGTCAGGTCATAGCAAGGACAAGTGTCGGCTCTCATATCAATCAGCTCTCCATCTGCTTAATAGCTATGATTCTGAGGATGTTTGTCCAGAGGTAACAAAATATACCTCGAAATCTCACTGATGAACACTTGACAGAATATTTTGTTTGTTTGGTCCGACCCAAAACTGACCCAACTTTGTTCACTCAGTTTGGTGTGTGGAATACATAAATCAAATACACCACGGTAGTTGTTGAGCTTCAGCCCTGGTAGGCTAGTCAAAGGTCTTTTTTCTTGTCATCATGTCACACTCAGCGGCGAGGTAACACGGCACGCTCCAGTTCTGTTGTCCCTTACGGCTTGTTTGGTAACACAGCGTTTCAGTTTATTTTTCTCCGTGAAATGCTGAGCTCTGCCCCGTCTCCCCCTGTCTGAATCGTTTCACTCCGCTTATATCAGGTCTATCCAGAAAGGTCAATGTTGCAGTCATATTTCCCCCTCAGAAACCACCAGCGCTCCTTTGCCTTCCTGCAAAGCAGCTGAAAGCGCTTTATGATGGCTGTCGGCAGCGATCTCTCCCACATAGCCCCAATAACATCAGCGCCGTCACCACCCCATGTGAAGTGTATGGAATTACCCCGCTCTCTATCAATTCCCACGCCGGCCGCAAGTCAGCGAGGATGGAAGTGGAGCGAGTGCCGGCAGATGAGAGGTGACAGGAGAGCGGTCACAGTGGATGGTTGAGTGAAGATGTGATGTGATCCCGGGCGCCTCAGTGATGCTTAGCGGCAGGGGGGAGAGTAGAGGATGGAGCGAGGAGAAAGAGGCCGAAAGAAACTGAACTGTGGAGAAAAAGGAGTTTTATCTTCCAGTCAAACGTCGGACTGTTTACTGATATTTAACCGTTCCAATACATCTTGGCACCTTTTGGCCTCAATGCACTTTTTCAGTGTGGATGCCAGCTCAGCTAGCGACGGACAGACTTTCAGTCGGTCTTCTTACACTGTCAAGGGCGAGTGCCGCAGCTCAGCCGGGGGAGCGTTTGTCACAGTAATTGAGGTCAGAGGTGGCAGCAGTGTGGTTTAGTAAATCTCTTGTCGTATCCCCGGCACTGTTGAACTTGTGCTATGAATAACACCGTGAGGCCGTTTTCTCCCCTCCGCCCCTCGCTTTTCATCTCTTCATCATCTTCCCCTTGTGCTTCCTCCTTTCCCCCCCTCGCCCCTCACCACTCAATGTCTCCGTTTGTGCTCTAATTTGACATTTCTCCTCCTTTGCACTCCTTCCAAAACTGTCCCAGGTTCCCTGCACACGGGTCGGACGTCCCCACCTCCTGGCAGCGTCCCAGAGGAGCAGCAGCAGATTGCCCGCCAGGGCTCCTACACCAGCATCCACAGTGAAGGGGAGTTCATCCCCGAGACCCACGACCAGAATGTAAGAGCATGTCAAGACTGGATTTGTTTGCGTTTACCTTGACAATCATTTGTAACTGGGACATCTCAAGAGAGGTCTGTTTGTCATGGCCACGTTGCAAAAAGCAAAAACAGAAACTAGTCATTCATTTTTTGTGTTACTCTTTTTTTCTTTTCTTTTTGTTCAGCAACCAGCCACGATCATTAATTTTGCGGTGTGTTATTTAAGTCCTGAGTTCTGTTTGAGGAATACTGCTCTGCTTTACTTGCAGTTTATCTTTGCCTCTGCCCTTTATTTTTAAGAGGGACACTGTACAGACTGCCCTGCCTGATAGAGCCACTTATTAAAGGAAACAAAACCAGAAAATGGCTCATTTTCATTCAATGTTTTTGGCTGAATGAGTATCCCGCTATATTTTACCGTTAGTAAAAACATTTTTTTTTTTAACCAAATGGCATTACCATGTTTATTATTGTGTGCAGCACAGCAAATCCGTCCTCAGTAAACATGATAAATCATCTTACTAGGAAACAGGAAGGTCCCAGGGCAGTGGTTCTCAGCGTACTGTGCATCACATATATAGGGCTCAATTTGTCAGTGTTTACTTATGGAGATGTAGTACAGTACATTATTATTATTAATAGTAACGGTATTGCACATACGGCTGAGATTTTTTTTTTTTATGTAGCTGCGTACAATATGGATATGCAGCTTTTGAAGAAACAATCATCCGGTACTCATTCCCCTTCACATTCTTATGTTACACTGCAGTTATACACACTACTCTTTCTGCACTGCTTTATATTCTATCCCACATGATTGCATGCTCTGTGACCCTCGATTCCCCTGTGTTATTATATCTGTCAGATGCTGGATCCCTTCGGGAGCGCAGACAACTCACTGTCGAGCAGCTGTCAATCAATAGATCAAGCGCTGGACAGGTGAGTCATCATGCAATGTGTGATTTATGACCCCTGTCGGTTTAGATTTAGATGTATGATGCGCACATTCATATTGCAGAGCAGCATTATTTGCAGAGATATGAGACTCGGCTTGCATCGCAGCGTTCGTGCCTGTAAACGCATTTGGATGGGATCTTGTATGTTACACACACACACACACACACACACACACACACACACACACACACACACACACACACACACACACACACAGACAGAAGCAACTTGAGGCTCTCTGTGAAGTTTGTACTCAGTGTTAAAGGCCAGCAGAGCTCCCTGACTCTGCCTGTGCTGAGAGGAATTGGGTCACTTTACTGTTGCAGAGAGAGAGAGAGAGAGAGAGTGGGAGACGAGAAAGATTGAGCAAGAACATGCTGGATGAGAGGGAAACATTGAGCCAGAAAATAAGAAGTGTTGAAATAGTGAGAGTGAAGTGGAAAAGCGGGGGTCTGAAGAGTGAAAAAGATTGAATGTGAATCAAAGGGGAAATAAAAGTGAGCCAGAGTGAGGTTGAGAGAGGAGAGAGAGCGTAGGACGGAAACAGCTCTACCTGCACGAGGCTTATCTGGGCTCCAGGCTGCAGAACAATGGCAGGAAACGAGTGCATGGAACTTTTCCCTGCGAGGGGGCATGCGTGCCCCTTATCCATGGTCTCGTGGCCCCGCGCCGCCCTGCGGTCAACAGAGACGTCACTCTCTGTCGGGTCGTCGGGGCAGGGCTGCCCACAGGCCGCTCGGTCGGGGGGGGGGGGGATGTACATCGACAAATTTAATGAGAGAAAGTTAGTTTCAGTGCCATTTCAGCAATCCAGCACCACAAACTTAATCGTTAATGCAGAGAGGCTCTTAGCTTATCTTTTCTATTTCAGCACATTGTTGTTGTTCAACATCAATTGTGGCTGAAAGCTCAGTAGTTTGACTGCAAAAGTAATTTTGAGGCATTTTGTGCTGCTTTACAGTCGGAAGTTTCAGACCAGCAGCTTTAACCAGACTATGTTTGAAGATAAGGGACAATTACTGACTTAAGTAGCAAACCCGACTCTCAACTTTTTCCCCCTGTTCTCTTGTCATTTCAGTCCTCCTTTCTCGCAGAACAACCGTGACAATAATTACCTGAACCTCAACTATGAATACAAAGGTAAGAGAGGAGAGGAGCTTCTCTGCTGTTGAGTCAACTGAAACACTGCAGAGAGATAAAGAGAGCTGCAGAAAGCTTGTTCATTATCAGAAAGTTTTGTCAGTTCCTAGTTCTCTGGTAATTATAGCCACACAATCACTTTCACAGAAACAGAACTAAAGCTCTGTTCGTGCAGCTCCTGATTATCTCAAATGTTTCCTCGCAGCGAATACCCTCTTGAGATTACTAATGAGGAGGGAGATGATACAATTTGATGGTTTTTATCTAGGAGTAAATACTTAAAATGAGGAATGGGTTATTGTGGAGATATTTAATATCTCGGTTGTATTTCTTGTGTCTCAGGAGGTGATGAAGGGAGTGCGATAGCATCATAACTCTTCCTGCTTTCTCTTCCACACAGTCTCCTCTGTGCACCCTTTGTCCATCTCATCTGTCATCTGTCTCTCTCATCCCATCTCTACTCTTTGTCTCCCGTTTTTTCATTTTTTATTTTTTTTTCAAACTCCAGTTCCTAAAAGACATTGCGGCTTTCCTGTCTTTTCATGATCACTTCCCTTCTCGCTCCCCTCGCCTCTTGATGCCCCCCTTCTCGCCTGTCCCTTGTCCTTTGGCTCCCTGTCTGTCCCTTTTCCTTCAGAACGCAGATCAAATAGAGCAGGATGACAGATAACGCCACGCTAATCCTCGCGAACAGACGAACCACAGCAGCTCTCCCAATCTGGTCATTTATTTTCCTCCTTCGCCACCCCCGTGCTGTAAATTAAAAAGGCAGTGCTGCACACTGTGTGCACAGCCGGGGAGCTTCATATAGCTGCAGCAGCACTTAAAGCCTCACTTGGGCGCGCATGCGTGCGTGTGCCTGCGCACACACGTATACACACTCTCCCCTCCCAGATGTAAAGCTGTGTGGCCCTTCCCGCTGAGGGATAGAGTATTTGTTTACCATTCCCTGTGAGTCGATTTTTCCTCTCCATCCCGCGCTGCCAAACACAAAAAATAACCCCCCGTCTCCATGGGATACGGCCACAAAAACAGTGCGAGGGGAGGCAGTCATCTGACAGAACAGCTGCTTTCAATTGCAAGCAGCTCCACTACTCTCCATCAGGTGTGTGTGTGTGTGTGAGAGAGAGAGGGAGTGTGAGCACTCGCCTGCGTCAGCAGTGCTCCCCACCTGCCTTTAGTTACTGCTCCACTGGGTTCAGAGCTAAGGCTAAGCTAGCACACATGAGCTGTTTTCTCTCTTGGCTGCAGTGAGGCGATGCAACAGCTCTGTTCGGCGTGTGAAAAGCTGTCTTCCATCGGGCTGCTTTTGAACTCAACTTTGAGTAGACGCGCAGCGATGAGCAAAAGCAATGTAGTGTCTGTCAGATGTGTCGAGCCTCTGTTATCCTTATCAGGCATCAATATGTTTGTGTTACTAACAAACTCCAACTCATTACATCTGCATTGTTGTTCTTGAAACTGTACATTTAGGAGCTCTGTAGCTATAACACAAGAATCCAGTTGTTTCATTCCTTCCTGACTGACAGCTGTGCCTCTTTGCTCCCTCTTCAGGTCGCCATGGGAAAGGAGGGACTTTCCCTCGCCAGTTCCAGTTGCCCAATCGCAGCAAGGATTATGGAGACCGTAAGAAACCGGCTTTGCTTGAGCAATAACAACACCACTATTGTTGCACAGATTAAACAGATATGCTGCTGTGTCTACAGGACAACACAGACACACACTACTCCCAGACCCTCCCATCTGGTCAGATTTCTTAATGCATTTGGAATATCATTCTTTACAGTTTCTCCTCCTCACATTGAATTCACTTTTTAGCATTTCTTTGCTATCTGGGTATATATTTGGTACACGAAGTGCTGGCTTGCTGTTCTAGGCAGCTGCTAGTAATTGCTTACTCAGAGGCTAACCTTGGCTAGCAATGATTTATGTTTCCCCGCGGTGAACCCGAACTTGTATAAAAACACAGCGCCCTGCTTCCTGTCTGAGGGGAAGTAGGACGGAGTGGCGAGAGGCACTCTGCTCTGGCTGGCCCTAAGCCTTGGCCAAGAGCTCACTTTATGCACAACACCTGTACACTAACTGTTTGAGAACAGTAAAACATAGTTGAAACAAAAGATGCAGTGGCCTGTGTGTGTAAAGTCATTAATATGTCAATTTTTTTATATATATATGTGTGTTTTCAGGTCGTAGGACTCTTCCGCGCAGCTTTATGCCGCAGGAGAACCTGTTTCAGCTGGTTCCTTCCAGTCGCACACGCAGTTATAATGGAGACAGTTCGCTGCAGTACAGCGACCTGCGCTCACTGGGCCGCACCGCTGACAAAAGCTGCCAGCGTGGTTCAGCCAAGTGTAAGTAGTTCCCTGAGAGACATTTTCACCCCAAACATATACACAGGGTTAAAATAAACTGCATATCTTGGCCTTTGTTGTTGATGTGTGTTGTATCGGTCTGGTTCCTGTGGACTTTTCTTCTGCTCATAGTAGAGAGAGGCGTGGTTTCACAGCTCAGTACGTTTTACATAAGTGCTATAAATCTCATGATATATATGTGTCTATACAACCATGTCCGCAGCATTTATGAAGTCGTAAACATGAACATGTGCAGGCTTTAAAAAACAGTCTTCGCTCTTAGAACAATAAAGACTTTCTCTCTTTTGCTACCAATTATAATGTTCAAACTGAATTCTGGTATCAAATGGTTGTTTATTCATAATTAATAAACCTGTTTGCTTACTTCAGAACATTTTATTTAGTTTATTGACAGATTTTGCCAAATGAAGAGTGCAGATGTGTTTTCTTTGAGACAAAATTATCATTTGAACACTTGGGCTTCTTTTGTGAAGTGAAAATGGACATTTAGAGAAGTCAGGCCCTAAGAATAAATATGGTATCGGTACCAAAACTCAGGTATCCCATCAGCATATTATCAAATATTTTACATGATACTCAGCCCTTGTTGAAGGACATCCTGGGAACACCACAAAATGAATGTGAATTACAAAAGAAAAAGAAACTCAGAGGGAAAGTCATCCCAAATTGAAACAGAACAGTGTGACTAAGTTTAAGCAGTCAAACAGTGTTGATACAAGAATACAACACAAGGATACTTTCTTCTCCAGTAAATACTCGATGGCTGTCAAACATGTTTAAGTTCTTAGTAGTAAGAGGGAGTAGAACTAATGTACAGTAATACTTTGTGTCACATCAGGCAGAATTCCCCTCATCATCCATCCTCATGCTCACTAATCACATTTGTCCTCATCCAGTCCACACGATGCTGAGCCCAGAAATGGTCTTTGTCATGAAACAAGTTCAGCTCAGCAGTCTGTGGTTGACGTGTAAGTCTCCGGTGTCTTTCTCTCCCACTTGAGACTAAACTGTCTAACCCGGCCGCAAAGCCTGTTAATACCAAAACAAAGTGTCAGAGTCTAGGCCTGTGAAGATGAAAGTTGTTGAGACGCTCTCTCTGAAAGATGGGTTCCCCCATCAGAGAGGGTCTGCAGAGGGAATTGTTTAACGACCCTGCGGTGGGTTTTTGACGTCTAGTCTTGGCGAGGTTGCTGTGCAAAGCAACAGGCGGGTCTTGCGGTGGATTTTTGTATGCTTCAGTGTTTTCTCAAATCAGTACATCATAGTGGACCCGTCTGCCTCCGGGGGCGTAGCAACCAAATGAATCATTGGAGGGTTTTCATCATGCGGTGTCTTGTTTCTGCAGCACCGCGGGCGCCAGTCAACTGGCGGCAAGGAAAGCTCCTGGGCCGCGGGGCGTTTGGGGAAGTCTACCTCTGCTATGATGTCGACACAGGCCGCGAGCTGGCCGCCAAGCAGGTGCCCTTCGATACCGACTGTCAAGAAACCAGCAAGGTGAGCGAGCTCATCTCAAACCTGTTTGGAATAAGTCACAGACTTCCAGATTAAAGGTGCTATATATTTTAATTGATGTATGCTTTTCATAACTGTAACACTTTCTTTTCCTGTAGGAGGTGAATGCTTTGGAGTGTGAGATTCAGCTGCTGAAGAATCTGCGTCATGAGCGGATTGTACAGTACTATGGTTGTCTTCGGGACCCCGAACAGAAGAAACTCACCATTTTTGTGGAGTTTATGCCCGGGGTGCGTATTCTGCAGGGCATTTCATTTGAATACAGTGAAACCTTTATAAGTCACATGTTGTGCAACAGTCATGAAGTTTGATTTAGATGCAATGAGACTTAAGTCTGAGAGTCATATTTGGACTTGTTTGGGCTGCAGAGATAGGTACACAGATGTTGAAAGACAATCATCAAATCAAACCCATGCTGGAAACATCTGCTAAAATGTTGAAATGCCACCAGACGTCAACAAACATGTCTTTAGTGGTTGATGTCAGCAGAACAGCTCAGTTTATGAGAGCATTTTCTCACAAAACGAGCGCCTTAATGAGCCGCTGTCGCCTGTCCCCGAGCCTGGTTTTAATATTTCCTGGGCTCGTTTTTTTTCTGAGTGCTGTTGAGTGTCTTCGTCACACATTGTCTGGAAATTGGAAATGTTTACGTTTCACCGTAGTTTTTTGGCAGAGGCAAATGTGGAGACGACCAAGCCAAGTATGTGTGTGTGTGTGTGCTCTGCACGGCGGCACCGCTGTGGCTGACCGATAACACTTTAGTCGGCCACGGGGGACGAGGGCCAGAGTCCCTGTGAGAGCCAGGGAGCCGTTGAGGTGTCTTGGCGACAGCTGAAAGTGAAGAGGGAGACATTTAGTTTGCACTGTGTGAGTCCTGCACACCTCCCAGGTGTTACTGGGTCAGATTTTCTGCTGTTATTTCAGCATGAGGAATTGAAAACAGGAAATGAAAAGAAATGCAGGACATTCGAAGGTGTTTGGAATCAAAATCTGTCAGCACATTGTGTTTATACACTTGGCTTTTGTACTTAAAAACTGGCTCAGGGGCCACCTTCACAGTAAAACTAAATAAATCTGCTCCAACTGGAAACACATGTTAGTATATTCCTTACAGACAGGCAGATACTGAACTATTTTGTATCATACACATCCTTCCAAAGCAGAACTTCTATAATTGTATTAACTACAGCTGTGGCAATATTATTTTACAGACAATATACAGATCATGCATGCATTTCTCAACCTTCCACTCATTCTCTCGTTGCCTTTCTGTTTGTCTCTCTCTTGCCGCCTCTCCAGGGCTCAATAAAGGACCAGTTAAAAGCCTATGGGGCCCTGACAGAGAAGGTGACAAGGAGATACACCAGGCAGATCCTCCAAGGAGTCTCCTACCTGCACAGCAACATGATTGTACACAGAGACATCAAAGGTAACAGAAACAGCAAGCCTGCGAAGGTCAGGATAGTGCTTTAATTGGATTTGCAACCAGCAAACACACACACACACACACACACACACACACACACACACACACACACACACACACACACACACACTTGAGATGCAGACTTAGCCGGCCGCTTGTAAACAGTCTTTTCCTATAGTTCATATTGCAGAAACTGTTGCTGAGAAAACTCCCGGTTCATTCATTTTATTCTGGATGACATTTCCTCATTTGGTTACTCACCGTCTACAGAAGGCCTGGAAAAAAAGTGTGCTATTTTGAACTCCGCTTTGAGATATATTAGGCTTCATGCTGGTGAAATCGGCCAGGCTAAAAATGTCCAACGCCGGATGGAAAGGTTTTAGTTTGGCTGCCCGTACTGCGTGGCCAAAATGAGTTAAATGTACCGTCTGGTGGGGAAAGAAGATAGTAGGTCTCACAGGACGCAGGCAGGCCCTGTGAGAGTAAATACATGGGTGGGATTTTCCACTTAAAAATGCTCTTCATGTGTAATATACGGTGTGTGTGCTCATCTCGACACACAACAGCTCTTCTGTATGCAGGAAAAGAGCTGTCAGCACATGGCGGTTTTCGGTAGAGCTTGGCATCGCAACCGTGACATTAGACTATAAAGTGTCTGCGAATGTAATGTTCCAAGGAGCCAAATAAAGCCTTCACATAATTAATTAGAGAGTCTCACATTCTCAAAACAAACATACAGGCAGTGGAAACGACTTAAGAAAAAAAGTGAGAAGAGCACAGGTCACTTATTTAGTCTCTCAATCTCTTTTTCTGCAGCTAACCATCTTACAGTAGGTGTGGCGATGAGTGGCGTGTCCACTCACTCGCCACACCTAGTAGTGTGGTCACCGATCAAACACAGGGAGCGCCTGATGGAAACACAGGGAGCGCCTGATGGAAACGGGATAGACACAGCTACATGTCGGAAAATTGTTGGGTGTTGGGGTTTGATCCACGTGGAGCAGACAGTTGATTAAATATTTCATTTCCTGACTTGCGTAAACCAACGAGGCCTTTCTCCAATGTGAGAAAAGTATTTGTGGCGTTGAGTCAGTGTGATATTAGTGTGAAAACTGCTAAAAGGTATACTTTGACATTTTCGAAATAGGTCTGCCAGTGCTACGTCACCACAGACTTGTCAAGCCATAGGAAAAGTTTACCTTTCCCCTGAGGTTGTTCAGTCAGTTGAAGTGCTGGCACATGCACCTTGTAACCACACCGCATTCATAAAGTATCCCTTAAAGGATATTGACAGTCCTCGGGAGACCCCTTTGAAAAACTCTGAGCTCATTTTGTTTCGTTCCACCAGGTGCTAACATCCTGAGAGACTCCTCAGGGAACGTGAAGCTGGGAGACTTTGGAGCCAGCAAACGTATCCAGACCATCTGCATGTCTGGTACGGGAATCAAGTCTGTCACTGGCACCCCCTACTGGATGAGCCCGGAAGTCATCAACGGGGAGGGCTATGGCCGCAAGGCTGATGTGTGGTAAGGAATCAGATCAGATGGAGCTGTAATGAGGCCCACAGGGGATATTAGACTGCAGCAGCACAAAAATATGTATTACACGGCCGCAGTTAAAGCAATAAAGTGACCTCCAGAAATAGGTGGTAAAGCAATATATACAGTAATACATAAAGCAGTCACCGAGACATGAATGCTATCTTGAATGTGAATTACAAACACAGGAATATTAATTTATCTTGGCGAATGAATCAAAATGAAAACCTGTCAAATATAATCAAATGCAGTAAATACCACATTTGTAAAATTCATGGTGAGATTACCACATTCTGCACCCGGGGCACGAGCACTATGAATATGACTGCTGGTACTACAAAACGTTCAATGAATTTGACCATTTTGTATATTTATTGATACATTAGACTCTTGTCCTTTTCATTATCAAGAAGAATGCTCTGTTGTGTAAATAATGCATGTCGCAATACCTTTTTTATATATTGTATTACTGGGAAATAAAATCAGCTGTCAATAACATGTTGTTGTGTCCAACCACAAGTATATAGAAACATAAATACTTAGAAACACCCCATTAAACTACATGTGAACTCATATTTAATGCGTCTGTGATTTAAATAAGACGATCAACCAACTCTGCTGGATGCTGTTTGTCCTCAGGAGTGTCGCCTGCACTGTTGTGGAAATGTTGACGCAGAAGCCTCCATGGGCTGAGTACGAGGCCATGGCAGCCATTTTTAAGATCGCCACCCAGCCTACGAAGCCCATTCTTCCAGAGAGCGTGTCCGACGCAGCCAGGGACTTCCTGCGGCAGGTGTTCGTGGAGGAGAAGTGGCGGCCCACTGCAGACGCCCTGCTCAGCCACCCGTTCGTCCAGGGCTGCTTCTGAGGCCCGCGGACCCCCTTTCCCCTCCCGTGCCTGCGAGGCCTCTCGGCACCTCACCTCACCTCCTCGCCTGCCCGCCCTCCCCTCTTCTCCTCCCCCGTCGCCAGGGCTCAGCATCACTCCAACTCCCTGTCCTGCCATCTATCACCAGTGTCTGCCTTGTCAGGACCCCTGCATCTCTCACCAACTAGCTCAACCCGGATTACTCACTGAGAGGCCAGGTTGGCTGCTGTCAGACCCCCTGAGTCCTCCGAGGCGTCGCAGTGTTTTGCCCCAGGAGGGGACGGAGGAGAAAGCACTTAGCAGTCTCACAAGCTACAGACTGCTGTCCTTTAACAAGAGCAGAAAGAGTGATGCGAGAGAGCAGTGACTTCTCAAGCTTTCTGGGTCTTTACGCCTATTTACTGCCGCAGAACAGTGTCTAGGTTCGGCCGGACGCTACGTAATCGTGACTGACTGTTGACATTGATCACATCTGACAGCACTGTAAGTTAGTCATCAGCCTCAGTTAGCTGTGTCTGAAATTAAGATGGTAAATATTTTTATATGGCATACAATACATGTAAAGTCATCTTAGCCGATGACTTTTCTATTATCATCTTACAAATGTAAACATATTGTTGTCAACGCCTTACAATAAGAATTTGTAAGTAAGAATGTCTTTCTTTTTTTCCTTTTTACATCTTAGAGGGTTAAATTACCCAACTTTCATGGCACTCAAAACCCCATTTAGAAGGATTGCCAGTGTTGCACTTTTGATATCATGCATTGAAACGTTTCCAACATGCAGGATAATCAACTGAGATATTTTTCTATTTGAAACATTTTTTATATAATTTTCGTAAAGGAGAATTGTGTCGTATAAAAAGAAAAAAAAGAACCAAACTTTTGCATCAGTGTGCAATGTCTATTAAGCAATACCAACACTACTGTTGGAGTCTGTGACATCCATTCCAGCTTCCCATGCAGTGAGCCTTCAGTCCATCGAAAAAAAGTGGCCAAAGAAAAGTTGCAGAAACTTCTGGCTAAATTAGTGCAGTATTAGTCATGTTGGTTTCGTCACCTCAGAGCCCTATAGCCTTTTCTATGTTACGGCAGCTTCGTGCACAGTAGACTTGCACAGACCAAATCCGATGCATTGACGTCACATTGTGTTAGTATGAAAAATTATGGAATTAGATTGAAGTAAGCATCTCGTTTACATGTTTGTTGTAACTTCAGAATGAATCCAGTCACCCCACGCCTTCACTTTGCTTTCCACACTATATGAATGGGTCACATACTGACCACCGGACAGCACAACTCTCCCTGTGTGATGTCAGGTGAGATTATATTACAAGTCGCCAAAAAGGGTCCAGGTGGAATTATGGAGCTAAATGCTGTATTCTTTAAAATGGCGATGAGATGGAACATTAACTGGGGATTTTGATGTTGGAGATGTCCTGGCTAGCTGTAATACAGTGGCACTTAGAGAATGATCAAATCTTTGTTCGACCCTTGTCAGTGCCTTACCTGAATCTGCTCGTAAACACAAATGTTCACTGCGAAAGCAGGAAGCTTCTTAATAAGGTGAGCAGCTGTTCAGTAGAGCGCACGCACAGGATTTGCTGAAGTTCTTTTATATGGAGAAAAAAAAGATTATACTGTAAATACATTGTTCTGCACTTTTGTATGAAATTTCTTTACATTATATACAAATCTATTTGATGAAATAGCTACGTTATACAGTAGATTGTACTGTGATTTAGACAGGAGTATAATTGTCTCTTTGAGAGCTGGTAGGCAGTATGAAAAGGCTGGGAGGCTTTCGATTGGGACAGAGTTTGTTTTGTCTTAATGACAAAGCCTTGAAACATGAAATGTATCAAGTCGTTGATCTTTTGTACATTTAACTTAATAAATCCAAGGTCTAAGACTATTTCCCTGTGTCATTTTATTGTTTGTTTTTTTGTGATCGCATTGCCCTAGAAAGTCTTTGTTGCAGTTTTATCCACTCTTATGTATTTTGTGTCTTCGCTATCTGATGTTTACATTATTATATAATATATAATCAAATTAAACATGTGTTTTTAATTCTAATGTTTTGATTCTCCCCTAAGAAAAAGAGAATTCTTGATCCTTTTTTAGCTCATAATTTTATTTATGTATTAATGATGATACCACTAATGCTTAAAAATCCCCCTTTGCAGTTGCCTTTTCTTTCTTTTAGTTTCCAATGGATAGTAACAATTTAAGTTGATAAAATGGATTTGATTTAATATACAATCTATGACATGAATTATGGGTGGTGGTGTACTGAAGTCGCCCTAATATAAAAGTATATAAATGAGGTGTGTGTGTGTGTGTGTGTGTGTGTATATGTATGTGTATGTGTATGTGTGTGTATATGTATATGTGTATATATATATATATATATATATATATATATATATATATATATATATATATAATGTGTGTGCGTATTCATATATAGATATGATATGTATTTGTTTACAGTGTAGTATTCCTAGGTTTATGAGTCGCTTCAGTAAACAAAGGAATTCCACACACTGTAAAAAATACTCAAGTAGTTCTGCATCAGTTAACTATTTTGGCATGGTGTTGGTAAACTGGACAGATACACCCTACAGCGTGAGGCAGCTGTTGAACTATCGCCTTACAAAACCTGACGTTTTGTAACAGTGTGTCTGACAACGTGACGGAGCCTCTCTGCCCGAGCAGCAGCACCGAGGACCGGGAGGATCTGCTCTCTGACACCGAGCACTGCAACTACTGCTGCCACAACTATTGCTGCTAAGTATGTCTGGCTCCCGTACAATCATATGTTTACTGAGAAACGACTTGCGTCTTCACGACAATGAGGTAAGACTGCATCTCTTACGAGTCTATACACTTATGACGTCATTTTCGTTATTTAGCACCCATTTAACCGACAAGTAAACGTGTCTGTTGAACGTTATGCGCCTGCGTGTACTATTTGCTTTGTCACCGTCACTACGAGAACATTTTCGGGATATTATTTAGCTAGTATGTTTGCAAGTATCATCAAGTTAGTTTTGTTTCGCCGACAGCAACAACAATGCTACTTCCGGTCTTTATTTTTTTGAGAATTTAAAGCCTCTTCTTCACAGTTAAATGACCAGAAATGTTTAATTTATCACAAGAACTGCACAAATTATACAATCCTGCCTTTTATCCCCTGGCCGTGTAAAACAAAAACTGCGGGTCTTCAGTCAGTCAGCCACAATGGAGGATGTTGACAACTAGTTACGTGTAACGTGACGACTTCCGGGTGCGATTTTCAAAATAAAATACATTGTTTTCCTATAAAAGGTATTTGTTTACTTTTTTTGTCTCTAAAAATGCAATTTATATGTCAGGTTATCTATTTTTAACATAAGCTGGCATGGTACCATGGCAGTGCACTTACAGCAGCCACATCTGTAGTTCCAAAACAGTTTGCTCAAATAACTAAATTGACTGTTTAAGCGTTTGTTGCAATTAGACCATGGTCGCTTTCCCTAAGAGATGATCATATTTCCCATACTTTGTACTCTTTACATGCAGCTTTTCCACTGGGCTCAAAGAAATGCAGAGTACATTGTCCCACTGTACTGCTTCGACCCCAGACATTATGTGGGGACGTACAACTACAACCTACCAAAGACTGGGCCTTTCCGCCTGCGCTTCTTACTGGAGAGTATCAGGGACCTAAGAAGCATAATGCTCAACAAGGGCAGGTAACTAAACAGCTGTTTGTTGACCGGTCTTCTTGTATATAACCTCAATTTGTGTGTCTTCTACTGCTTTATTTATGTTGCTGAATATCTCCACTGTGTAGATTTGTCTTTGTTATAGAATTAAAAACCCATAATCTCTTAACAAGATTTAAAAGTGATCATTAACTTATGTATCATGTTATTGTTACACACACACACTTGGTACAGACCTTGTCCTCAGCTTTTTAGGATTTAATTGATTCAGTTGCAACAGGATCAGGACACACCTGAGCGTATAGAAGGTTATGTTGATGTTAACATGGGTCCGGCACACACTGTTGCCATCATTTGTTCAGGTCAGTAAGGGGGAAGTTGCTAGCTCTCTACCCAGGATGCAGCTTGCAGGGTCTGGGACTTATTTAGTGTGTATGTGTGTATTTGTGTGTGACAGCAACCTCGTGGTGAGACGAGGTAAGCCGGAGGAGGTAGTTGCAGAACTCATCAAGCAACTGGGCTCTGTCAGCACAGTGGCGTTCCACGAAGAGGTAGTTTCAAACAGTCTTTCTCTTATTGAAGTGATCACATCAACGTTGCATCCGCTCGTGATTTTGACAGTTGTTACTTCATGCACTTATGTTCCAGGTGGCCTCGGAAGAGCTGAATGTCGAGACACGAGTGAAGGATGTCTGTGCACAGATGAAGGTCAAAGTTCACACCTGCTGGGGGTCGACGCTGTACCACAGAGATGATCTTCCATTTCACCACATATCCAGGTGAGAAATTATATGGTTTGCCTGGGACAAATCAGCCATGTTCTGCTTGACGTCCTGTTTTTGATTCTGGTAGTGTTGTGGGAGATGCAGGTTAAGAGCATTTCTCCCTGGTTCGTTAGGCTGCCTGATGTGTACACTCAGTTCAGGAAGGCAGCGGAGACCCAGAGCAGGGTGAGGCCTCTGCTCCCAACTGCTGAGCAGCTAAAGCCTCTCCCCCAGGGGTTGGAGGAAGGAGCCATTCCTACAGCAGACGACCTGGGACAGACGGGTGAATAATGTCTTATTTGCTCTATCCAAATGCGATTAATTCATACAATCTTGCACTTTACCTTTTGTGCCTTCGTGTAATGTGAATTTGCTGAAATGTCTATCAGTATCACTACGATAAATTCCTGTGCATTTATTTTGTGTGCTTATTAAATTGACTTTTGCATAAATGTCTGTGCATGCTGCTGGCAATAAGGGAGCACAAAGTGCTCATTTCATGCAGCGCCTCTATTAAGTAAATCGACACTGCTGCTACTTTCAGAATTCAATAGGCAGACTGCTGAGCACAGATTTCCTCATTAAGTGCCGGCGAGCGCCGACCGGCTCGATTTCCATGTACCAGATGAAGCTTTTATGATTCTGCGTGTCTTAATGCGCATCAGGGACAATTTAACATGTATGAAATCAGTCGGATGCTGAAATTCTTCTCTTGTTTTATTCTCCTAGATCCTTTGGCTGATCCTCGCTCAGCCTTCCCCTGCAGTGGTGGTGAAAGTCAAGCTCTGGCAAGACTCAAACACTATTTCTGGGACACTGTGAGCACAACATCATTATAAACAGGCACTAGTTTGCTGCTTATAAAATGGCAAAAAACAACAACTCATTTGGTATGATGGATTATAGATGTCATAAATATATGTTTTCTGTTTTGTAGGATGCAGTTGCGACCTACAAGGAGACTCGTAATGGCTTGATTGGGATGGATTATTCCACTAAATTTGCACCTTGGTGAGTGTTATTGTATCATTTCCTCTACTGCTGAATGCTTACAAAAGTTTAATGTTCCATTCCTATAAATATGTCACTCACGGTGCTCCTCTGGCGTTCTGCAGGCTGGCGATGGGTTGCATTTCACCCAGGTATATTTATCATCAGATCCAGCAGTATGAAAAGGAGCGAACAGCCAATCAGAGCACATACTGGTAAGTCTCGATATGAGCTAAGGTACAAAACAATAGAAATAAAATCGACTAAATCATAGGCCATTATTTAGTCATAACTAATAAAAATTTGTCTTCATTGCTGTCTTTCAGGGTCATTTTTGAACTTTTGTGGAGGGATTACTTCAAGTTTGTAGGTGTCAAGTATGGAAACAGACTGTTTCAGATCAAAGGTAAAATTAGCACATATTCAACAAATATATTTTTTAACACACCATACATGAATGTAAAGCTCATGGTCATTTTTCTCAGGACTCCAAGACAAATCTGTTCCATGGAAAAAGGACATGGGGCTGTTCAATGCTTGGAAAGGTTTGCACCATTTTTCCTCGGAGTTCACACAATGTTCTTTATTGAAACATTTATAAAAGTTGTGTTTAAATGGGTACAGTGCAGCTGAACATATGTTTCATTACAGAAGGACGAACAGGAGTGCCCTTCGTGGACGCCAACATGAGAGAGTTGGCGATGACGGGCTTTATGTCCAACAGGGGGCGGCAGAATGTTGCTAGCTTCCTCACAAAAGACTTGGGCCTGGACTGGAGGATGGGAGCGGAGCTGTTTGAATACCTTCTGGTAAGATGGTTTTATTTTTTAATTTTTTAAAGGATTTGTATTTTTAATACATAGAATAAATTGATTTATTCATTGACAACTACCTGAGTCTTTATATTTTATATTGAGATGATGATACTCACAAGAGCCTTGCCCTCTTAATTTTTAATTTTCCTCCAAAGATCGACCATGATGTCTGCAGCAACTATGGCAACTGGCTGTACAGCGCTGGCATAGGGAACGACCCCAGAGAGAACAGGAAGTTCAACATGATAAAGCAAGGCCTCGACTACGACAACAACGTATGTTTGAGAAGAATCCCGACTTGTTAGTTTCATTTCCCTTTTTGACTTGTGTTTTGAGCTTGCCAATGTTTGCTGTCACACGAAGGCGATGGAACCAGAAGAATGTGAAGGAAGCTGTGATGTGGATATTTCAGTCGCTGATGGGTTTCCGTTCCACACGACTCTGTTTTAGGGCGACTTTGTGCGTCAGTGGGTTCCTGAGCTTCAGGGGATCAGGGGATCCGACGTGCACGCGCCCTGGACCCTCGGCACCGCTTCGCTGTCGCATGCGCATGTGTCCCTTGGTGAGACCTACCCTACCCCCATCGTCATGGCGCCTGAATGGAGCCGACACGTTAACAAGAAACCGGTGAGTGTTTGAGAAAAGGGAAGTGGACAGTATGATTACTGCTGGGAAAGCACTTACTACTGCACTTACTATGTTTACAATTTTGCGGTACTTGGATATTTTACTTTGTACCTCAACGCCACTATACAGCGCGATATATTATACTTTTTATCTGACTGATTTCGCCTAAAACCATACATGATGAGCTTGTAAATACAATGTATTGTTTGATATTAAACCAGTGGTTCACAAACCTTTTTTGCTTGCCACTCCATGCAAAAATAGTGTCTCAATAGCAGGAGAGATTGTCCCTATAAACTTCTCAAATATTTTAATTTAAAATCAATATTATAATAAAAATGTCAAATATAGTAATATATCACTCACATTTTTCTGCAGAACGAGTACTTTTACTTTTGATACTTAAGTAAAAGTTAATTATCAGCAACATTCACTTCCAACATTCACTTCCTTCAATGATTTTGAATCCAGTACTTTACTTGTAAGGGCGTATTTATACATAAGTAAAGGATCTGCATACGTACCTCTGGCAAACAAGAAAACCTAACAGTTGAAACTGTAAAAGGAAATGTTGCTTCTGTCTTCTTTTAAAACATCACGGTAAAGGCAAATGTATGTTTTCCTGTTTTTGTCAGAGTGGCACAGGGCCGTCACCTAAAGGAAAGAAGGGCCCATCTCACACTCCCAAACAGCATCAGGACAGAGGCATTGATTTCTATTTCTCCAAAAGCAAAAACCTGTAAACCTGTCTGGAAGCCAACACTGACCACGTGGACGGAGGCTCAGAGGATGGAATCTCCAGTGACGCAAGCGTGGACTGTTACTGTAAAATCTGTGTTGCGCACTGTCGTGTTGATTGAGGGAAGTTGTCCGATGAGGATTTGAGGAAATGCATGTTCTGCTCCAACACTTGAACATGTCTTATCTGTTTGCCATCAGCTCTGGAGATACGTAGCCAAAATAAAGCGCCTTTTATGGACTTGTTTCCTATTAAGATTACATCTGATTAAGGTCTTTAGTTTGATGCAATGCAACATCTATCTGCTGTTGTTTTTGTGCAGATAGTTTTTTTTCTTGCCCTCTTCTTATGTCTGTTGAATAAAATAAAAAGTAAAACAATTGTACATCCACAGTTGTTTTACCTTTTTTATTCGTTTTCAGAGGTAGTTCTAAAATAAAATAGCTACATTAAGAGATATTGTTCTGCAATCAGAATCAGAACCATGTATTGCCATGTATGTTTTCACATACAAGGAAGTTGTCCTGGCGAGAGGTCACTCATTTCTAATGTATTCTGCATTTTATATCAATAATGATTCAAGGAAGGAGGTAGAGCCGATCTGTCAGTGAAAGAATGAAAGCGTCATGCAAGAAAAGGGAACAGAAAACACTTCAACACAGATTAACTATATTTCCACCAATGTTACTTTAGTTCCCACCATAAGCCGTTTCACTCATACATATATTTCTTTAGTTTCTGGGTGAGCGATAATACCAGCGATAAGCTGGGTAAACGATAATAACAACTCTATTATGCAAGCGCACTTTAGTGTCTGGAGGTACATATCTCCTCCCCCGCATGACGCAGTATGCAGCCTTTGTCATCACTTCCTCCTGTTGCCACTGACAGGTAGGCTGTGGACGCCGGACTTTCGTCACAATGTTTCCCTGTTTTGTCTTTTAACCAAAGCCTTCTCGTCTCACGAAACTTTGGAACATGGCTTGCTTCGATTCAGAGTTTGACATGTGGACGATTCCTCTCGTCGCGCTGAATATGAGCGTGCGGAAAAAGTTGGGTCTGTACCTCAACCCCAGGAACGCAGTGGCCGCGGACTGGATGGCAGTTGCGGAGAGCATGGGCTTCAATTACCTGGAGATAAAGAACTACGAGGCGGTCAAAAGTCCCACCGAATCGGTCTTGGAGGACTGGCAGGCCCGCTGCGCGGACGCGACGGTCGGGAAGCTGCTGTCGATCCTGGAGGAGGTGGAGAGGAGAGACATCATGGAGGATCTGCGTCCTCTGATGGGTGCGTTGGTGACATTTGGAAAGTGGGTTTAAATGCGTATCTCATTGGTGCACGTGGCCGACATAAGAGGTGCTAACTTCTAGTATGTATGAGCCTGTTTTCATCGCCCATTCTGCCCCTGTACGCTACTCCAGGAAGTGATTCACAGGTTTGAATTCTTATATTGGAAAATCTCAGTCTTTATTGCACCAGTATTTCAACACATTTGTGCTAAAACAAAGATATATATATATATATAACATCTGGATCCACTTATTGTTTGCAAGCCACTGACAGAGACACTTCAACTGTGTGTGTGTGTGTGTGTGTGTGTGTGTGTGTGTGTGTGTGTGTGTGTGTGTGTGTGTGTGTGCGCGCGTGTACATGAATATCTTTTTTTTCCAAGCAGATGAGGATGTCAGGAAGTATGACGAGAACCAGAAGAAGAATGCAAAGCTCCCACTTCAGGTGGCCGTGGTGGACAGCTGTTTCCCTCGCACCTCAGAGAGGATTGGTCTCACCCTGGAGGACGACCCCGAGGGTCAGTGTTTGTGTTAAAACATGTACAACATTTACAAAAGTGCTGCAAATTTGCAAAAGCACTGAACTTGAATATTTCCATTATTTTGACAACTTTATACCAGTCTCCTCTATTGTTGTAATATTGTACTTTTAGCCTACTACATTCATCTGACAAGGCCCAAAAGTATACAACAAACCAACTGCAACAATACAATGCTGATTACGTGTTAATACATCTGTATGAATAGTCCAATCATGTTATAACACTCTAAATGAGGTCATTTTGGATAATGACTACATATTGCTTATGAAATGTAAATAAGTAAGTACATTTAGATGATATCGTATTCATACTTTTGCTTAATTCAATGACTGGCCTACTTCTTCCACCACTGCTAATGAGAAAATAGTTGGACAGTGTCAGATTGTGTTCCAGTCAACTACACTTTGAGCGGTTTTAATGTTATGATATCGGCTAAAAGTTGGTTTACATGAGTCGTGTCTGACCTGTTAGAGTGTGAGTGCACAGCTGTTGTCTGTCCAACTTCAAGACAATGGATTATAAGTAGAGACCTTCAATAACTAGAATTACTTTTGGTTGCCCACAATCAATAGTTTCCAACGGTTAAAAATGAATTCCATGCGCCTTATCAGATTCTTCATGACAAGTCTCCATGACCCCCTAAATGTCATGTGGTGGCGAAGATATTATAAATTAGTGACTTTGCAATGCAGTCATCAACGCACCTACATTAGTTCAAGTTAGATTTGAGATAGTGATAGCAGCATTATTTTTTCTGATCCAAATCTCTCTAATCACTCGTGGCTGCACAGCTGCGTCGTCGTGTGGTTTCCTCATCCTGCTCATGTTTTGCTTCTGTGGAATAAATATGCGTTATTGAATATAATCTAACTGAATTGAATCCAGGTGTTCCAGAGCGGTTCGATGCCTTCATCTGCTACTGCCAGAAGGACTTTGAGTTTGTCCGTGAGATGATCCGCGAGCTGGAACAGACCGATTACAAGCTGAAGCTGTGTGTGTTCGACCGAGATGTCCTCCCAGGCTCCTGCGTGTGGACCATCACGAGTGAACTCATTGAGAAGAGGTGGGTTATCGACACGCGCTCACCTTGTTTGTTCTGTTTATCTGGCCTGTTCAAACAAACAGGGAGGCCAAAGCACAGTCACGTTTGCGTGATCTCGTGCTTTTTCGATATTGTTAGCATGCAACACTTTGTATTGCGATGCAACGGAGACTTCTGTGTGACGTGAACCAGGCCTGCTGCTTATTCACAGTATATAACACAATATATTCTACCTTCAGTGGCTCTGTTAATAATCTGTATGGGGGAAAACATTTGAAATTGAAAGTTCCCAGACACAAAAGACTTGAAAGTTTCAGTTGTGGCAGAAAGCTAAATTTTTCATAATAACAGTTTCATTTTGAATTTACATAGAGAAAGCCACCAGAGAGCAATAAATCAAAGTTTTCTGTCTTAAAATCTCCCTCATTTCAACATTCGCTTTTATGTGACCATCTGTGCAGGTGTAAGAGGATGGTGGTGGTGATTTCTGATGAATACCTCGACAGTGATGCCTGTGACTTTCAGACCAAGTTTGCGCTCAGTCTCTGTCCCGGTAAGTTGCATGTATGTACAGCTTTCTTTATCTGACATATGCCTGTGCATGTATGGATATGAACTTACTTTTTCACTCTCTCTCTCTCTGTTGAGGAGCTCAAAGTAAACGGCTTATTCCAGTGATCTACAAGCCAATGACGAAGCCGTTCCCCAGCATCCTACGCTTCCTCACCATATGCGACTACACTCGGCCTTGCACACAGGCCTGGTTCTGGACACGGCTGGCGAAAGTTCTCTCACTGCCATAACCATGGACCAGGCAGTCAATTGTGTTAAAATGTTCCCTTTTTACTCTATTAAAGCGGGTTTGGATAATGACCAAACGTCACAGGTTAAAAGTATATACTACTGCTTGTGATCCACGTCCCGCAGAACACATACTGAGTTCATACGATAGAGTGTGTATTATGGTGGAAACTATTTGTGTTTCCTATGAAGATGACAGAGGGATTTCTGGATATTGTCTCTCTGAAACTCAAGCTGTACAAGGATACTAAATATCAGCAAAGTTCTCACTGCACACAGACGTTATTGTGTTTAAAAAAGAACACAAGTTATGCCTGCCACTGTGTTGTATTTGGGGAGTATTGGCGAACAGGATGTGTTTGTTTTTGTGGCAGTCTGTACTAAATGCTCTATGATAGATCAGTGTTTTTTTCTTTGCGCTGGCCACTTCCTCTTATGAGTCAACTTTGAGGTGAGATTGTAGCTTAAAAGGAAGAGATATTGTGATTGTCTTCCACTTGTTCAATTTTACTGACTGCTGACACCTGCCTTTCTCCTGTCTGTTTCAATGTCTTTATATTTGATTTTGTACTTTTGATATGGTCTTTTCAGAACAGTTTATTAAAGTGAATTTATTCTACATTGAATAAATGGTCTGAATATTATTTCCTAAAAAATAATGTTAAAACATATTTCAAGGGCATTTTCCTTTAATGTAAAAAAAACAAAATCAAAAAACATTTGTACTGTAATAAAAGCACAATATGTTCTGATCTTCTCCACCATGTGTCACGATTGTGCAAGTTCTGCATGTTATACAATTAACCAACAGAGGTGTCGCTAATTGAATGCTGTAAAGAAGATTGAGTACATTTTACAGTTAAAGCATGAGCATCCAATCATAGAGCAGTATGTGTGTACTGTCCAATCAGAGGACAGGATGGTCCTATAGCAGTACGCCCCTTTTTACACATTTAATTTAGGTATCGTATGCCCCGAGTATAGCCTGTCAGGTATAACGTCGCAACCCATTTAATGACTAAACGTGCACAAATGAATGAAATTGTTGTGGGTTAGGAAGGATCGAGAGTGCTGTGAGTTAATATAAGCGACGCATATTTGGTTTGTTTGCTTTATGAGAAGAATGAAAGCCTGCAAGGCTGAACTCTAAGACTAATTTAGATTTGCCGTAAAGCAGCCCGCCATTAAAAGTGTGGCGGAACCCAAAGGCTTTTTGGGCATGTTTCACCATAGGTTTTTTACCCCTTTTACCTCATATTTACACACTCGTTGAAGCACCAGCTTTTACATAGAAAGTCAAATTCACAGATATCATTTTGGGCAAACGTCTCGATGTTTTTAGCTCACGTTATTAATCAGTTATTGTATTTTTGGCACCGCTAGTTTCCTCTTGAATGACTATTCTGAAGCTATTCTGCGGTCCCACACTCAATATGTCCGCCGGGGAGGTCTGCGTTTGCTCAGTAGGAATGCGGTAGGCGGGGCCGCTACGCTCGTGTCAAACTTTGGGAATGACAGGAGTGCTGCAGGATTCGATAAGAAGGGGAAGTGTCGCCCTTGTTGGTCCTGTTTGGATTACTTTGACTTCTTTTTACACCCTCTCTTTGGATTCACCAGCTTTCTGAAGATAGGACGGCCTCAGCCATGTCGGAGGACCTGAGCTCCCAAACCTGGTCCATCAACAAAGATGATTATGAGCTGCACGAGGTGATTGGTATGTGATCCTGAGCTCGTTATGCTTAACGTTTGTGTCAACCGACATCATTTATGCCATTGGCTTCATAACGAGGAGGCTCGTCACGGCGGACGCAGGCTCCGATATCTGCCGAGTGTAAAGCGAGCAGAAGGCATCTTCTTCTTCTTACTCTGGAGCGATGTTAGGTTCGTCACGTTTGTGAACTTGGCAATCCCAGCCGGGCGGTGTTGTGACTTGTGACATGTTTCCAGGCAAGAGCGGTTACCCCCGTCCGCTGGGGCTGTGCCGAGGTCGTAAACGAGCGTCATGATAACGTTACTGCCTTGTGAGGCGCGGACTATTTGCTGGAAATGAGTATGTGGACAGCAACGTTAGCATAAAATATATATATTTTTTTAATGTAACGCACTCTGAGTAAAGGGCGTCTTATATCTGCAATTACAATAACTATATATCGTTTAATTAAATGTGTCAGTGTTGGTAAGTTCTATTAGACTGAACCCACCCTGCAGAGTAGGTTTTAAAGTTATTTATATATATATATATATATATATATATATATATATATATCTCAAATGTATCTTTTTATTTGGGGATGACACTGCACTGTAGCGTTAAATGCTAAATCATATCAGCCACCACTGACAGAGACACTTAAACTGTGTGTGTGTGTGTGTGAGTGCGCGTGCGTGTTCACGCACATTCCCAATTAAACTACAGTTCACTGGATATTCAAGCACAGAACTTTTTCCAAAACACTCGTGTTGCTAGTGCAGAGTCCAGAGATTATAGACTTCCTTCCCGGAGTAGGGTATCGTTTTATGCGATTTACTGCCTGAATGAATCCATTTATGTTCACGTTTTTTTTTTAACAACACAATAATTGCTTTGCATGGTCACATTTCCTCCAGTGTGACAGGAGGCTTGTTACACCTTTCCTGTGCCATGCTCAGCCTCGGGGTGTCCAGAGAATGGCTTGCAGGTTGGCTGGCCTGAGGAATGACGGAAATTACTTTAGAGGTCCTGAATAGTTCCCCTCCATAAATACCTGCAACTGTCCTACCTTTGGATGACTTTGTTTCGTAAGTAGAAGGAGAATAAAGAGGAGTGTTTACCATACAAGCAAAGTATTGTCCGCTCAAATCAGTTAGTTTGTGACTCTGGTTTACTTTAGTGCTTCATCTACAGGGAATCAGTGTTTATTGAGGGTCTATTCTACAGGCCCTTAATGAACCTTTTTGTATATTAGTTTTTTTTAAAGACTTGGATTTAACTATAACTAATTTCTACGTTCCCATTTTCTTGGAAAGTGTGATCTGGGGCACCCCACAAGATAATGCCCTGCAATTCAACATGCACACAGATAAAGCCCCCCTTGTATAGAAGCCAGTTCTGTGGCATTTTCCTACGCAGCGTGCGGCACAAATTGTCAGCATAGGTTTGAAACTGGTGCGGCTGTTTCGAGGTTTGACTACATTATGCTCGGGGTAAATTACTGAGGAACTTGACTACCAGTTGGTCTGCCTTTTGGTCTGCCTTGTCTATCATATGAATTAGCAGAACCCTCAGTGTGAGGCGGTGTTCCCAGGTTCCTTGTGCACACAAGTTAAACTAGGAAACTCTTCCTGTTTGGCATCTGCTTCTGTTCAAATTCAACCGGGCAAACACTCCTGTGGATCTCTCTCTCTCTCTCTCTCTGTCTCTGTGTGTGTGTGTGTGTGTGTGTGTGTGCTCTTACTTCATATTCCCAACACCGCTTTAGATCGGAGTTGATGCAGTTGTCTATTTCAGGCCTCCTGCTACTGTAGATCGGTGATTGGTTAAAAACAATCTGCTTTCCCCCCCAAATCCTTATGTTTAGTTCACAATGTTGAAATATTGGAGAATAGTCTTTTTACTACCAATGGACACTCTGAAGCGCTCTCGCTGTTCTCATCATGTAGACGGGGGATCACACTAAATTAGTGTCCCTTCCTCGGGTTACCAGCTTGACATTTGCCGTCGGGATTTCCCTAAACGTATTGCCCTTTTCTAAATCACAGGAGAGAATTGAACTACTCTGGGAAAAACTCATGAGATAGAAGCCTCAGTCGAGAGAATGTGTGGTAACTTAATTTCCCAAAGAAATTGCTTGAGCTTTTAAGTCGGTAGTGTGGGTTATTGTTCGGGTGGTATATTCTCGGGATTGCACAACAGTCAGGGGTGGGTGGTGGTGTTTTGGAGAGTGTATTCAGGGAGGAGAGTGGGTAAACACAATTGCAGTATTGAGTACTTCAAATGTGCCCAGGCGGCTGTTAATATAAAAATACCTTTTTATAATTTAGATTTTTCTCAGGTTGCAGCGGCAGGTAGCATGCATTCGTCTCTCCATCATGACTTGCAGTGGTACTGATGTTTTTACTGCTTAGAGCATCACTGATTTGAAAACAAATGTGTGTTTTTCTTTATATTGGTCATTTTTAGCCTGTTATTGTCCCCACCAGAATGTGCAAATACTTGAAAAAAATTGCAATTGGAGCAAAGAGACCTTCCTGTTTTCCCAGCACAAAGTGCAAACAAATCCATTAGATCTATTCAGGTCACAATAGCCCACGGCGATGTCATCAAATTGCGTATTTTGTCTGACCAACACTTTAGAACTAAAGATATTCAGTTTGTTTTTCCAATTTTGAAGCTGAAAACAGAAAATATTTGTCATGTTTGTTCAAAGAACGACCGTAACTATAAACTAACGCTTATCAAAATAGAAATAACAATCTGTTGCTATACTCATCGATACGATGAGTATAGCAACAGAGGCTACGAGAGGCTTTCAGACCTAAAGCCACCTCGGGTCGCCACTCCCACAGAAACTGTTGGGGAGACGCCGTATGATGTTGCCTACAGCGCAGCTGGAAGGTTGGTGGTCTGAGGATGGCCCTGCATACCCAGCATGCCCAGCAGAGCTATTGTTTTGGTAACTTCCCCATGGAAAGAGGACTTGTTATGACGTGGTTCACGCCCACTTACTGGACAGAGCCCATAGGAAGAAAAAACACACAGCTTGCTTTCTCATTCCCGATCAGACTTCGGATCCTTCATGTTGGCAAATGTGGACTGGGAAGTTTCTGCTCCCAACCATGTTTCCTCCCTGTTGCTTGTCCTGTCGCTCAGATAGTAAAAAAATACAACTTAAAGGATTATGTTGTCGCAAACTCATCCGAATTGCAAGCAACCCCATGGCAACATTTAAAAAAAGAATTTAACTTCAAGTTTAGGCCCGATTTTTTTTTAAATTTATATTACAGCCTGCGATATCGGGGGAATATACGCACTAAAATGCAGTTCTTTTCATGTGTGTACATTTGTCACTGTGACTTTGAATAATATGAATGTCAGCCAGGTACGCAGAGGAAATGTATTAAAGACGATTGACGTCAGCACCAAACTGCCCTGGTGAGAGCAGGAAAGAGAAATTGGGAGGTGCTGCCACTGCTGGTGACCTCCTCCATTGAGGAGCTAATTCAAGGCCAATGCTAATCGGATATAATATTGTAATATGACAAAGTGACTAGAACAGTGGATGTTCTGTCTCGACCTTCCCAAGTCGAGTATTTTCACCTCTTCATGAGGCCAATAATGTGAGTTATCATTATGAGGATTATACATCTCATGAGCAAGAACTCTTTAATGAAACCTTGAAATGTAAAGGGCCTCTCGGTATTTGAATGCTCTTTGATCTGCTGTAATAGTTTTTGATTAAAAGAGCTGTATTTAACATTCTGAAAATAAAATGTCAGCAAGCAACCTTTTTCTCTCTCTATAAAGATGCAGTGGAGTAACGTCTACCTGAGCAGAGAATGACGGCGCTCTCCCTCTGTGCTTCTCAGTCGGCGCTTTCGCCATCGTCTGCGCCGTAAACCGCCGGCTTGCCTTCGCCATGTTGAGAGCCAATCGAAATGATCCCGATCTCGTATCTTGCACCTTCAAGTGCAGTGCTGCTGCTTAGTCAGCTTATCCTTCTGTTTTGCGATCTATCTTGTATCACAGAGCTGCACCCGAATAGGAGGAATGCAAACATTCCACACTCTGACGTCAACTTCTTAAAGAGTAAACATGTTAGCTTGCAGGTTAAAGAGTAACTGCGCATGTAAACATGTTGTTTTTAACCCTATAAACTAAACAATATGTCTGTACTGTGATGAAACGCATATATGCTGTTCCTGTTATTATTTATAAGAAACCGCATCACATGAAAATGGATCGAAACGCCATCTACTGCTTTGAATGAGCCCTGACCTTACAAGGCCGATTCTGAGATAACTCAAAGTAGTGTTTCACCAGTGGGGCTGTCGGGGTGTGACTCTTGTCTCATTTATGGTTTGATAAACCGTAAATCCATCAAATTCAGTGCCACATGCCACATCGCTGTTTTCCAAGCTCGTCCTGCAGAAAAGGAAGCTGGTTTCTACTCTTAGGCCCTTGCCCACTTTTCTGGTATTCAGTGGGTGGATTAGGCTCAGACCTGGGGGTGACGTCACACTAATGGCAGACCCTCATAGAGTATTTATAGCTAAACAGTTATAGTCATTGCGAAGGAAAAAAATCTGACATGACCCATTCACAAATTGACAGGTTATAGTATTATGCTCATGGGACTTGTTTTGAGGAAACATGCTTACAGAAAACATTGGGTGCTTTTCCCAAAGATCATGATTGTAGTGTCAATGTTTTCCCCACAGTGATCAACTTGTCCCACCCTGTCTGCTAGAGTAGACCTTTACATCTCGAGCTGGAACAGATTGCAGGTTTCTTTAGTTTTTCTTTTGAGGTTTTCTTGACATGTTTTGGGGTTTTATTTGGCTTCTGACATAAACGGAGAAAGAAGAAGAGCAGGTTTTTTTCTCGAGGCTGTTTATCTTCAAATGTTAACAACACTATAACACATTTAAATTGAATAAAAATGAAAATAAAATCAAACATGGCAACAAATGGAAATCAACAAACCAAAAAGCGCCATAACTTGGTATCCCTCTATTATATTTTCACCTGACAGCTGGATGATCTTCATTAGATTTCACCTAATCTGGTAATTTAATATATAGATTGGATTTAGCAAGTCAAATATTGTCTGTGCCTCTGGGAGAACGCTGAAGTAGGTTTTTAAATCTGTTCCTGATTCCTGTTCCGTTTGTAATCTGATCATTTATTAAGTAATTTACAAAAGATAAAAAACAAACCGACTGCTCGATCTGCAGCCTTTATGTCTGTGCCAGACTGTTTAGCAGATTAGACGTCGGCCGGACTTTTTCAAAGCTCTGGCGCTGCTGCGGCGCTCGGCTTTTGTCAGGATGGCTCTTTTGTGTGCTTCCTCCCATTTCGGACGGAGAGGGTGGGTGAAGATTTGTCTGTGAGAATGGCAGAGACGTGACGATGTGTGGCTTATTTTGTAAGATAAGACTGTCTGCGTTCCCCCTGTGTGCATCATAGCATAATCACTCAATTTACAGCTTTGGTTAAAACCTCAAAGGCCATGTGAAATATTTAATAATCATGTCACTGTATCCAAATATTAGAGCCACGACTACTCCGATCAGAGTAACCTTGTGTTACGCCAGGAATTTGTTTGTCATATTACATGCATACATGAAATGGGTCTTCTGCAGGAGCAGTTGGCTGCTGAAAGGCGCCCGGGGAGCAACTAGGGCGTTCAGTGTCTTGCTCAAGGACACTTCGACATGCGAACTATGGGGAGACCAGGGATCGAACCGGCTACCTTGTGGTTGCAGGACGACCACTCTCCCCATGAGCTACAGCCGCATCAGGGCTGCGTTTCCTTGAGTTTCCAACTGGCCAGTGTTCATTCTAATTGGCTTGCAGGGCCTTGGTGCCCCTTTGACCTTGTCTGCTGCAAACTCAACAAGCTCCCCTTTTTTTTTTCATCCTCCACACACACACACATATAAGCACATATGCCCCCCAGCTTGTCCAGCCACCCCTGACGACTGGCTGTTTGTTTGTTTGGAGGAATTTACACTTCAACATGCGCTGGGCAACTGGCTCCCTGTGGTCCGGCCAAGGCTGAGCTCCTCATCACTGGCCGACCTCCAGAGGTTTGCTTGGTATTGCTGCTGGTCTAGGTGCTGGCGAATATATATTTACAGCCCTGTTCAGCCTCTTTTAGTTTTGTGCAATGGCGCAGTGAGCTGCGATTACTTGGATGCTGGAGAGTTGAGCAATGCCAGCAACACGTTGTCAGAGATTTCTAGTCAATAGATGGCCCCCACTACAGCTGTAAGGAGTAGGCCTTCACATATGGGGCTTTAAGTGACCGTTATTGTCTATCAATTACAGGAAATTCCAAGGAAATTGAAATTTTATTGGATTATTTTGGAGGTGTTTGTGGTTAATCTCAGTCTTTGGTATATCAAATAAGTTTATGCTGTTTTGTTCGCTGTGTCTCTCACATGGCCTGAAGTTATAATTATCTTAAATGAAAACAGTTGAATAAAAAGCTTATATGTCTTCAGGGACAGCTTTACTTTTTAATTAAAATCAGAGAACAGTTTTTTTTCTTTAATATAGCTCTTCTTTCTTTTTTTAAACTTCCATACACAACTGGCTCACTGAAATCTCTAAACAATGAGCACTTTGTTAATATTTGGCCATCGCTATGAAGAGGGCACGGGAGGTGAGGAAAAGCTTACTGGAAGGCTGACTGACTCCACTCACTCACCAAAGCCAACCTGTTGCCAGAGGACAATGTGCTCCCAGCATTGCTCATCGTGGCGTATACTCCGGGGATCTTGTGCAAACAGCTGTGCGTGTGCGTGCACAGCGTTAAGTAAGAGCACTGAGGAGGCAGTGAAGTCACCTCTCACGAAGCAGGAACAACGGGCGTACCTCTGCTGGGGAGGATATTACAAGCTTCTACTCTGACTATGACACATTATTCAAAATCGAGATTAGCCCTGCTGCTGGGGGATTTATGATTTAATCATCTTTATAATCTATGTGTTTGCTTGTACATTAGAATATAAATTGAGGTGCAAATTAGCATAAACCTCCCACTGATGCTTTTAGATGAGGTAGCGTAGAAAGTTAGGATGATTTAATAGGGTCTAAGTCTTGAAAAGTTCATTAAATGCATATATGAAAAAGTATTGTTCAGTTGTAATGCATACATAAAAATAAAAATAAATAGCAGTTCATTAAATATTCTACTTGTATGTGACAAATAAACCTGTGGATCCTTGAATCCTCCTGGTTTTAGAGCTACAATCATGTTCTGGGTTGTGGTATTTGGAGCTGTAAAGATTGTTTGCCAGATTTCAATGAACAGCGAACAAAATGTTTGCCTCTTGCCAGGTTTCTAAAAAGGAAACTTTTTAAACGGCGTAAGGACTGCTCTGCTCTTCTCTGGCGTAAACCTCCCTCTGGAGGTTGGCTGTGGATGTCTGGTTTAGCAGAGTCACCGGCCCCAATCAGACCCGCTTCATCAGGCAGGATTTGGGAAAGCTGATTCATAATTGATGAACAGACGGTTAAGCCGCGCCAAAGAGAAATCGGATGAACTGTCAAAGCAGAGTTCTGCTCAACCTTCTTGAACTCCGGAAGATTTTAAAGTGATGCTAAAAGTGAAGTTTATTATCCCACAGTAGCCATTATTTTTGGATGTAGACAGGGGTTAGTGAAGGGCCAAACAATTAAAAGAAGCCCGGGCAACCTAAGGATGTGAATATGACGTGAAATAAATGTGATTTATGTGCCGACGTTTCATTTCCACAACAGCACTAACAAGTCTTTTTTTTTTGTGTGTGTGCCTGAGATGACGATGAATCATAATCAACCTGATAATCTGTTGTTTTCCTGTCTGTTTTCAGGGAGCGGGGCCACAGCAGTGGTTCAAGCGGCCTACTGTTTACCACGCAAGGAGAAGGTGGCCATCAAACGTATCAACCTCGAGAAGTGCCAGACCAGTATGGACGAACTCCTGGTAAGAGACCCACAACACGGCTGAGTAGATGCGTATTAGACTGAAGGTCCAACTGTAACTGAATATAATTTATTTTGGTCCGATAAAGTCTTGCACGAAGCGGAAAAGGTTCCATCGTTGGCAGAGCAGACGGGATAGCAACCTGCTCCTTTCTCGTCTCGTCTGAGCAGCCAAACAAACATTCAGCGGGGGGACAGTGCATCTCGTGGCTAGATAGCTAATTAACTTAGCTGCTCAGCTGCAGCTCATTAAACAGCTTGTAAAAAAACCCCTGCAAATGTCACTTCGGCCGAGTTGGATGCTGGTGGTCCTCACTCGTCAATACCACTATCAACACGCTGTCTGCCGATGACACGCAGGCGACGGTGAACGTTTATTTACCTTGTCTCTCGGTCCCTGTGGTGTAACGCCGGCACGCTATCAGCCTCCCAGCTGTCAATCAGACACCGACACGCCCCTCCAGCCGGCTTTAATGTAAGTTACATTCCTGATTCTTCCCCAAAGACATTTTTTTTTTCTTCTTTAATTTTTACTACTAAAAAGTGATTAACTATACATAAAAAGTCAAAACAAAAAAAACCTGACACTATTTTTGAATTTAAAAAAAAAGGGATGACTAAATGAGATTTCAGTTGACCTTGGAACGTTTTCATGACCTTGGGAGCTCGTTCCTCGCAGCACCAGCTTTCCTTTAGGGCTTTGTCTCTGTGGTCTATGCGTGAGCATGGAGTGATTTCCACCTCTGCTTTTCATTACTCGGTTTCTCCGAGCTCCCCCTCCAACCATCCCCATCACTTCAAACGCTACTCTGGTTGTTCTCCGAAGAAGGACCGCACTTACTGCCACGAAACTATTAGACCACCGCGGGACATCTTCCCGAAGGCCGTACGGGGTCTTTATGCCCTCAATGCAATCTTGTGCCGCAGCTCTGTACATCATTCATGTGCTTTACGACTTAGCTCAAGAGGTGGAGGGATTATAGCCGGCTCCTCTGCAGAGATGATCAGGTGCTCCTTTGTGACGTGTTGCAGCTTTGGAGATGGAAAGGAGTTTCTTGGGCACAATATAGAAAATTGCATGTTAGCTGTCCATAACCTTTTTGTTGTTGTCAGGTTTTGGTCCGACACTGAGAAACAAGCTGTTGTTAGATTAGACCAGAAGTGCAATTGGTGGATTTTTCCATCCAAAAGTCTGCGACGGTAACCTGCAAAGCTTATACGCGTGCATGGAAGATCACTGCTCGAGATTTCTCACTCCTCACTCGCAATACCAAACCGAGGAAGAACGTTTCCCCCACCCCCCAAAGATTTCTCTAGGATGAATCAGGGGAATGCTGCTCCTAGATTCTCGGAGCAGGCGGTCACATGGAATACATCGAGGTCGGATTTCCTGCCTGTGGTCCCCCCCCCCCGCCCTCCAATTCCACAGCCTAATGGGTACCTAGTCAAACAGCGAGGATGCATCAAATTGAACCCAGAAGCAGCTTTAAAAGAGGACGACGCAGGTCTTTAATCTTCCCTATGAAATAGGATAGCCATGATCTGTCCTGTCTCTTGTGTCTCCATATGCAGTGGCATGTTGTAGTTATTCCTGGCATAGCAGTTTGACGGTCAGGCGCTTTCGAGTGATGAGATGAGATGAAGAGGAGGTTTGTCTACAATTTGAGTGCGTCCACCTCGAGTATCCTCTTGCATATTTACACAATTGTTAGAATTATTTGCTTTAATTATTTGTTGAAACTTATGAGAAACGTCATGAGTGATCCTATGTGTTATTGGCTGATTAACAACACTGTATCAATATATATATGTTTTGCTCTAAAATACCTTAAAATACATATCTAAAGTCAGTGGTAAAAATGGTTAACGGTAGAGGAACTCTGAATCACGCAAAAGGAAGTGATAATTGTGTTCTCAGCATTAGGATCGCATTTTCATAGCTTCCCCAATCTATTGCAGATTGGCACTTGCGTGTGTGTTTGTGTGTTTGCGTGTTTGTGTGCGTGTGCGCTGCAGTGCGATTGGGTCACAGTGTGTGTGAGGCTCTGAGTAACTGATAGTGACGTAACATTGCTTATAGTGGCTTCTCTGTGTTTCTGCCGTCAGTGTGATTCTGTGGCACCAGTTTGTGACCCAGCACTGTATTCGGCTTGTGACAATAGGTCATTTATCTTTTGCTCAGTTTCAAGGTCTTCCGACTCGCCAAACACTGCAAAGATAGGGCCTAACACAGAAACAAAATATGGTATTATGGCATGGTCTATTTCCTGGAGAACCTCTATAGAATGTGAAAGCTAAACTGATGGGGATTCGAGTTTAGGGTTTAGCTCTTGGATTTTGCAGGGTGTCAATGTTAATGTATAAACCCATAACAAGATAGAATAGGCAAGTGTCAGTTCTACTTCCTAAATAAACCAATGTGACTTCACTCATGTCACAATGAATGTCCTATTTAACTTTTAAATTTGACTTGACATGTTGGAGCGATATCAGTCAAAGGTGACTGACTCTATGAGCTGACGTGATTTCAATTTGGGAGGGAGAGACAGTTTTACTAGATGGACAGAATGGGTCTATGGATATAATGACATGCAGTTTATGGGTGCAACACAGATGGTGATTATTAAAAGTCTCTTGACAATGATGTCCTACACCGGTCAGACACGGGGACTCGGGTCCACGACTTGGACTCAAGTCGCACACACACAGACTGAAGACTGGACTTGAGACTCGTCCTCAAAAGACTTGAAACATTCATTCATCATTACATAATTTTCCGCATTATGGATACACCCGTTCCAGCTGTGCTACACACACACACACACACACACACACACACACACACACACACACACACACACACACACACACACACACACACACACACACACACACACACACACCTCGCTGCAGTGCCTACACAACCTCACCTCCTCTCGCTTGACAGTTTTTTTTTTTTTTTTAATGATTAGAATATTTACAAGAGTACAAAGTTCTTCATATATCTAGCTGCTTAATCAAGCTTTTAAAGTGCCCCAGATTGATGCATGTATGTTCAAATGTTATGCTCTGAATTTCAATTGATCCACATGGTATCAAAAATGGAATCAGATATCCATATTCTTCGATGTATTGAATTTAGCAAGTCCAGTATCGTGACAACACTAATATGTATGCCAGTAGATAACGGAGTGACGATGACACAGACGCCTACATGCTTTGAATTCCTTCGATATAGTCATGAGGTGTTCTCAGCAGACCGGATGTGATGAAGAGGGTAACAGAGCGCTCATTACAACCACATCTGAATAAAAGCCCTCTGAATGCCTTGTGTATAAGGGTGAGGTCATTGCAACACCCACAACCAACACAAAGTCTTCCCCTGTTTCTGGTCATAGTTCTAATTGATGATAATGATTCTATATTGTGTGGTTTCGAATAAATCACTTTTGTCTCTGGAATCCTGTAATTGTTATTATATTTGGCAATAACAGACTCCAGGCTATTTAACACATATTTCCCAGTAAATCACTGGGTTAACCTTTTTAAGGCGCCTCGAGCTATTTTGCACTACGTTCAGGAACATTTCCGCCTAAATGGTTCGCCCGCTCCACGAAACGAGGGTCTTTCATGAGACGGACGTCCCCCTTTTATGTGGTGGCCCCTGCAACGTTACTGCTTCCATTCACAACACACTTTGCTGCAGCATTGGCGTACAGTGATCCAAGACAAAGAGTCTCTCGCATTGTCTGCTGGAAAAGATGTGAAACCCTGCCAACTGCCAGAGCACGATTTCCTCCCTGTTATCCCTTTGTTTTTCTGTTCTGGGGTTACCCCGGCCCACAGAGCTGCGATGACCTTCCTCTTCCACCGTGCTGAGAACAGAGGGGGGGTCAGGCCCCACTGAAGCCAGTTAGCAGCCAACAGGCTATATCATTATTGTTCTCTCACAGCCTGAGGTATCCAGAGACTGAATGATAGGGGAGACGACCCGCAGAGCTCTGCGTCTGGCCCGGCAGACTGGGAAGTTATCAGACTGCTTGATAATCAGAAACCGCTCTAGTTTATGAGCAGAGTGGCGCGTTGGCTCACCTGTTGGTCAAAAAGGTCGCTGCCGCTCAATCTGAATGGAGTCTTGTGCTCTGAAGATTTTAGCACTCCACCTTTTCCCCTTTCCACTGATTGTGCTGTAAGGATCTGTGTGCATTTAAACATGCATGTACCTGTCATGGTCCAATGACTTTCATGCACATTCTGTATCCACCGTTATTATGGCATCATGATGTCACCTGCCTGCCCCAGCCTTTTCATGGCGAAGGCGCTCTTTGAAGGCCACGGGCTCAATAGTGATGACTCCGCTGCAGAGGCATACTGCTGCTAGTACACATTGTGTAAGCTAAGCATTGAAGCTGATGACACATCAGGCTTTCTCTATTGATTGATTCCTTTTTAACTAATGTTTTCAGCTGGAGTGTGAACGATCCTTAGTAGACAGGCTTGTGTACAACGCACTCAATGGCTATTTTAAATAGCACTCTGAACTTTGGGGAAATATGGTCGTTTGTGGTGAAACCCATAATTAGATGAGAAGGTCGATATTGATTTCACCTCAGTGCATTCAATAAAGAGATGCTGCTGAGCACAGCTGAACACGGAGACTGGGGAAGGGGGAAATGCATAATATGATGCAATGTATGAACCTCTCCATACTTAACACATGGAGGTGGGTTAGATGTCTACAATTTTATACTGAAAATTGAAATGTAAAATGATGTTCCTATGAAGGGTTGCTATTGTAAAATACATTCTGCATGATGACATTTTATGTCGCCCAAGGATGACAGCAAGCAGAAATGTTATTCATGATTGGACAATTCAATCATTTAATTGTGTATTCATCTTTTGAATGTTTTCACAATTCATCAGTTAATTGTTTGGAATATCATATAGAATATATCAATATCAATTAAGAACATACAAAAGTCTTTTAAATTGCCTTGTTTTGTCCAACCAACAGTCCAAAACTAAATTAAATTCACTGGTCTAACATTTAACTTGAGTTTTGATTTGAGTTTTTAAAAGAATTGTGATTTTTCAGTTTGATAAATGTAGTATATTTATTTTTTAACTCTGCTACTTTTTTCACTAAACAGGTTCACTAAATATTTGTTAGAGACATCACTGCTAGTTTAAAGACCTATTTATAGTATCGTATACACAGTATTATTCATAGACATCCTTGAAAAGTTCATGACTGTCGTGCTGTCTTAGTCCATCTCACTTCCGTTAGGTATTGAGCAATAGTTATCACAATAAGTGCAGCGATGGCACGCATTGAGAAGCTCCAGAAACGGGTTCAATCATTTGTCGATAAAGTGCAGAAACGAAAGCAAAGCCTGTGAAAACAGTTGTCCCAACTCTGAAGTCAGCTCCACTTTCTTTTTCTTAGGAAGCTTGTCTATCCCCAAATGACTTCAGGGCTGTTGCTGAAGTGACGGATTAGACTTCTGTGCCAGCGTTACCTCAGCTCCCTTGCTTTCCAAACTCTCACACATACAGAAAGAGAGCTTACAGCTGTATAAAGGGCTGAGTACCGGCTGTTTTCTCGCTTCTGCATAGATATGCGTTCTATTGACCGAGCCTATTTCTCTTCTGACTACTGACGTCATTAAGGTCTTTAAGTATCGCTCTAAATTTCAAGAATAGCGGCAGCATTAAAGGATGAGGCATTTATTGAGACTGTGTTCAGTTTATTTCCTCCACGTTTTTCTCGTATTTCTTTTTTTTTTGTGGGAGCCAAATGAGAATAGTTTGACTTGGTACTTTCTGTCTTGGATGAAAACATGAGGGAAAGTAAACTGCGTTGTGTGTTTCATGGGTAATTTCACAAGCACAACTGTTAACGGCTCTAGAAATGGTGCTTTGCTTGCTGCTACTGGATCATAACTAGTAATAAAGGCCAATAATAAAAAGGCACCGGCTCTGATGTAAAACCCAAATCTATTTCCACCAAATGATGACGTGATAAAGTGTCCGATTACACCACTTCTATTGGGTCAGTGGCAAATAAACAAGTCTGTCATTAGATCATCTGAAGGGTTTGTCAATTTCTGTATATTTTCTTTTCCTCTTCCAGAAAGAGATTCAAGCCATGAGCCAGTGCCACCACCCCAACATCGTGTCTTACTACACCTCGTTCGTGGTAAAGGATGAGCTGTGGCTGGTCATGAAGCTGCTCAGTGGTGGTAAGTGCTTATGTCTTCCAAAGCTTTGTTCTTCTATCATCTGCCCAATCTTTTATTAAACAACCCTCGACTTCTGCCTGTCACTCTGAAGGACTTTTACAGACCCTAGATGGGTACAAATATCAATCTCAGTGTTTTGAATATGAGTAATCACTTGCGGCATTGTATTAAATCACAGTTCAGTTAGCTTTGTGAACACATCAAACAGGATTTGGTTTATATACTTACTCCTGGTCATATTAAGGGGGTCCAGCATTTTTTTTTTTAGGGCCCCTTGTGATGAGACCGGCGCCGTAGGAAGAGCGGGGCCTACTTACTGCCAGTGATGTTAGCTGTGATTGTAGGGAATGTGACAGCACTGATCTTTATTGTGTCCCATGTGAGCTGCAGCTCTTTCCGGGCTTTAACCCAGTAACGGTGCAGGAGCTAATGACAGGGCAGAGCTAATAACAGCCCATGGGCCAGCATCATGGCACTCATGTGGCAGCGCTGCAATTAACTAGTGAGAGGAGCATAAAGAGGAGGCCACCGTGTAGAAAAAGATCTCAAAATGCAACAGTTGCATCTGCTCCTGATTGTTTTGTTCTTTTATTCTCACCATTTAAGTGGGATGTTTGTGGTTCTGGATCAGCCTGTAAGGGAGAACAACTTTTACTGACGACCTGTGAGGGCTCTCAGACAGACATGTAGATTCAAGCATCTTGTACCAAAGATTTCACAAGCAACAAGCACCCTGATAAGACGAGTGGTCTTCTGTTTACAAGGAGTCCAAAATCTGCACTCGTTCCCCTCTTAATCCTACTTTCAGTCTCGCACAATCAACATTTGCACTCCGTTTCCACCCTCCCTTGTTCCTCTGTGTAAACAGTGTCCTACTGTAACGGATAGTGCCCAGGTGGCATGCCTGGCTCCCTCGGATACACTTGAGTCATGATCCGCTTGGCAGCCGCCCTGCAGCTGGGCCTGCGGGCACTGCGCCCGCCAAGCGACGCTTGAGCAGACGGCCAGCCTCACAGCAGGAGCTGTCACCACTTAAGATGGCCTCTCTGGTTCCCCGTATCCTAGTTAAACAGAGGCCCTTGATGTCGAATTTTATTGTGCAGTGTAATTAAATAATGGCCATGACGACGTCCTCCATGGAGACGGACCTCAAATGAGGTCGGGTGTATAGAGCATCACTCCACAGGACCGAGCATACCAGCCCTAGGAAGGCCAACCGCTGTCTGCAACCCTTCTGCTAGGGAAAGACGGTTAACAGTTGATCTGACAAAGCCCCAACGTGTTTTTAGGTCAACAGTGTTTGTTCGTAAAGTCCTACATGATGACGCAACAGAGTACATTCCCACAGTACAGTACTCACAGCGAGAAGAATGTTGTTGGACCGTATAGTACGGGAACACATGGCTTAAGCAATGTTTGCTTTAGATGCATGAAGAGCTTCGTCTTTTACAGAATAATTGCTAAACATTCTGCAGACGTTTCTAACACACTTGTATGTTTGGATCTTTTTGTTTTACTCGGCCGCAACACTAAATATACTGATGTATGCTGCTCTTGCTCGACCGTTTCTCTGTGGTTGATCGGTATGCCACTGCTGTGCTATTGGCTTAAGGCACTTATACAAGTTATGTCACTCATGCTGCTCTGGCAGATACCAGTGCAGCATGATACTTGTACCCTCGGCATGCCTCAGCAGTTGCCAGGTGGGGAGGGGTGCGCTTGCAAAGCTGGGTCTCCAAGCGGCCTCTGGTGCTGTTCCTCTGTGGCGTGAAAGTAAGCGAACCAGCCACTCGCTTGTATGAGAGCAGACGTTTGATTACAGCATCATTTCAAGATGAACTACTAGGAGATCGATCTGCTGAGAAATCTATTCATCTTTATAATTTATCTGTATGAGGTCACATTTATAACTTATTCATGCAAATCCACACGTCGGTGTGGTATTTTCCCTGACTAATAGGTCAAAAGAACTGCTTGTATCTGACTTGTGTACTTTGTCGGTTCATTAAGTCCATGTCCAAGCGTGTGACAGCGATCCCACAGTATTAAGCCTCGAATCATTACTGTTCAAGAAGGCTTTCTACAGTCCTGTCTGCCCGTCAGTCATTATTCATAACATGCAGTCGATTTGCAGTCTAATACTACTAGTAGTGCTGATGGCGAGTCATTTTTTTGTGAGCTCCTTGTGTCACCAAAGAACCTAAATACACATATATGTCAAGAGCATTCAATTGCTGCATAAACCTCCTGTCATCACCGGAATTTGATTTCCCCACGTGGGTCCTGATGATGCAGCATGACGGTCGCCAGAACTGTCCAATCAGCGAGACTGTATTGGCCTCTTAGGTATCTGTATCCCGTGTACTATTTTAGACTTTACGTCATATGTTGTTCATAAACGTGCAGAGCGCTAAAAAGCCTCATCTTCAGTGGAGACAAACCTGTAGAGCTGACGTTTTGTGGTGGTATGCAGCAGGCACAGGGCTCTTCAGGAAATTCCTGTTCTGGATGTGAAGGGAGCAACTGTTTCATTAGAGCGCCGCATAACCCGTCACTGACAGCGAGACGGCCGCTGAAACCCACGGGGACCGAGTGTGAGTCATGCCAAAGCGAGCGGGGGGGGGGATGTGTTCCCAGGAGATTAACACGCAGCCTTCACCGACCGACCTCACTGCTGCCGAGCTCAATCGAATGCCACTCGGAGTGGAACCCAGCTGAAGGCAGATTGATTTTGACTGTTTTTAATTTAGCATATGAACAAACTTTGATTTTTCACATCATGGTGTGGCCCTCAACTCGAAGAGCTTTAATGGTGACTTGAGGGTCATAGAGTTAAGGAATTGAAATTCTATCGTGCAAAATAGTTTTTTATGGAGGCGTCTGTCAGTCAATCCTACGCCCCGCCCCCCCGCCCTCACTCCAACTTTGCTGGGCTTTCCCTGTCTGCCTTTAGCACAGTTGGCACCGGCTCTCGTCTCCTTCGTCCACTTCCCCCTCTTCCCCCCTTTTACACCCTCATCCTCTCGCTCAGTCTTGAACCCCCTGCTCTGACCCGGAGAACAAAAAGACTGTAAAGGCGACGTCGCCGGATGAAGTAGACTTAAATCCATGGTTTTTACACCTTTTATTGTTTTTGTTTTAATTCTTGAGAAAGACAGAGATTTGACTAATCCAGCATTTGAGTGAAATGATGATTTTGCATTTTCCAGGGTCTTCGCATGCTCTACAGTGCACTGCACTGTGCAGACGTGATTTATCCCCCGTGATTTGTATGAACTCTTCGCCTTCGACAGGCGCCGTTTCAAACCACGCCAACAGGTGTCATTAGTCTTGGGAGTTGTCGTCTTTCCCATGCAAAATGAACCTTTGGATTGTTAACCTGTCAAGTCAGTGTCGGCATGTTGAAACAACCTAATGAGGCATGAAGAGTTCAATCAGAGGAATTTGAAAGAGGCTGACAAGGCTGGCATTTAGTGATCCCCCAAAGCCCACATCACGCTGTGTGTGTGTGTGTGTGTGTGTGTGTGTGTGTGTGTGTGTGTGTGTGTGTGCACTTAGAAATGTTCTCCCCACAGTGCCAACTCGACTGAAAGGGGACTTGTCAGGAAAAGGAACTATTCACTATTTGTTTGGGTTTACCCTCTGTCTTTGTCAACATTTTCCTATTCTCGTCAGGGAAAAGTTTAACATTTGCTTTCCGGCCGAGAGTTGGATGAGAAGATCGACGGCACGCTCCGTACAGACATCGTTATCGTCGATCTTCTCATCCAACTCTTGGCAAGACTATTTGTTTAAAGATAATGGAGTTTAGGAGCAAGGAGTTAACTTTAACTTCTCATATCCAGATGAGTGAGCAAGGATGAGCTCGGGGACATTAGCTTCTTCGTCACTTTCCCGTGTAATCAAACCGTAATTTGTTGGCTAATAGGACCTCATCTCCCCTCCCCTTTTTAGATGTGACTATTCACTTACCTTTCCTTCCTCAGAATCTTCTCCATTGTCACCTGTCACTTCCTCTCCTCCCTCCCGCCATTTCAGACAAGGAGATGAGCACAGAAGCTGTGCGAGAGGAGGGGAACCGTGTGTGAGAACAGAGGAGACAAAAAATAATAATACGTCAAACAGGCTGCCTTTTCTCAATGAGCTTCAAAGAGCTGTCACAACAGAGACTCGAGGCTGCACTCTCCTCTCTAGTTTCTTGCCAATTCACTCACTCACACATACACTATCTCACACACACACACACACACACACACACACACACACACACACCTAGGCTGCATTCTCCCGCGTTTCCTCATCCATCCTCTCTTTGAATGGTTCTGTTTTCCTCGCCGAATCAGCATGAAGAACCCGTTGAACCCACCGTCTCTCTCTCCCTCTCTCTACTCTCCCTCTGCCTCTGTGTCTCGCTGCGTCTAAGACTCGCTGCAGTAACTCGTCTCCGGTGGCAAGTGATCGCGCAAACAGACATCTTCGCACTCTCATCCTGGCACTGTTTCCAAAACACAATCAATTCAGACCCGTAGACTGCATCACGGACAGTCTTTCAGGACCTTGAAAAGGCCGTGTCTATCATTTGGCGTTTGTGTATCACTGCAGCACAATGCAGCTTGTCAGCCGAGTGACATTATTCTTGCTTCCCTGCTTTGTCCCCATTCACCGGCGTCGCCCAATTTTCTGTCATACCGAATGCAAATGCCGAAGCTCTTTTCAAAGAGATGTTCTTTATTCGGTGAAAAGTGGCACAAAGGAGATCATACACTGACTGCGGTCTGACTTTTCATCCGGGGTGCTCTTTTTACTCAGCAGGAGCCCGTGTGAGGGAGACATGGTGGCCTGCCAGGTCAGGGGGCAGAGCTACACTCGTTCTCCATTCAGCCCGGGCAACTGAAGACAAAGCAACAGTTGAACTCGCGACCCCAAACGCTAACATGCACACTTATCTTGCATGCAGAGGTCTGGCTAACTCCAAAGGGCGTTAAAGGCACATGCACCCTGAAAGAGAATTAAATTGCAGTCGGACCGCGATGGTGTTGTCACAAAGAGTAAAATCCTAGAGCCGCTTGAAAGGCAGAGTAATGACATGACTCTGACAGCAGCTGTGCTTATTTTAACTGGGCACTTTTTCTGATTACCAGCTGTGTGCTCAAGCTCATTTGGATGGAAAACCTCAAAAAAAAAATCCTGTGAGTCGACATAGACAATTTAATTAAAAGTCAATGGACCAAGTCCTAAAAAATGCTCCCTGATGAGTGACATCATAAATTCATGTCTTTAGTCACTGCGACAGTTATTTATGTATCATGTATTTGTAAAGAACTGACTTTTTAAATCATAGATGGCACAACATAAATGATCTTTAACAGTGGATTTACCCTTTAAAGAATGCATGGTAACGCATTTTCTGATTTCCCTCTCTCCACCATTTAATGTTTTGCCCTGGCCACATTAAAAGGTCATGGTTATGTTTATGGTTAAAGGACTTTGTCTGAGCACAGCAAAATCTTTAGTGCTTTAGTCCTACAAATCAATTTTACTGGAATGGGAAAAAAAAGGTCTTTTGTGTATCCACAATCTAATTCATCCAAACAATATAATATTATATACAAATCCTCTTGACTGAATGTCTGCCAATCCATCAGGAAGTATGTGTTTTCATAATTAAGTTTTAGTTTAGGGTCGGCTTAACAAATAATAAAGATTAGCCCGAGGTGACTTTCTCAGTGATCATCAGTTAAGACCAGTAACAACTTATTTACCCGGCCATTTCTAAAGACATCCATTTCTGGATAGTTTTAATTTCTCTCTGACATTGATGTTGACAATTGTGGTTTTCAACAAATACAAATGAAAATGAAGCCTACCTTTTTTCTAATTGTTTTTATCAACCACTGTCCTGTGGTTTTCCTCCAGGCTCTGTTCTGGACGTGATCAAGCACATCATCTCACGAGGGGAACACAAGACCGGCGTCCTGGATGAGCCCAGTATAGCCACGGTGTTGAAGGATGTGCTTGAAGGCCTGGAGTATCTACACAAGAACGGACAGATCCACAGGTAACGAGCCTGAAGGCCCTGCACCCTGGTACTGTAATAAATAACACTGACAGGTCTTCCTATGACCACTGAGAGCCAAAGGCTATCAGACTTCACCTCGAGGGTTTATGAAGATGAAACTTTCTCTTCTCTGTTTCTCCCCTCGCAGGTGTCATACTAATACCATGTCCTCCACCTTGACTGCATAGGACATTATTTTTTTAGAGAGTCTCCATTTGTGTTTGTGTTGACACTTTTTTGCTCGGGATGCACCGAGACTAATATCGGGCCGATACTGACTCAAATAGCTGGATTGAGGTTTTGTTATGTTTAGCAAATCCACTAAAATGGTTTGAGTGTGGTTTAATGTGAATCTATCTATAAAGTATGTTTTTATACTATATAAATTATATACTGGAATTCTAATTCCCGAGAAAGTTTTGACCGATTTGTTGCTGCAATAAAAAAAGGTTTACGCTTGGATTGTAATCCAAGATCTTTTACCAAATTGTGTCTTTTATGTTGTTGTTACATTTCGTTTTACAAAGTTAATGTTTAAATCTCATGTTGCTTTACACAATCCCAGTCACTTCCACTCACTGAGCCATTAATTTTAGTAATTAACAGTAGTACATTTAGTAGTAACGTTTTAATGGGATTTTTTTTTTTTAGACTTCCATATTAAATGTTTTTCAGATACAGATTTTATAATAATAATTCATCTTAATTACAACATATGGAGACATCTTTACATATTAAGTCTGCTAATGCCAACTCCCATTGGGTTCATTAATTTTCTTCTTGACATAACTGGCTGTTTTTATATATTACGGTTACTAATTACATTACAGTATAATGTTGTGCCCTTTATCATCATGTGGTATCTGTTGCTTTCATATTCTTTCCATTTTTCTGTGATCTTGTCACATATTCTCTCTATCTTAGTCCATAAAGTAAGTAAAATATCTGGCAACATATGCACTAGAATGGTTTTAGAGTGTGGTTTAATGCAAAGTTAAATATATGGAAGTGTTTGGTTTTCTGATGACTGTACCAAGGAAGTGGTATTTTAAGATGACCACTTTTTACTAAAGGTCAGGGTTGTTACTGGACTCTGGGCTGAGATGAGGCAGTAAACTTCCCCAATGAGACCGCCACAAGTGTTCCCGAAGTAGAAGCAGTATTGATGTGGCATATTGATGTGTGTGTGGCTTACCACTAAAGTATGGTTATGAAGAAAAAAATCCACTCTCACTTTCTATCTTTTTTATCTATTTTAAAACTGCAATAATTATACAGGCCTTCAGTGTTGCAGTGCAACTTCAAGTTGGTGCAAGAAATCTGTAAGTAGACCATGACTTCCAGGCTGATGTAATCTTTAAGAGGTACAGTATGAATATGGAATGTGTGACTGGCAGATTTACGTGCCACAGGAAATTAAATCTCTCTTCTAAGCCAGTCCAAGACCTGACTAAATCCCCGCACTCGAGCTGTTCCAATGAGCCCAGTCGACACACTGGCTGTATTTAATATCCATTACTCACTTATTATTCGTCTCTCTACTCTCCTAATAGCACACATGAAGTCAGGACATGCTACATGTGTAAATAATGCATTGCTTTTCTGTTTGGTTAAGTGCTCAGCAGCTTTCTGACTGGCATACCAACAGAGAACCGGAGAGACAGGCTTGATTTGAAGACTTTGGATGAGGGATGTGCAGATGAGGATTGACTCATTAACATCGCAATAAGAAGACGGCTGCACCCTATACAATCGATGGGTTGAAATTTATGTGTTGATTAAAAGGAAAATCTCCTGCGGTATGCCTCTGCTGCAGCCTTTAAGTATCTACTTGCAGCATAATGTGACAGGCTTATCGGTCATTGCCAGAGAGGCGGAAATGTTTTTCCCAGATAAAACCTTCCTTCAACTCTGGACTCTCTACGGAGACACAAGGGGATCATCACTAGATCTGTCATTTATCACTTCTTGTGAAAAATACATTGTGAAGTAATGCCCCAGCACTGAAACATCATCGGCATGCTGAGAGCGGGAGAAGCGGCGGTCAGTTGATCGGCGTCTGCTGATGCAAGCGCATGCACATGGCCGTGCGTGGTCCTCCTGTGTAAGCTGGATCATATGAGTCGGAGCCCCCGGGGCAGGGGTGATGGAGGGAGTCAAGGGGGGCGAAGCTTGAGGGAGAGGGAGAAAAGAGAAGAAAGTGTCACATGATGCGTTCCATCCAGTCCAAGGCGGCAGAAAAGCAATTAGAGTCTCGCGGCCCGGGCTGTAGCCTCAACCAGACATTTACCACAAGACGGCGAACTGCTCCACCTCCACATTCACAGCAGCTCGGAGACTCAGTGAATCAAAGGTGACACTTGTCCTCTAACTTGAGCAGCAGGTAGGACGCATGATAACAGAGGAATAGTCTACATTTTTTTCAGTTGAATCTCAGAAAACCAGCTAGCATGTTAATTACTGGACGGCCCTGTTGTGCCTCACTCATCTCTGAAACCTCACGAGTCTTCTGAGGGTACATGGGAGGGCTCTGCAGTTTAGGAATGATCAGGTAATGGCTGTAGTTATGCCGCCTCTGGGAGAGTATCTTGCTGTGGATTAAAGGAACATTGACAAAATAAGAAATAAAAACTAATTTGGAAAAATAGATCTGACTGAAATTCAGCAGTATGGAAAAAGCAATAAAAAAAAAAAAAAGAGAGGCGCAAAGGCAACATCATTTTTTGGCTAAAGGGGGCACGGTTAAAAGAGGGGAGGTATTTGTACTCTGCGCGTCTCATAAACCCTCTTTTACAGCCCTCTTACGGCACTGGGAGCCTGGCACCAGGATGTGATGTCACAGGAGGTGACCCGCTGGACCTGCAAGGTGCGGGAGCTGCCAGATGAGAAACATCAATCTTCTTGACACTTTCATGCCGTAGCTGTTCCCACCTGGCTACTGCCCGGCTGTCATTTCAGCAGGTCATAAATATAAAGAGACCACACACTCATTTTTCAATATTCTTTGATGGCATAATACGTTTTAGTGTCTGGATTCATTTTTGATGAGCTTTAATGTCATTTAACAAGCAGAAATAAGCATAAATTTTAACTTATTCTTCCCCCCGACTATTGTAAAATGAGGCTGGATCACTCGTAGGAGTTGGGACTTAAACTGCAGGTTGGCTTTTTTCCTCTCCGAGACAGTATTTCTTTGAACTTGCATGGTGCATTGTGTCACCACCTCCTCCTCTTCCTCTCCTGTGAATGTTAATGACCGTCTACACTCTGCAGCCTTTTTTCTCAGAGCATTACAGTCTGCTGCAGTGAACCAAAGCCTTCGTGGTTCTTGAGAGATGCAGGAGGGAGGGAGTCAGATCGCCTTGATCCCTCTTTGTGAATGATGCAGCTTCGTGGGTTGTCTTTCATCAGAGTGACTTATTGTTTCTTAGACGTTAGTTTTAACAAGCTGATTATGTCATAGAGAAACATACATGAAATAACTGAAGACACAATGGCAGTACAATTTAATTTTAAGCTCTTGATTCATTGGTTTGAGAAATTCTTTGAGCCCTAATTTAACAACTTCAACATGTCTTCTGATAACTCAATCGTTAGCGGCCTAGTATTAGGAGCCGTTTGGGGTTCCAGTGCCTTGCTCATGGGCACCATGGCAGCACCCAGCTACCAGTCCACACTGTGTTTACTCCATGTGGGGACTTGAACCGGTGACCCTTTCGGTGGTCAATCCTAGTCCCCACAGACTGAGCCACAGCCGTTACAGATATCCATAGCCATGTCAAGATATCCCAAGGAGGAATTGTATCACCCAGTGAAATATCTCAACAAATATTTGATGGGTGGGCACAACAACGTTGTTCACACATTCATGGTTCCTAGAAGATGAGGCCTACTGATTTTGGTGATCCCCTGACTTTCATCGGGTACTACCAGGAGGTCCATGTTTGTGGTTTTGTGGGAAATATCTTAATGGCTATTTGATTTATTACCACGGCATGACATGACATGACCCTTAATATTGGTAGGTATTTGACCATCACTGTCAAAAATCTACTTTCTGGCATGTATCCATATGTCAAAAAAGAAATGCATTCCTACAGCTAGTCTGTGGACATATGTAGACAGTGCAATGAGGAGTTAACAGGTCATGTGACAAGGCCCGAGTGGTCAACTGGCCTGGACTGAACCGTTACACCACATTATTAGCCCAGGATAAACCCTGAATCACAAGACATGAAGACATGACTGGACTCACTGAGAGCGGGGACGGTGGTTGCGTAAACCAGGAAAAGTATTTTGGGATACTCCTAAATTTGTCTTCCAACCTCAGGTGGTCAACTCTGCACCTTAACCTCTAAATCCTTAAAAAGCAGCTTCTCAAATGACCAGCCGTAAATCACCCTTGTATGAACTAACACCCAAGGTGGAGCATGAGCGTGTTTTAATTTAAGCAGAAGTAGTGAGTGCAAGAAACTGGAAGATACCGTGACCTGATCTCACCGAGCCGTGACGTCAGTGGGACAAAGCCGGAGAGGAGCACCGACGTCTGTACGGCAGGAGACATTTCTAACGGTGCTCTTTCAAAGGCTGTCAAGTCCATTTTACGGCCACCCTGGTGTGACTGTAGCATAATAGAAGTTGTTCAGACAGACAGGCACATCAAAGTTTGGTATGTAGTACACCAGTGGTTCTCAACCTTTTTTCAGTGATGTACCCCCTGTGAAGTACCCCCTGTCCAGTGCATTTTGGGTTGGGGGGAAAAAAAGATGTAATACACAGCGCTGTGCCATCGGTGTCTGATTTAATATAGAATATATACAATTCAGTTTATGAACTTATATATATTCAATATTTATTAAATAACTATTTTTAAAGGATTTTTAAATGGATGCTCCTTTTTAAATATATTATAAAAAAATCTCACGTACCCCCATTTGAGAACCTCTGTAGTACAGACAGCTCTTTCTGCCTCAGCTGATTACTGAAAACACTCGAGGCATTGATACAGTCAACTAAAAGTCGGGTCCAGCTATATTTTTGTCCTTCAGTGGGAATCTCAGTGTTTTGCTGTCAGCCGATGGTCCACATATGTGACGTATGCTGCATTCCTCCATCTACGGCTCACTGTTTGCCACTCCCTGCCCTTGTCGCTACCAGATCTGTTGTATTTCACCGGAGCACTCTCGTCAAAAGAGGCCTCTGGTCTCCACTCAAGTATTTAGCAGCATTTGAACAAAGATCTGAACTACGACCTGCCAACTCTTGAGCCTTCAGCTCATTGTGTGTCTTTTAGTGGGTTGCTTGTAAAGATTGTACTTCTTGTAACCACCTAGAAGGAGTGCTTAAAGCCAAAGTGCATTCGTCACACATTTTTGCTGCAAAACCTCAGGTTCAGGGCCAGATGATATGTTTTCTAGTGATCCAAGAGGAAGTTCCACGTGCATTTCAAGTTGAAAGCGTGCACGTGGAACTTCCTCTTGGATCACTAGAAAACATATCATCTGGCCCTGAACCTGAGGTTTTGCAGCAAAAATGTGTGACGAATGCAGTGTTGTCTGAGTGGCACAAGAATCTTTCCGACCACCATAATTATCTCTGCAGCATTTGTCATCTGGTATTTGGCTTGTGTTTGTTCTGTATGGATTGAATTATACGCCTAAATAAAGTGGTATAGTAAGCCTTTGTTTTTTGGAAGCTGAGTCATGTCTCATCTCTTAGCCAGTACTCCAAAGACTACATTTTTACATTCATTGAGACCAATTTGTTGCATTTACTGTTCAGCTAAAGCTGAAAGTCTTTTACTCCAGTGCCCCCATCTGGTAGCAATGTGAACTGCTCCCTTGTAGATTGCGTCCCTTCCGAACCATTTGTCTGCCTGTGTCGGTGGAGATGTAAGATCTGTCTCGGGGTAATTTATGCACATGGAATCTGTTAGAAGTATTTGCAGGCGGAGTAATGGCCGACCACTCTGGTGTTCTCCGTCATGTCAAAGTCTTTCGCCCATTATTCTCTTTTTAATGTGTCCGTTCGCTCCCTGAACGCGTGGACTGCACAAAGAGCTGACGGCTGTCCTCTGTGACACTGATGCCATCCTTACTTTTTTTATTTCCTTGCCTTTCACTTGACCCTTCGACTTTATCTCCGAAACTCTGTTGCTATGACAACTGTCTGGCTGGTGAGGTGGCAGTATTCATTCTGTGCAATTGTGAGGGCGGAGGCAGACAGGCAGTGAGACAGGCAGCCAGGCAGACACACAGGCAGACAGCCAGCGTCCCTGCTGAATCCTCTAATCACCACCAGGGGAGGCTGAACAGGGATGAGCAAATTAACTGTGTGTGTGTGTGTGTGTGTGTGTGTGTGTGTGTGTGTGTGTGTGTGTGTGTGTGTGTGTGTGTGTGTGTGTGGCCAATAAAGGATAAGAAATAAAAAAGTAGAGTGAACAGCTTTACAGCCTCGTCGTTAATCCTGCTTTTTTGATATATCAGGAAGCAATCAAGTGAAGAAGAGATTCTAAGCCTGCATAAACTGGGACTCGAACTAGAAAACCTAAAAGTGAATAACTTTGTGTCATCCCTCTGACTTTGAATATCTTTGTTGTTTCACTGTTTGATCCACCTGAGCTACTTCACTTTTTCTTTGACAGTTCCTTGAGAGAGGTGCTTATTTCATTTTTTTAATTCTCGTCTCGTCTTTCACAGAGATCTTAAGGCTGGAAACATTCTCCTCGGGGACGACGGTTCAGTGCAAATAGCAGGTATTTAGCCACGAGGAAACACCTTTCAGCACATATTGTGAAGAAATACAGGTCGTTATGATGCAACCTCCATTAGACCCAGTGTATTAATGCAGGTCTAGTCTCTGGAGAATTAACCCCTTGACAATACCTTCATTGACTCAGCGCTGGGGTCCGCTGTGTCTGTGTGTGTGTGTGTGTGTGTGTGTGTCTGTGTGTGTGTGTGTGTGTGTGTGTGTTTGTATAATTTTATTTCCTCTCTCTTTCCTCCCTTCAGACTTTGGCGTCAGTGCCTTTCTAGCCACAGGCGGTGACATGACTCGAAACAAAGTGCGCAAGACGTTTGTGGGGACGCCGTGCTGGATGGCCCCGGAGGTCATGGAGCAGGTTCGTCATCTTTAGACCAGAGCCGCGAAGTAACCATGACAACAGAAAACCCCCAATCTGACCCAATTTTGTCTTAGCAGGCGAGAAACGGACATTTCAATATTAATTGGTGGCAATAAAGGTCACAAAGAAGCAATATCATTTTTTTTTTTGCTGACACCTTTGTAGAAATCGGAGGCCTGTGGCCGTATCTGAGCATCTCTCCTATGATTAATCACTCAGCGACCGTACAATAAGACACCAGCGCCCAAACTGGCAGATTACTTATGACAAAAAAAAAAGAAAAAGAAAATTGGCACATTTCCATCTTCAGAACAGCCTGGCCTCCGAGAGTGAATCAAATTCCTCCATTAATATTTGAATTTGTGCCTGACGTTCCAATACAATATGAAGGTGATTATGATTCTGCTTCCACAGGTAAGGGGTTATGATTTCAAAGCAGATATTTGGAGTTTTGGGATCACCGCCATTGAGCTCGCCACGGGGGCCGCACCTTATCACAAATACCCGCCAATGAAGGTGAGAACACTGCAGAGAAAGCTAGCTTACCTACAAATGTGGAGTTAATGAGACAGAAGGAACGCAGAGTCTGTTCCTGTCTTTTGTGCCCTTGTGACCTTTGACCCAAAGTATCTCTGGCATCTTCAGGTCTTGATGCTGACGCTGCAGAATGACCCCCCAGGTCTGGATACCGGCATCACAGACAAGGAGATTGTAAAGAAATACGGCAAATCCTTCAGGAAGATGGTCTCCTTGTGTCTACAGAAGGACCCGGAGAAAAGGTGTTGATTGTGATGCTTTTACATCATGTTTTGTCAATGTTTTAGCCTCATATGCAGTATTGTAAATATGTGCTACTTAAAAGCAATACGAATATTTGACATGTCAGTCAATTTTCGGTGAGTGGAACTGATTTACACGACTCAGCACATGTTAAGCACAGCAGCATATGATTGCGTTGCCCTTTGTTTCCCTGAGCTTCCCTGGTTCTTGTTAACATTTATTGCACATTTTCTTTTCTATTCTTGGGAGTATAAAAGCTCAAATGAACAGAAATTCATTGTCATTCTGCTGCTTTTCAGGCCGACATCCTCAGAGTTGTTGAAGCATAAATTCTTTCAAAAAGCAAAGGTAGGTGCTTGAGCTCCCTCTGGGCCTGAGACTGGATTAGTTTCACAGTGAGGCAGTCTCATCCTGTTTCAGGCCCCAGTTGAGCTGGTTGATGAGTGAAGAGGTGATCTGAATGGCCTCGGTTTAATATTAAGCTGTTCTTTATGACTGTAGTACGTTGTTTTTTTTAGCTCCTGAAGTTTTTGAATGATTGTGGAAAGGATCAGTGTGAGGAAAAAATAAATAGTGATTCATCAAGAGATCACAAAAAGTCAGGCTACAACTTGTCCTTGTGTCTGACCCAAGCTGAGGCCATTGCAGCGTTCCGCTCATTATTGACCCTACAGAGCCGTTTCTAACAAAGCAGGGATAAGCAGTCTCTGTCCAGCCTCTGGCTGTCCAGTGCCCTGGCAACTGAACAACTAGAGTGCCGGCTCAGCATGTTGCACTGCCCAAATTCAACCTGATGCATGACCTTGGGCAGACGCAAGAACTGCAGTACTCTGCATGTACAGCAGAGGGCAGATGCCCATCTTGTATAAAACAGCAAACTTTGTGCCTGAGCCTGCAGAAGAGATTACAATAGTTATTGATGAAATCTACTCGTTGGTTTTATATCTATATTAAAAAATATAGATATTTGAAAACTTGAAGAGAAAAGAAATCACACTGACTGTTCCAATAGGGATATTTGTTTTAAAGTAAGTGAAAACTGTATTTATATAGCAAAACAAACAAACAAGACTTTCATAACCTCACAGCCAGGGCAGCTTACGCTTGGTCACCACTGCACTTTAACTGCTGTGCAACCAGGGGCCCATGTTATGATGACCTGAGAGGCCTAGTTGACCTCTATGGGGTCAGCGACTCACTGCTACCAAATATGAATGAAATCCTACATTTGACAGAAAGCCAGTGTAGCGAAGCACTTTATGGGTCGCAGTTCAATTTCTGAGTAATATAAGACTTGATCAGGATACAGAATACACAGATATAGAGGATGTTGGATTAACAGCCATTTGTTTCTTTCCTCTTATGACAGACCCATGAGTATTTACATGAGCGGTTGCTCCAGAGGGCGCCCACAATAACAGAGCGGTCGAAAAGGGTAAGACATCAGAGCTTTGGATCGACACGTTGTGCTCTATGGCTCAGAAGACAAGCTCAGTTTTGCGCACGTCTCTTCTCAGGTACGCCGAGTGCCAGGTTCCAGCGGTCGGCTGCATAAAACGGAGGATGGCGAATGGGAATGGAGTGACGATGAGCTGGATGAAGAAAGTGAAGAGGGCAAATTGGCCGTGGCCGCCTTACGGGTGAGACGAAGGCGCACTTGTTTTGTTCCCTCAGATGCACTACGTAACACCTTCGTTACACGATAGATGTCCTGTCTTTAAATCTCTGTACAATGTTTAAATTGTCATTTTCATGTCTGTGCAGTAGCATGTGTCTGTCCTTTGTCTCCCCACTGAGTCTCCCGTGTGTGTGTGTGTGTGTGTGTGTGTGTGTGTGTGTGTGTGTGTGTGTGTGTGTGTGTGTGTGTATGTTCTGTCTGACGGCCAAGGAGCAGCAGGGGAAGCCTGTTAGTGCCAGCAGGCGACAAGTGCGCTTCGCCTACCCACTCGAGCTGCCTTCGTCCAGGGTTGTTCACTTGCCACCACAATACAGATGGCGTTCCCCTAACAAGGAAGGACTCTCACTGCATAGGCTAGCTAGGGAGCACGAGGCCGCTATAAAGAGCAGGAAACGCCTTGTCGGGTGAAATAACCCTTTGTTGTTAGTGAGGGCTGTAGACGTGGCTTTGGAAAACCTGTGGATACTTTATACGGTAGCGGATACTATAGCTATACAGGTACTCAGATTCTATAGCTATACAAGTACTCGGAAACTATAGTTATCCAGGTACTCACATACTAGTTATACAGAAACTCAGATACTATAGTTATACATATACTCAGATACTTAAGTTTACCTTTACGTTTTTGATGAACAAGATTTTCAGGCCTCATCTTGACTTTTGGTTCAATGCTTTCTCTTCAGAGGTCCTTGTAGGAATGACACTGCATCACCGGAGTAAATCGGCACATAAACTAAGCTCTTATCCTCCAGATAGTGTCTTTATCAGCATTATGTAACTTTACAATAACCTGTCGGAAGACAACTTGTGATTACAAGGCTATGTATTGCGACTGATTTGTTGGTATGTTGACAACATAATTTCTACAGGAAGCAGAAATCTGTGCGTCCTGTCAGTCACATGTTAACAGGTTCACCTTGTCAGGACCAATTAGTCAGAACTGTAAGCACCTTTTTAAACTGTGAGATATCGTGTGTCTCATGAAGTAAAGGAGTTTCTGCCCATATAACTAGATATGTTTTACCTTCAGAACATTTTCCACAATATATTTCTTAAAAATTGGGGAAAAAAGGAAAATTGTCAGATGCCACTTTTTGTTAGCTGTTTAAAGGTTTCTAAGTTACTTTGAGGGAGCATTATTTCATTGAAAAGTGAGAGTTACCTTTCCTGGAAGCCATCTGTATTTCTATTTCTCTTTCTGAATCACTTTTTATTTATACTGACCAAATCACATTTAATCAATACAAGGCAAATTACTGATCAACCCTGTAAAATGATTTTTAATCGGAACACTAATGACCATCAAGGGACTCCAAATGTTACCATGTCTCTTCTGCTTTCTTCTTCTTTCCTGGCTACGTGTTGGCAAACTGAACTATCACTTCTTACACCAGCTCTACTGGATGTTTTATCTCAAAACAAACTAATGCTCATGATTAAAACAAAAATGTTTTGTTTTCTTCTCCCAACATGAGATGATTATTCTTCTGCCTAGAAAAAGAAGTGTGAGTGTGTGTGAGTGTGTGTGAGTGTGTGAGTGTGTGTGTGTGAGTGTGTGTGAGTGTGTGTGTGTTAAAGGCCACACGGTCTCTTCAGTAACAGCGTGACGTCGTTTTGTCTGATTCAGACAGCAGACTCCTGAGCTGATATGATTTCTGACATCACGTCCTCTCAGTCACGTCAGTTTGCCTTCATTTGGGCCTGCTGGGCTTCTGTCCGACTCTTTGTTTCTTTGAGTTGGTTTAAACGTTTTTTTATTTTATTTTGCAGATAAACAATTTGACCACATAACAGTGTGATTTTTCTCCTGATTTTGTGTTAATTGATGCCGCTTCTCTGCTTCTCAAATCTAAAATGTGCAGATTAAATGCAAAAGATATTCTATCAACGTGAATGTAATTTTAATGTCATTAGATATTCCTTTATCAGTCCCACAGTGGGGAAATCTGCAGGAAAATATCATGATAGATATGGTGACATCGTACGTTTTCTGTTTTTTTTTTCTTCTTCATTTATCCATTAAATTAAAGAAATCACAATACTTCCTGTAAATCCAATATTCCCCTGAACCAGGCCTCATTACTGAGTTGCAATATTGCTTGAAATAGCCGAATGCTTCCAGAGATATTTAAAGAATTGCTACCCCGCTAGACACTGTTGACATGTTTCTCTCATCTCACTAAATACAGCCATATTGCTCGGCTACATCAGCACCAGATAGTGAAGTGTAGTGGAAGTATTATTAGCATTTTGGTATCCCTGTTTTCCCACTCTAATGGCGTCACCTTAGAGGATAAACTAAGTGGACCGATAAATGAGGAAAGTAAAGGAGTGAGCCGTTTTAATCCGTTTACCTCTCTTTGCTCTCTGTGTGTTCTTTGCATCAATGCGTGCTGTTTTTGCTTTGCCTAAAGCGCATCACAGTGATATCCTCCTCTGAGTGTTCTCTTCTCTTTCTGTTTTTAACAGTCACCGAGAGTAAAGGAGGGATCACAGAATTCAGAGGTGAGTTTCGAGAGTTATTTCTTTACGTAACAGTGGTGTGAGTCCCATGCTCGGAACACCGCGGGCCTATTTACAGTTTTGACAGGCTCAGAGGAATAAATTGTTTTTCTTTACTTCTCGCTTGAACCGGTCTGCCTGTTCACTCAGAGAATTCCTGCTTGGCATCCACATTGTCAAAATCAGCTAAATATTTAGCCATGACCTTGAAAATCTTTTAGATAACTGTAATACTTTTAACCCTGACGACACCGGCACGTCTCTCTCTTGTGTCCACCGTCGCATTACACAATAACAACCGGAGATACGCAATCTGCTTTTAGTGGACCTAAATTGATGGTGAGAAATTGCCCTGAGCAATTGCAACGCAGCCTGCCGTCTGCAGCGTTCTCGCTCAAGAAATTGTTGTCCCCATTAGCCACTTTGACACCACAACACGGGGTCCGGATTGAAACACACCAAAATACAAGTGAACCTTGAGCCACACACAACCAGCCCTGTAGAGACTGTAGAAATAATGCAGCCCATGTTTAGATTGACTGTGTGTTAATTGTTCATCTCTGTAGTGCAGCAGGTGAAATATAGATGTAGTAGTCACCTTGGTTATTGTTTGTATTTACTTGCATGTTAAACCTGACATTGCTCCCCCAGGTTTTCCAGACTCCTGAGCCTGTAAGCGGTCAGTCAGAACTACCTCAGGCTGCAGGCCAGGTCCCACTGCAGCCCACGCCCGTCAGCACTCAGCCCACTGCCCAGGCTACGTCTCCCACACCAGGTGTACCTGCTGCTGCTCCCTCACAGGTTGGTCTAGTTCATCGTACTCGCTTAAAATGTGTCTGTGCCACAGATTTTTCTGATATTACTTATGATATAAAAAAGAAATTACGCTTTCATTCTACTTTAAATGTCTTATCTGTATTTTGGCAGGCGCATGCTGGCTCTGGGGATGTCAAGTCTCCTATTAGTTTGGTGTTACGCTTAAGGTAGGTTTCCCCATTACTACATAAAACCAACAGGTGAATAGTCGGTGTAAGTTCCATCACTACTATGTGCCCATTGTTTTATTTTACTGTATATATTGCATATACACCTAAGTTGTTTTTGCACTATGTTTATATGTCTTTGCACTATGTTTATATGTTATATGTTGTCTATTTTTTACTTTTTTTTTTAAATGTGCACTATTCACTTATGTTTCTGCACTATGTTTATATGTTGTTTATATGTTTATATGTTGTCTATTTTTTACTTTTTTAAATGTTGCACTATTCACTTTTTTTTCAGACAGTAGAGAAACATAATTTCAGGTCCTCTGTATGTTTGCACAATATGGAAGAAGTGACAAATAAAACTGACTTTGACTTTGACTTTGATATTTCAGTTGAGTCGTATAAATTCTTTCAACAAACTAATTATAAATTGAACTCCTCTCCTCCGCCATCTTGTCTACCTTTCTTTCATCTCCTCAGAAATTCAAAGAAGGAGCTAAATGACATCCGCTTTGAATTTATGCCAGGGAGAGGTGAGTTAATTTTCTGTATTAATCCAAACCCAACCTCTGTTTGCTGGTGTTACCAAGTAGTTTAAAAAATGTCCTGAGGTTCAGACTTCTTGTCTGCGGATGCCACATTTTGGTCATCAGTAAGGGAAACTGACAATTTATACCTCGTGTTTTATCAAACTTATTTTGCTGCTTCAGCTTTCCATCACGACAGACGAACCAAAACCAGCTCATTTCAGTATTTATCAGCACTGGGAACAAGGTGCTGAAACACAGCTCTGTTTGTTTTTAGGGCTCTGTTTGCTCCCAAAAACCACACTATAAAAACCAGCTATTTGTGGACATGTTGAAGCCACAGTTATGCCCTGTTGATGTATATTTAATTTTAAATATGCGTTTTTGTCCGCCTGTCACAGTTGGTCTTTTCTGCTCTGACTTTTCAGACACAGCAGATGGTGTGTCCCAGGAGCTGGTGTCTGCAGGCCTGGTGGACGGGAGGGACTTAGTAATAGGTAAGTGATCAAAATAAAACATTCCTCTGCACACAATACTATGTATTTTTCTCAGAATAGTCATTGTGCTATGTGATATGCAAAACAAAACGCATTGCAGCAATCCCACATTTTCTAACGTGTTCCTCTCATTAACATACAGAGCACACAATGTTTTTTGGTTTGTGTTCATTGGGCTGAAACATTGTCTTTTTTTCAGTTGCTGCAAATTTGCAGAAAATAGTTGATGAGCCTCAAGCCAATAAAAATGTCACTTTTAAACTGGTGAGTGCTACACCTTCATCTGTAAGCAAGACAAGTTGTCATTGACATATTTTGGGGTTGAAGTGTTGCTCAATTTACATGAGTAGTATTTTTCCTTTTACCAGATCTGTTTGCTACTGGAAACTGCAAAAGCCCTTAAAGGCCCAGTCTCACCAGTCGAGGGAAGTGGTGGAGAACTTTAAAGTAGAGAAGCTAAAGTGAAATGTGGCAGACTGTTCTGAATGAAATACACACTATGATAATCATCTTTGTCATTATCTGTAAACACACCACGTTGTAGTCGCTGCCTCAGTTCTCTATCTCATTGTTTGTGCCATTATTGTTCTATATTAATGTTTTAAAAAACAAAACAATGAACAGGGTGTTTTAGAAAAAGACAGCACTGATAATTCTGGCAAACATTGCTGTGTAAAATGTTTACACTGTGTTGCATAAAGGGGCCTTATGGAGTTTTCTTATAAACAAACACATTTCTGTGTATCTTTGAGGTTTAACTAACCTGTTGCTTGTAGTTCCAGCAGATTTTTGTAACATTTTAAACCTGCTTGTCGCCATCAAACTCAGCTTGTGGAGTCTCCTTCGCTGCCTTCATTGCTCACTCCTCCTTCTTCTTCCCTCCTTGTTTCACAGGCCTCTGGAACTGAGGGATCTGAATTACCAGATGACGTCAAACTGATGGGCTTCGCTCAGCTCAGCATTAGTTAAACTGTTGTACTACATGGGACCGTGAATTGCCTAAAAAATGTGAAAATACAAAAAAAATATATAGTTAAATGCATTTTTCTTTCTATGGCTGTAAAGAAACCACTACTGCCAAAGAAAACAGTACCTTTTTGTCACCCGTAGGATTATACAATGCCGCCTCATTGAATTCAGCTGAAGTATCAGAGCGCACAGTGTAAGAATCCCTCAAAAAAAGTTTACAGCTTATATGTAGAAGGATGCAAGTATCTACAACGAACCGTTTTCACCTCCCATCCTGGTCTCCTTCATCCAGTTATTTCTTTTCTCTCTACTATGTGATGCATTTGCACAATCTCAACTAACGCCCTTGAATCTTGATAAGTGTAACAATGCCTTATATTCATCAGAGCTACTGAATGCACGTTTTTGGGGAAGTTACCATATGGAGCATTATGTTGTCTGAAATGTTCAAATGTGGTTTCTGTTGCTTGCGTCAAACTTTTTACTTAATTTTGAGAGAAGGTATGATGCAGTTTACTAAGCCAGCTAAAGGTCAAATTTTCGACACTCCTGTACTCAACAAACGTAATGTGAATCTACTTCTTCAGAAGGACCTGAACACTCCCAACCGTAACTATCTTTAAAGGATGAGGTTTTATTCTGTATTTTCTTGTCATTCTAATTACTATCTATTATCATATGGAAAAAAACACAAACCAACAATGTGTTTGTCTCAGAGGTCGTATATTTGGCAAAATAATTTCTTCTAATTTCTACAGCAGCAGGAGGGTGTGTGTGTGTGGGATTGACTCAAAATAAACTCCCGTGCCCATGTTCATCACCCAGTGAAACCATTTGGCTCAATTAAGTATTTTTAATAGTTTTTGGGGCAACAAACAGACATTACAAAAATGTATGAATATTGCACGCCTTGTACTTATAAGTATTGATAGAACCAGCATCATTAGAAAGGAAAGTCTCCTGATGAAGCTGGTTTTAAGTTATTACACGTACATAGATTGTCCAGTACTTCAAATTGATATAAACTTAAACAAATTAACTAATTATACAACGTTGGGAAAAGGAGTTCAAGATAACATTGATTTTTGTCTTAATTTGTACCATTGCCAAATTTGCCTCCTCTCATTTTACTCGGCATATTGGCCTGAGGTGTTGTTGCTATAATTTGATTCTATGTTGACATTGTAGTAAATTACAAAAAGTTTAACGACAGCTAAAACCACAAGTGTTGTGTGAGCAGATGTGTCTGTCTGTTGCTATTTGTCTGTTTGGAATCAGTTTCTCAAAAAAAAAAGTGCATTTTTGTTTATGTGAATGAAACATAAGTACTTGATTCAACCTCTAGTATGTAAATAATGATATTTTGCTTTGATTTGTTTTTATACTGGGTGTTTCACTCTTGGCCTTCTTTCTGTCCCTACGACACGATTGTGGGTTGTCGCGCTGCGTGAAGGAAGACAACGGTACTGCAAACATGGCTTTGGATTCATCTTGCGGGACATGCTGTCCAATAACCGTATGACATTTATTTACATAAAAACATTTTTGCCTTTGAAAAGTTTTAATATATTTTACCGTGATGCAATGCTCACCCCCTTAAATTTCCCCACGTTTTAAGCCGAGTAACCGCAAATCTGTCTCCAGCTCTTAATAATACCAAGTGGAGGCTGTTTACTTATTTAAAACCTGACAGGGCAGCAAGGCTTTACTGTTTCCTTTGGTGATGTGATACTGTCATAACCCTCCAGATGCCAAATTAAAGCAAAATACATGTTTTGCTTGCAGATAAAGTCACAAGGAAATCTTTTATTGTGACCTTTAAACATGTTACGTTTTACACTATAGCCTTGAATCGATGACCAAGAGTTGTTTTAGTTTTTTTGACATAACGTCAAGGTTTTGGTTCACATTTTCAGTGTCTTTGAAATGTAGATCTTGTTAAGATACCTGAAATAATTATAAACGGGTGGGTCGGCCCTGCGTTCTCACAGGGGTCAACTAAGTCAGAAACCAATGTTACATTTTAGTTCTGCAGTATTTGGTGCCATTCTCCTGGTTTAGTCCGCAGCTGACGGCAGACAAGGTGTGTGTGTGTGTGTGTGTGTGTGTGTGTGTGTGTGTGTGTGTGTGTGTGTGTGTGTGTGTGTGTGTGTGTGTGTGTGTGTGTGTGTGTTCGATTGAGCCCTGCTTCTAACGGGGATTATGGCTTTGTTCTCATCCTTTCCTCAACAGTCTCTTCTGTCCGGCTTACATGTCGTCTTACAAAGCTGTAGCAACTGAACAGATGACCGGCAAAAACATTTTTGACCAGGCAATAACTCATCAAGGCTGTAATATATTTGAATTTTTCCAACTGTTTTTTTTTTCATTTGGTCGTTTTGGAGTTCAAAGCATGTTTCTCTTGATTCTTTTTAATCAATAAAGAATGAGCATATCAGCCTCCGTTTGTCACGTGTCATTTTGAGTAAATTGTTCCTGTAAATACATACGTACATGTTTATAAAAATGAATTATACTGCAGGAACCAATCACCTACACTGGACTGACTCCAGTGCAACTTTAATTACCTTTTGGCTTCATACGGTGTATAGTCTTCACTCTTGCCTTGTGCTTTCCCTCTTCGTGTTAAGGTAAATTTCACGAATAGTTATTCTTATTTTATAGCCGTTTCACAGTTTGAACTCGGAAGTTTTTCCTCTGCTCGCCTTCAAGTTTACTGTTCTCACTATCTTTATGACTACAATTATCCTTTTACAACCCTTTAACCCAGCATATGTACCTATATCAATGTTATGCTTTGTAAACATTAAAGGGTCTAGCACTTTAGTAAAGCACTTTTAAAGATAATGTCAACGATATACTGCCTTTATATTATCTAATCGCCAAGCCGAGATAACCCTGATAACCCTTTATAGTGTTGACGAAGCTCTTTCAGAGCTACAGAAGACATTTTACTTTCCAAAATGGAAAAATCTGATCGAGGAAAATAGGTTTTGAGTCAGTGGAGTAGTGCTTTAATATTTCTACCAGTAAGTTAATAACACATTTGCACAACATGATCTCAGGAAAAGAAGGAAAAACATTTAATCAAATTATGTCGAGGTCAAACCTATTTATGGAATCATAACTTTGTGCTACCTGTGTGCGTTTGGCATCGATGGCCAGCATCCTGTAACTTATAACAACTCTTCAAGTCTACATTTTTCACTGAATAAATGAAAGGAAAACCCATCAACAATCAAATAAAAAATAACATCTTATAAACTAGTAAAGGTACAATAGGTGTCTGTCTTTCTCATTCCTAATTCTGATTGGATGTGTCACAACCTATCATTTAACACAGCCCTCCAAGTTATACTGTGTACTTTTGACTTAAAGAGTAGACATAGTTTTTTTTGAGTATATCTTTATGGAAATATTGTGTTTTTTTCACTTCAGGGACACCATATTTGAAAGATTTCTGTCTCCACATGTTTGTGACCAATCAGAAAGAGAAGGTGGTGGTTTGGAGATTGAGGCTGAATGTTCACCTAACTCAAACTTTGAAGTGCATTCCTGATAAGACTTTTTAAAGCCCTTTTATGCACACTTTCAACAAGTTCAGACTCTGCTTGAGAAAACTACAGATAATATTGCTCTAAAATCAGGTGTGATGCGTCGAGGAACTCTTAAAATCAATAACTGATGAAGATGAGCTGCGTAACAGCTGAACTTCAGCCTGAGGGATCCTGACGTCACATTTTCATACTTTGGTAGTCTGTTTGTTAGTAACTTCAGAGGTCATAAAAGCACTGTGATTGTCAGTTTAAACATTAACTTGCAGTACACAAATCGAGCTGATGGTTGGTGGCTGGACGTTGCTTTGAGCCAGACCTTTTTCTGTCTGACGCTGCGCTCTTCCAACATCCAGATATCAATATGAGCAACTTCGGGCAGATCCTGAAGGAGATTGGAGCGTTTGGTTCGTTTCAGAAGCGTTTAGTGGCTGCATTGTGCATCCCCACCGTGTTTGTAGCTTTTGATGTGATCAGTCAGGTGTTTACGAGTCTGAGCTTCCCACATCATTGTAACACGGACTGGATCTTGGAGCGTGGGCAAAACCTGACTGACGAGAGACAAAAAAACCTCACCCTCCCTGTGAACAAGGCTGGGAAGTATGAAAGCTGTGAAATGTTCACACCTGTGGATTTTGATTTGGAAATAATTGAAGCATATGGGATCAACACTACAACTGGATGCATAAATGGATCCGATTTTGAGGCCCTCAAAGGGGCCTCCAGCATTGTGACGGAGGTGAGAGACAGTCGTTTATACACCACCAGAAAACACATCTAACTGTACCATTCAATGTATTTCTTGAGATGTATGTGAGCATACTTTTGTTTGGTTTATATTATTTGTTTTGTGTTATTTATAAGTTGTTCACATTTACTTTTTATCCCTTCTAAGCCACCATACTGTTTTGACACATGCTGATGTTTAGCAATGGGGTGGTTCCACATTTTGATACAAATCACCACATAAAAAATGAAAGCAATACAATTTAAACTCAATAATATAAAGTACTCCGTACTATACAACTATTATAATGATAGGGTTGATTTACAGCCACTCAATAGCAGCAGAACAGGCTCACAACACTCTGTTAGGGATACGATTTGGTAGATTTAGAAATAATGGAATCACCACCACTGTTATAAAAAAATACCTTTTTGATTTTGACCACCATTTTCAGTTATTAAACATCTCAAATATGGGCTGAGACAAACAACACTTCAGTGTTCTGGTCTTCCCCTCTCACCTTCCTGTCACCAGTTCAACCTGGTGTGTGACAGAAGCAGCTGGATTGAGGTTTCCCAGTCCATCTACATGGCCGGTCTTCTGCTCGGAGCGCTGGTGTTGGGGCAGATGGCTGACAGGTGCACATTCACTCTCACCTTTACTACACATGTATACTTGATAGTTAGGTTTCTGAACGGGTCACTCTTGTGTTGAGTATGTTTTATAGCACATACATATTATTGATTATGAGTATTGTAGAAAATGCTCAAAAATCCTGGGAGATGGTGCGAGGAAATAAGTTCCTGGGTCCAAGAAAGTTGTAATAAAAGAATATTTAATAAAAGTGATAGACAGACAGCTTATGCTTTCGATCGAGCTCTTTTGCTCCACAGCGAACTCCACGGGCACGCAGGTCCGATTCACTCGCTAGTAGCCGGAAAAGAGAACGCTTCTCCTTCATACAGTTAATTTATATCATTCATGGAGCCTAGAGCCCAACCTACTCATTAACAGTCCCGCGCCCACACCTCTAGTTGCCGCTTCACTCGCTATTGGCCCGCAACCAAAGTGACGGAGCCCGTCCACTTCTTCTTCTGCTGACCGGTAAAGTCTCAAAAGTCAATCTTCAGGTCCGCCACCTCAGGCGAACAAGAGAACTACAATTCCTTAAAGCGGCAGTACATGCAGCATACAGCATGCAACCTCTAACATTTCATTCACACATTAATAATTTCACAGTAAATAAAAGTGACCTTCATATACATACAATTACAAATCCTTCATAATAATATCCCTTATTAATTATCATAATTCCATGCATTGTAATGTACACATAAACAATTTCTCATTTTACATTGTGCAAAGTCCAAATGTGACAAACTAGGCTCTAAAAACATTACAGTATATAGCTATCACCTGGATTGGTCTACTTTCAACTGAGGTGGCGCATGCTGTCTCAGGACCTCTAGTTAGTGACGAGCTTGTTTGCTAGCTGGCTAGCTAAATACTCATAATCAATAATATGTATGTGCCAGCAAACTATGAAATACTTGTGCCACTGCACACCATCATATGGATGTTCTTTTTCACTTTGTGTAGTGTGTATTTCCCTTTTCTGTTGAGAAGATAACTGAGACTTTTGTTAGCTTTGAAGCACTGCTGGCCTTTCAATGTCATTTATAAATGCAATGTAAAGCATAGATAGTCCTCACTTTAGATGGGGTCACACAAAATACTTAATTAATACTTAACTAACGACTAGTAACTACCTGAATTAATCACCATTAGTGCATCATCTATAAGCCCTTAATAATTGGTTTGCAATATATATTACTTAATTTACAAATGGTGAATCCATCATTTATTAAGTAGGAACACCCAATCATGAAACGCATAATGGTCAAGCTTATTAATCAAGAATAAAACATGTATAACTGTGTTTATGATTTGCATACTAATGAGTTACTAATGAGTGTTCATGTTGAAACAATGCTTTATAAATGTTGAATTAAGTGATTACTCATGCTTTACTAATGCTAAATAGTGTAGTTATTATAAAGTGCTACCCATATTTTGTATTGTCCTGAACTTATAAGAGGGAAAGATTCAAAACTCACGCATCAATGTAACAGTTCTTTTCTTCTCTTTGTAGGTTCGGTCGACGTTTTGTGCTTCTGCTTTCACTCCTTCTACAACTGGTGTTTGGTGTTAGTGTTGCTTTCTCACCCAACATCTATGTTTATATTGTTCTCAAATTTCTAGGTGGCTTCTCTATTTCAGGCATTCTTGTTAATGCATTTGTGATAGGTATGTAAAATGGTCACGACTGAGAAATCTGTCAGCGTCTGTATTTGAACCATTGGTAGTCAGGGCTTCATTTCTTCTTTTGGAAGTTTGTGGCATTTGAAGAGCATATCGTTACAGTATTACAAACGGCGACAATATTCAAATTAGATGTCTTTACATTGATAGTGGTCTGCCACAGTATCTTTTTCATACTACCACTGGGGGCCGGAAAAGTCCGACACTCCTTAATTCTTCAAATAGCATCTTGAAGGGATTGGTAGATTTGACTGACAGTTACAGAGGGAATATTTGTCCTTTCATAAGAGGGAATATGTGTCCTGGGCCCAAATATTTACGCTATAGGACCCGTGTGTCCCACGGTGCCGGGCCAGAAAGAACGCCGGCCAGGAGATGTGAGGCAATGCCTGTCAGTGGCACAAGTGTTGAGTATGTTTTATAGTTTGCTGGCACATACGTATGATTGATTATGAGTATGTAGCTATCACCTGGATTGGTCTACTTCATTGAGGTAGCGCGTTCTGTCTCAGGACCTCTAGTTTGTGACGAGCTTGCTAGCTGGCTAGCTAGCGAACAAATCACAGCTAGCTAGCTGTGACTAGATAGCTTACTCATAATCAATAATATGTATGTGCCAGCAAACTATGAAACAAACTCAACACTTGTGCCATTGACGGGCATGGCCCCCCATCACCATCATATTCATGTTCTTTATCATTTGTGTTGTGTCTATTTCCCTTTTCTGTTGATAAGATAACTGAGACTTTTATTAGCTTTAAGGTACTGATGGCCTTTCAATGTCATTTATAAATGCATTGTAAAGCATAGATAGTCCTCACTTTAGATGAGGTCACACAAAATATTTAACTAATACTTAACTAACGACTAGGAATTAAATGAATTAATCATGAATTGCAGTATTAACACACGTTTATAAAGCACATGTTAACCATTAGTGCATCATCTATAAGTCCTTAATAATTGGTTTGCAATATATATTACTTCATTTACAAATGGGGAATCCATAATTTATAAAGTATGAAAACCCAATCATGAAACTTCTTAAAAATAACATGGTATCATTGCTTTAAAGGTGGAGAGTGGAGTGATTCCTCCAAGTTTGCTTTCTGCACCATTATCAGCCACTCCTCTTTCGCTCTTGGACTGATACTGTTGTCTGGCATCGCCTATTTGATCCCCAACTGGAGGATCCTGCATCTGGTGCTCTTCAGCCCTCTTGTCGTTGTCCTGGGAATCTTCTACTGGTCAGACCACATGGATTTAACGTTTTAAATGCAAATTTTAATTTTAACTGTATGGGGGAAAGAACAGTTTATTTGTAACCTGTATGCAAATTAGGATTCTTCCAGAGTCAGCTCGCTGGCTCATCACCCAGGGTAGGAAGGAGGAAGCCATAAAAGAGGTCAGGAGGGCTGCCAAGGTGAACAGCAGGAAGGTCCCGGAAGATCTGCTTGACAAGGTGAGCTGCTTCAACCAAAGTCAAATCAAACACAATAAAGCTCTGAGATCAATATAAACTAACTTCAAAAGAAAATGACACCTGCATTGTTTAGCTGGACAATGAGAGTACAACCAAAAGAGGAAGCATGTTGGACATCTTCAGGATATCGTATCTGAGAAAACGTGCATTAATTATGAGCTACGTGTGGTGAGTATTCATTTTAACTACAACCTGTCGCCGTGTCTACAGATTTACCTTTGATCCAGAGACATACTTGCTTTTAACTTCACCATGGGGTTCGCACGATGGTTGCATAGCGTATCCTGCATCTGTTTGGAGCGTTGGTTGTGCACATGCTCCGAAATTAAGTTATATATTGTCTAAATATATGGTGATGAATTCAGTTCACGGCGCAGACAGTTTTCTACGTGAGGTTAAGAAGCAAGTATATCTCGGGCCTTATAGTTGCACTAAAGATATCTCTGCTATTCTGTTAATAGGTTTGGAACAAGTCTGGTGTACTATGGACTGAGCCTGAATGTAGGCAATTTTGGTCTGGATATCTACCTCACGCAGTGCATCTTTGGCTTAGTAGAATTCCCTGCACGCCTGGGCTGTTTGCCTGTTATCCAGCGCTTTGGGAGGAAAATATCTCTAGCAGTGATCCTGTTGTTTGGTGGTGCAGCTTGTCTTGGGATACTAGTTATTCCAAAAGGTAATTTGTTGTATAATAATAGCAGTCTGCTGTAATCCGCCTTGAACATATAATGTACCTGATTCTTGATAACTAGGACAAATCCCTTTAAAAAAATAAATTAAAAAAAGTGATTCTTGCAACATCCAACTCAGACTTGTTTTGAACAAATATGTTTTTCAATTCATTATTTGTCCATCAGACCTTCCTGTGGTGGTAACCATCATAGCTGTAGTTGGAAAATTTGCCGCCACTGCCAGTTTCTCCATAGTCTATGTTTATACTGCAGAACTATATCCCACCACTCTCAGGTAAGTTAGGTAGTGTCCCAGCGGTAAAACATCAAATCTGTTATTATACTCAATATTGGTGGAACATGCCATGTTTGCCATTGTTACATGCTATAAGGTGCTGACAAGTCTATTGTCTACATTGGCAGGCAGAATGGTGTAGGTCTAAACTCCATGTCTGCTCGTGTGGCGGGCATTCTCGCTCCGCTGATCAGGCTCCTGGAGGTCTACCATTACAGCATCCCCATGCTGATATACGGCATCGTCCCCATTGTTGCTGGGGGTTTATGTTTTCTCCTGCCGGAAACCCTCAATGTTGAACTCCAGGACCATGCTGAAGTCCTGTGAGTTGATGAACTCTTTCACAACAGAGTGCGTATTCCTTTACAAGAAACTCAGAGCAGTATATAATAATATTTTTTGTTATTAATTACAGAAAACCGGAGAATGGCCCAAAGACGCAATCCTTCAATGAAGAGGAAAAATCAGGAATGAGCACAAAAATGTAATTTATATGGACACCAGAAATAAATAGTTTGCCTGCTCTCAACGGATTACTGGTAACAAGGATTGATCAGAGTTTAGTTACCTAAATGCAAAGCATCAATGGAATCATGTTGAACTTGTAAATTATTACACATGATTTTATTTTTGTTACAATCTGTTATCAAATGTTTTGCTACTGCAAAAGTTATAGACTGTACGATAACTGAGTTTGTATTAAATTATGCATTGTATTTGCTAATACATTTATTTGTTTGAGTTTTCTCTACTGAATGTAATTGTTGAGTAATAAACAGTGTGTTGTTATTCCCTCTGTATGTATTTCTATTGCAACAAGGTAACTGCAGAACCATGGCCAGTGGGGTAATCCTGTAACTTTGTGATATTTAACAACTCTTCAAGTTTATTTGGTGGCACTGAAGTGCACATTTTACACTGAATAAATTAAAGGAAAACCCATCAACAATCAAATAAAAAATAGCATCTTATAAACTAGTAAAGGTACAATAGGTGCCTGCTGTCTTTCGCATTCCTAATTCTGATTGGATGTGTCACAAATGCCCCTCATTTAAAATAGCCCTAACTTATACTGTGTACTTTTGACTTAAAGATTAGACATAAACCAATATGGTTTTTTTCCTGATGACCGCAAGTATATCTTTATGGAGATTTTCCACTTCATGGACACCATATTTAGATAGATAGATATAGAGATAGCTACTTTATTAATCCCCAAGGGTAAATTTGTTGTCAGAGTAGCAGCTTACAGACACAAAAATTAAATATAAAATATAAAAACAACAGGGATGAAAGATATATACAAAATAAAAATAACTGGGATGAAAGATATGTACAAAATAAAATTAAAATAACTGGGATGAAAGATATGTACAGCGCAGCGTGTATTAATTTAGGAAATTAAATTAAATTTAAACAGTAGAGAAGTGCAAAAATGCAAAGTATGTGTAGTGTTGATAGAAAAATTCACTCGACACCACGGAGTAAAATCATTAAATCAAGAACATTTATTCTTCGAAGAAGGAGCAGAGTCAGAATCACAACATGGTATACAGATTGTACTTCCTAGACTGCTCTCAGAAGGAGCGAAGGACTACCTTCTTAAATACATATGTTTATCAATACACAGAGGTTCACATGACGTCTTCATGGCTTTATCATGAGCCCTTGCCTGTCATCCGATAACTTGGCTGGTCAGGCCCAAAGTCACAAGGCTACAAGCCATATGTTCCTAAACAAAGACATACTGATACGTCAACCTCATGACCCTATCAGAAGACCAGCCAAGGATGTGTGTAAGTATTTAACATGAGAGAGAGAGTTCAATCAGGAGTCACTGGCTTTATTAATAATACAACTAACTAATGAACCTTCTAAATGATTCTGAAGGTAACATTAAAACAGTACTAATCAAGAGTAAATAGTGTGTATATGAAGTGTGTGAAGTGTAAATAAACATAAAAGTGTACAGTGATTAATTAATCCACAGAGGATCTGGCAAGAGGTTACTTATTGTAAAGTCTTATTGCCGTGGGCAGGAATGTTTTCCTGTAACGGTCCTTGTGACAGGGGAGCGTGATGAATCTTTTGGAGAAAGTGCTCCGCTGACCCATCCGGTGGTGGTCCGGGTTGTCCAATATGGACAATAACTTATTCAGTGTCCTCCTCTCCACCACCTGTTCCAGATACTCCTGCTTGCAGCCGATGATGGAGCCGGCCTTCTTAACCAGTTTGTTAAGTCTGTTGGTGTCACCGGCTCCAATGCTGCTCCCCCAGCAGACAATGGCGAAGCATAGAGCACTGGCCACAACCGACCGATAGAACATCTCCAACATCTTGCTGCAGATATTGAAGGATCGAAGCTTCCTCAAGAAAAAGAGTCGACTCATCCCCTTCTTGTAGACAGCGTTGATGTTGGCCTTCCAGTTCAGTCGGCTGTCGATGGAAACACCCAGGTACTTGTACTCCTCCACCATGTCCACATCCTCTCCCAGAACACTCAGAGGTCTAGGAGCCGTTGTCTTCCTCCTGAAGTTCACCACCATCTCTCTGGTCTTGGCCACGTTCAGAAGCAGGTGATTTGTGACCAATCAGAAAGAGAAGGTGGTGGTTTGCAGATTGAGGCCGAATGTCCACCCAACTCAGACTTTGAAGAGCATTCCTGATAAAACCCTTTTATGCTCACTTTCGATGAGTTCAGACTCTGCTTGAAAAAACTACCGACAATATTGCTCTAAAAGCAGGTGCGATGCGTCAAGGAACTCTTAAAATCAATAACTGATGAAGATGAGCTGCATAACAGCTGGACTGAGGGATCCTGACGTCGCATTTTCATACTTTGGTACTCTGTTTGTTGGCAACTTCAGAGGTCATAAAATCAATGTGATTGTCCTTTTAAACATTAACTTGCAGGACAAGAGTCGAGCTTACATTTGGTGGCTGGACATTGTTTTGAGCCGGACCTTTTTCTGTCCGACGCTGCACTCTTCCAACATCCAGATATCAATATGAGCAACTTCGGGCAGATCCTGAAGGAGGTCGGAGTGTTTGGTTTGTTTCAGAAGCGTTTAGTGGCTGTATTGTGCATCCCCAGCGTGTTTGTAAGTTTGGATGTGTTCAGTCAGGTGTTTACGGGCCTGAGCTTCCCACATCACTGTAACACGGACTGGATCTTGGAGCGTGGCCCAAACCTGACTGACGAGAGACAAAAAAACCTCACCCTCCCTGTGAACAAGGCTGGGAAGTATGAAAGCTGTGAAATGTTCACACCTGTGGATTTTGATTTGGAAATAATTGAAGCGTATGGGATCAACACTACAACTGGATGCATAAATGGATCCGATTTTGAGGCCCTCAAAGGGGACTCCAGCATTGTGACAGAGGTGAGAGACAGTCATTTATTCCTGTGATGTGTGTGAGCATACTTTTTTTTTGTTTCTTTTATTTTTTGTGTGTTATTTATATGTTGTTCACATTTACTTTTATATCCCTTCTAAGCCACCATACTGTTTTGACACATGCTGCTGTTTAGCAATGGGGTTGTTCCACATATTGATAAAAATCACAACATAAAAACTGAAAACAATACAAATTAAAGCTGCGAGCAGCAATGAACGGGTCGGGAGAGCTGGCTTGCCTGACGCCGGCTTGCCTGACCGAGAACGTTCGGCCGTTAGTCAGGCGTTCTTTTTCCCTCGTGGAGTGCGTGATGCGGGAAATTAGGCTTTGCAAATACTTCACCGGTTTCCCGCATCCGCCGTGTGACGCTTGACGACATGCTCGAGAACGTGCATCACGTTTCTTTACCTGAAGCTTAGACCACGTCATATAAATCCGATGCTGTTTGTCACGTAACGATGATTTCCTTTTGCCAGTATGTGGCGCTTTGACTACGAGTGAAAATTGGCTTGTCGATATCCTCAGGCCGTGACTTTAATCAAGCATGACAAGTTTGGCGCAGATTCAAAGAAGTCCAGTGGAGTTACAAGAGCTTGATTAATGAATAAACATGTAACGTATAGGGGGTGCTATTCCGGCGATTTTTAACAACCCAGCCAGACACTCACATTCATTATTTGTTTCCATCACCTTTGACACATGTGTAAAGTGGCATGAGTTTTTGAGCATCCCAAGCCACTCAACAAGGAGTAATACATCATAGTATAAAACATGTAATTTTCTTTGGCCAGTAGGTGGCACTATGACAATGTGAACATACAGATGCATCATGTTTCTCTACGTGTGGTGTAGACCACGTCATGTAAATTACATGTAAATCCGATGCCGTTTGGCTGGTTTCCTTTCGCCAGTAGGTGGCGCTATGACAATCCGAACATTTATTCATGTAATGTGCTCGGGACTGGACCAGCATCATGCATGAGAACGTTTGAGCGGATGTACCTTGGAGTTACAACAACTTTCTATAACATAGCGAACCGCACAAAATGGGTGTGTCTTGGGGTCCACGCCATGTCAAGGCCGTTCACCGAAAGCACGCCATTTACAACACTTTTCATCATAAGGGTCTTGAGATCATCCTTGACCAAAATTGAAGTCGATCACATAAATATTGTAGGACAAGTCCGTAATAGTACACATGCTGAAAACGGCGAAAAATGACAAAAAGGCCCAAATTAGTCGAATTACTGTAGCGCCCCGTAGTGTTTAAATTGCACAAACGTTTTTGTGCATGTTACCGGATGGAATGTGCACATATGCTGCAAATTTGGAGTCATTAGTCCAAGTAATTTTGAAGTTATGAGTATTGAAAAACAAGACACGGCCCTAAGACGTTTGTTGGTCCGTATCTCCTAAACACAATGAGATATCAAATATACTTTTGATAACTTTTGATGATACAGCTCCAATAATGATCCACAGCAAGTGTGGTATGAATCGGACACAGCATGAAGGAAGAGTTTGCAAGAATGAGTTTTTCACAAATTTCAAAATGGCGGAAAATCTAAGTAGGCGGAGTTTAGGGGTCTGAGAGGCTTTTTTGTAGAGCAGCGTCATATTTTACACAAATATGACGCCGATATCAGATGGCTATTTTCACCAAGCCTGACAATAAGTGCCACATTTGGTGAGTTTTCGAGCATGGCAAGTACCCCAAATATGCGCTCGATTGCGTCCTTAGAATTGCAATAAGGTCCTCTCGGACTGACTACGTTAGTCACTCGGAACCTAATCAAATTTGATAACAAAGTACTCCGTACTATACAACTATTATAATGATAGGGTTGATTTACAGCCACTCAATAGCAGCAACAATTGCACAACCTTAGCAGCAGAACAGGCTCACAACATTCTGTTAGGGATACGATTTGGTAGATTTAGAACTGATGGAATCACCACCACTATTATAAAAAAAACTTTTTGCTTTTGACCGCCATTTTCAGTTATTAAATATCTCAAATACCGGCTGAGAAAAACAACACTTCAGTGTTCTGGTCTTCCCCTCTCACCTTCCTGTCACCAGTTCAACCTGGTGTGTGACAGAAGCAGCTGGATTGAGGTTTCCCAGGCCATCTACATGGCCGGTCTTCTGCTCGGAGCGCTGGTGTTGGGGCAGATGGCTGACAGGTGCACATTCACTCTCACCTTTACTACACATGGTGTCCGGAGCAGAGAAGTTGCTCTCCCCCTAATTCCCCCTCAAGTAAACACTGTTAGCTCTTTCTGTTTTCCATGTTTGTGCTGCTATGGAGGCAATAACTTAATCATAGATATGCTCCTGATTTCAAATGTAGCACCTTTTAACAATTCAAGGAAACATGCAGTCTATCTGTTAACATATGTTTGATTGTCCTAAACTTATAGGAGGGAAAAATTCATATGCATTCTTACACAAAACTCAAGCACCAATGTAACAGTTCTTCTCTTCTCTTTGTAGGTTCGGTCGACGCTTTGTGCTTCTGCTTTCACTCCTTCTACAACTGGTGTTTGGTGTCAGTGTTGCTTTCTCACCCAACATCTATGTTTATATTGTTCTCAAATTTCTTGGTGGCTTCTCCGTTTCAGGCCTTCTTGTTAATGGATTTGTGATAGGTATGTAAAATAGCCACGACTGAAACGTCTGTCAGCGTCTGTTTAAGTGACCTGTCTTCATTTCTTCTTTAGGAAGGTTGTGGCATTTGAAGAGCATTATTGTTACAGTATTACAAACGGTGACAATATTCAAATTAGATGTCTTTACATTGATAGTGGTCTGCCACAGTATCTTTTTCATACTACCACTGGGGGCCGAAAAAATCTGACACTTTCTACACATAGCATCTTTACGAGATTGGTAGATTTGACTGACAGTCACAGAGGGAATATGTGTCCTTTATAACCTGATACACGAAGTGCCTCCATTTGCAATGGGAGTTATTTGTACAATTCAAATGAAAGCCACTAATGGTTGCCAGTTGCAACTCCTTTTGCCTTTCAGAAGCAACCAAACTTCACATTCAACTGAATGTTGTCAAAATTACAGTAAAATTAGTTATAAGGCGGGCAAGTATTAACTTGCATGCACACATTTTACAACTAACTTCTTAAAAATAACATGGTATCATTGCTTTAAAGGTGCCGAGTGGAGTGATTCCTCAAAGTTTGCTTTCTGCACCATTATCTGCCACTCTGCTTTCGCTCTTGGACTGATACTGTTATCTGGCATCGCCTATTTGATCCCCAACTGGAGGATCCTACATCTGGTGATCTTCAGCCCTCTTGTCGTTGTCCTGGGGATCTTCTACTGGTCAGCAGCCTCTAAAACCACATGTTTTAGATGTGAATCTCAATTTGAACTGTATGGGGAAAGAAAAGTGTATTTGAAACCTATATGCCAAATAGGATTGTTCCAGAGTCAGCTCGCTGGCTCATCACCCAGGGCAGGAAGGAGGAAGCCATAAAGGAGATCAGGAGGGCTGCCAAGGTGAACAGAAGGAAGGTCCCGGAAGATCTGCTTGACAAGGTGAGCTGCTTCAAACAAAGTCAAATCAAACACAATAAAGCTATAAGATAAATATAGGCAAACTTTAAAAAAAATTACACCTGTATTGTTTAGCTGGACAATGAGGATACATCCAAAAGAGGAAGCATGTTGGACATCTTCAGGATATCGTATCTGAGAAAACGTACATTCATTATGAGCTACGTGTGGTGAGTATTCATTTCAACCACAACCTGCCGCCGTGTCTACAGATTTACCTTTGATCCAGAGACATACTTGCTTTTAACTTCACCATGGCGTTCCCACGATGGCTGCATCGCATATCTTGTATAAGTTTGGAGCATTGGTTGTGCACATGCTCCAAAATTAAGTTATACATTGTCTAAATATATGGTGATGAATTCAGTTCACGGCGCAGACAGTTTTCTACGTGAACGTGAAGTTAAGAAGCAAGTATATCTTGGGCCTTATAGTTGCACTAAATATATCTCTGCCATTCTGTTAATAGGTTTGGAACAAGTCTGGTGTACTATGGACTGAGCCTGAATGGCACTTTTGGTCTGGATATCTACCTCACACAGTGCCTCTTTGGCTTAGTAGAACTCCCAGCACGCCTGGGTAGTTTGCCTGTTATCCAGCGCTTTGGGAGGAAAATATCTCTAGCAGTGATCCTGTTGTTTGGTGGTGCAGCTTGTCTTGGGATACTAGTTATTCCAAAAGGTAATTTGTTGTATAATAATAGCAGTCTGCTGTAATCCACCTTGATAATATAATTTACCTGATTCTTGATAACTAGGACAAATCCCATTTTTCAAAATGAAAAAAAAAAACTGTGATTCTTGCTACATCCATCTCAGACTTGTTTTTGAACAAATGTGTTTTTGTCTGATTTATTATTTGGCCATCAGACCTTCCTGTGGTGGTAACCATCATAGCTGTAGTTGGAAAATTTGCCGCCACTGGCAGTTTCTCCATGATCTATGTTTATACTGCAGAACTATATCCCACCACTCTCAGGTAAGGTAGGTAGTGTTATAGAGGTAACATCTTTTATTATACTCAATATTGGTGGAAAAGGCCATGTTTGCCATTGTTACATGCTATGAGGTGCTGACAAGTATATTGTCTACATTGGCAGGCAGAATGGTGTAGGTCTAAACTCCATGTGTGCTCGTGTGGCGGGCATCCTCGCTCCACTGATCTGGCTCCTGGAGGTCTACCATTACAGCATCCCCATGCTGATATACGGCATCGTCTCCATTGTTGCTGGGGGTTTATGTTTTCTCCTGCCGGAAACCCTCAATGTTGAACTCCAGGACCACGCTGATGTCCTGTGAGTTGATGAACTATTTCACAAGAGAGTGCATATATAAGAAACTCAGAGCAGTATATAATAATATTTTTTGTTATTAATTACAGAAAACCTGAGAATGGCCCTAAGACGCAATCCTTCAATGAAGAGGAAAAATCAGGAATGAGCACAAACATGTAATTTATATGAACACATATATATATATATATATATATATATATATATATATATATATATATATATATATATATATATCAGAAATAAATAGTTTGGCTGCTCTCAACGGATTACTGGTATGAAGGACTTATCAGAATTTAGTTACCTAAATGCAAAGCATCAATGGAATCATATTGAACTATTATTACACATGATTTTATATTTGTTACAATCTGTTAACAAATGTTTTGCTACTGCAAAAGGTATAGACTGTACAATAACTGATATTTGTACATTTATTAAATTATGCATTGTATTTGCTAATACATTTATTTGGTTGAGTTTTTTCTACTGAATTTAATCGTTGAATAATAAACTGTGTGTTGTTATTCCCTCTGTATGTATTTCTATTGCAACAAGGTAACTGCAGAACCATGGCCAGCGGGGTAATCCTGTAACTTTGTGATATTTAACAACTCTTCAAGTTCATATGGTGGCACTGAAGTGCCCATTTTACACTGAATAAATTAAAGGAAAACCCATCAACAATCAAAAATTAAAATAGCATCTTATAAACTAGTAAAGGTACAATAGGTGTCTGCTGTCTTTCTCATTCCTAATTCTGATCGGATGTGTCACAAATGCCTCTCATTTAACATAGCCCTAACTTATACTGTGTACTTTTGACTTAAAGAGTAGACATAGACCAATATGGGTTTTTCCTGATAAGGAGTGACCGCGAGTATATCTTTATGGAAATATTGTGTTTTTTCCACTTCAGGGACACCATATTTGAAATATTTCCGGCTCCACATGTTTGTGAACACTCAGAAAGAGAAGGTGGTGGTTTGCAGATTGAGGCTGAACGCCCACGCAACTCAGACTTTGAAGTGCATTCCTGATAAGACTTTTATGCCCTTTTATACACTCTATCGACAAGTTCAGACTCTGCTTGAGAAAACTACCGATAACCTCGCTCTAAAATCAGGTGTGATGCGTCGAGGAACTCTTAAAATCAATAACTGATGAACTGCATAACAGCTGGACTTCAGCCTGAGGGACCCTGACGTCACATTTTCATACTTTGGTAGTCTGTTTTCTAGCAAGTTGGGATGTCATAAAAGCACTGTGATTGTCAGTTTAAACATTAACTTGCAGGACGAGAGTCGAGCTGACATTTGGTGGCTGGATGTTGCTTTGAGCCGGACCTTTTTCTGTATACATCTAACGTCCAGATATCAATATGAGCAACTTCGGGCAGATCCTGAAGGAGATTGGAGCGTTTGGTTTGTTTCAGAAGCGTTTAGTGGCTGCATTGTGCATCCCCACCGTGTTTATAAGTTTTGATGTGTTCAGTCAGGTGTTTACGAGCCTGAGCTTCCCACATCACTGTAACACGGACTGGATCTTGGAGCGTGGGCCAAACCTGACTGACGAGAGACAAAAAAACCTCACCCTCCCTGTGAACAAGGCTGGGAAGTATGAAAGCTGTGAAATGTTCACACCTGTGGATTTTGATTTGGAAATAATTGAAGCATATGGGATCAACACTACAACTGGATGCATAAATGGATCCGATTTTGAGGCCCTCAAAGGGGCCTCCAGCATTGTGACGGAGGTGAGAGACAGTCGTTTATACACCACCAGAAAACACATCTAACTGTACCATTCAATGTATTTCTTGAGATGTATGTGAGCATACTTTTGTTTGCTTTATTTAATTTGTTTTGTGTTATTTATATGTTGTTCACATTTACTTTTTGTCCCTTCTAAGCCACCATACTGTTTTGACACATGCTGATGTTTAGCAATGGGGTTGTTCAACATATTGATACAAATCACCACATACAACATGAAAACAATACAATTTAAACTCAATAACATAAAGTACTCCATACTATATAACTATTATAATGATAGGGTTGATTTACAGCCACTCAATAGCAGCAGAACAGGCTCACAACATTCTGTTAGGGATACGATTTGGTAGATTTAGAAATAATGGAATCACCACCACTGTTATAAAGAAATACCTTTTTGATTTTGACCACCATTTTCAGTTATTAAACATCTCAAATATGGGCTGAGAAAAACAACACTTCAGTGTTCTGGTCTTCCCCTCTCACCTTCCTGTCACCAGTTCAACCTGGTGTGTGACAGAAGCAGCTGGATTGAGGTTTCCCAGTCCATCTACATGGCCGGTCTTCTGCTCGGAGCGCTGGTGTTGGGGCAGATGGCTGACAGGTGCACATTCACTCTCACCTTTACTACACATTTATACTTGATAGTTAGGTTTCTGAACAGGTCGCTCTTTACTTTTAAGTCCACTGATCATCAATAAAAGTTGTTTATTAAACATGTGGAGCATTAATATAGCAGCAAACAACTAATAGCTATATACGTATGTGAAATATATAGTGGAGTAATGGTGTCCGGAGCAGAGAATGAAGTTGCTCTCCCCCTAATTCCTCCCTAGGTAAACACTGTTAGCTATTTTTACTTTCCCTGTTTGTGCTCCTATGGAGGCAATAACTCAATCATAGATATGCTCCTGATTTCAAATGTAGCACCTTTTAACAATTCAAGGAAACACTCTTATACATGCAGTCTATCTGTTAACATATTTTTGATTGTCCTAAACTTATAGGAGGGAAAAATTCATATGCATTCTTACACAAAACTCAAGCACCAATGTAACAGTTCTTCTCTTCACTTTGTAGGTTCGGTCGACGTTTTGTGGTTCTGCTTTCACTCCTTCTACAACTGGTGTTTGGTGTCAGTGTTGCTTTTTCACCCAACATCTATATTTATATTGTTCTCAAATTTCTTGGTGGCTTCTCTGTTTCAGGCCTTCTTGTCAATGGATTTGTGATAGGTATGTAAAATGGTCACGACTGAAACTTCTGTCAGTGTCTGTTTGAGTGACCTGTCTTCATTTCTTCTTTAGGAAGAATGTGGCATTTGAAGAGCATTATTGTTACAGTATTACAAACGGCAACAATATTCAAATTAGATGTCTTTACATTGATAGTGGTCTGCCACAGTATCTTTTTCATACTACCACTGGGGGCTGAACAAGTCAGACACTCATTAATTCTACCCAAGCATCTTTAAGGGATTGGTAGATTTGACTGAGAGTTAGAGAGGTAATGTGTGTGTTCTTTATAACCTGATACACAAAGTGCCTCCATTTGCAAAGGGAGTTATTTGTACAATTCAAATAAAAGCCACTAATGGTTACAAGTTGCAACTCCTTTTGCATTTCAAAAGCAACCAAACTGCACATTCAACTGAATGTTGTCCAAATTACAGTAAACTTTTTTACAAGGCGTGTAAGTATTAACTAACTTCTTAAAAATAACATGGTATCATTGCTTTAAAGGTGCAGAGTGGAGCGATTCCTCCAAGTTTGCTTTCTGCACCATTATCTGCCACTCTGCTTCCCCCCTCGGACTGATACTGTTGTCTGGCATCGCCTATTTGATCCCCAACTGGAGGATCATGCATCTGGTGATCTTCAGCCCTCTTGTCGTTGTCCTGGGAATCTTCTACTGGTCAGATCACATGTATTTTATGTTGCAGATGCAAATCTCAATTTTAGCTGTATGGGGGAAAAAAAAGTTTATTTGAAACCTATATGTCAATTAGGATTCTTCCAGAGTCAGCTCGCTGGCTCATCACCCAGGGTAGGAAGGAGGAAGCCATAAAGGAGGTCAGGAGGGCTGCCAAGGTGAACAGAAGGAAGGTCCCGGAAGATCTGCTTGACAAGGTGAGCTGCTTCAAACAAAGTCAAATCAAACACAATATCTGAGATAAATATAGACTAACTTTAAAATACAATTACCCTTGTATTGTTCAGCTGGACAATGAGGGTACATCCAAAAGAGGAAGGATGTTGGACATCTTCAGGATATCGTATCTGAGAAAACGTACATTCATTATGAGCTACGTGTGGTGAGTATTCATTTTAACTACAACCTGTCGCTGTGTCTACAGATTTACCTTTGAGTCAGAGACATACTTGCTTTTAACTTCACCGTGGCGTTGGCATGATGGCTGCATCGCGTATCCTGCATCTGTTTGGAGCATTGGTTGTGCACATCTTCCACAATGAAGTTATATATTGTCTAAATACAGTGCGGGCTGTGCATTTTGGACCTAGGCCTTCAATGCTGTCTGATATTTGTTTACATAAACATGCGCATGACAGGATGCTGCGTCATTAACGGACAATGCTTGTAGTTCACATCAACAAGAACCAGCCACATTTAGTTATGTATCCGAGGGTTCATCTTGCGCCTATACTTCACTTTATTAATAAAACAACAACACAATGCTACTTAGTTTGCACAAGACGACAACCACTTTTATTCTCGTTCCACATTTCACTAGAACATTTACTCTCCTTCCGTTTTACCCTTCACAATAAAAGCCCCAGAAACGTACATCATAACACTGCTTCGTAGAGAACTGTCCAAGTACTCGATATAATAGCTTAGCATTACAACAAAACATGACAAAACAATTTGTTGAGAGATGGCGCTGGGAGAAGCACCCAAACTCCCAGCTGTTCTCCCAGCGCCATCTCTCATCCAGCCACACCGCCGGCACCCACCTACGATGCACCCACACCCGAGGTGGCTTGGAAAACATTACATTACATTTTATTTAGCTGACGCTTTTATCCAAAGTGGCTTACAGGTCTGGCAGCGAGCGCTCTCCTAACACCTCCACACCACGAGCTAGCTTAGCTTAGCTCGCGGGCTAGCTTAGTTTAGCTGTGGAGGTGGTACCCAGCAGAGAGCCAAGCAGGGTGAAAAAAAACAACACAAAAAGCATAAAAAGCTGTTCACTCACCCGATGATGTTCACTTAATAAAGACAAAGTCCATCCTTCTCTTTGTTAACACAGTTCAATGACGTGGTTGTTCAGTTCATCTGTGTGCTTCAGTGAGGATCGTCAATGCCAAAACATGCCCAATACTCCATGAGAAAGGCATAAAGTAAATCCCCCACCAAGTCCAGTTCTCCTTCTTCAGCCATTAAGTGTTAAAACAAGCAAAACATGTCATAACTTTTCTCGTTTCAGCCTGAATTCTTCTTGTGCTGGCAGTACAAATCCAGCAGCAGAACTCTGCTGCAAGGTAGCTTTCTGTTGACACACTGACCAATCACAGCGCATGTAAATGGTCACGCTGAGCCACTGACCAATCACACGTCCATGCCATTTCGCAGGCCTGGTACGCCAGATAATACGCCCAACTTGTCAAACTAAAGATCTGATTTGTTGAAGTCCATGACAATCAACCACAGCGTCCACGCCCGGTGTACTTTAATCTGCAAAGGCCTGCTTAAACTGCTTTGCTGACATAGAGACACAGGAGAGAAACAATCTGATTGGATAAAACTCTCCTTAAAACCAGCTGCAGGCTGAAGGCTGGAAGCAGAGCAACAGAGGAAGACAGGAGCTGTACAATGAGAAAATAAGCTGATAGGGAAAAATAATTATAATACATGTAGTGTATTTGCAAAAAACTATTACATTTTAAAATAGCTATAACTTTGTGATTCTGTTTAGGCCAGCAGTGAAGGCTTAGCAGGCCCTGACGGCCCACCACTGTCTAAATATATGGTGATGAATTCAGTTCACGGCGCAGACAGTTTTCTACGTGAACATGTGATAAGAAGCAAGTATATCTCGGGCCTTATAGTTGCACTAAAGATATCTCTGCCATTCTGTTAATAGGTTTGGAACAAGTCTGGTGTACTATGGACTGAGTCTGAATGGCAATTTTGGTCTGGATACCTACCTCACACAGTGCATCTTTGGCTTAGTAGAATTCCCTGCACGCCTGGGTAGTTTGCCTGTTATCCAGCGCTTTGGGAGGAAAATATCTCTAGCAGTGGTCCTGTTGTTTGGTGGTGCAGCTTGTCTTGGGATTCCAGTTATTCCAAAAGGTAAATTGCTGTATAATAATAGCAGTCTGCTGTAATCCGCCTTGAAAATATAATTTAGCTGATTCTTGATAACTAGGACAAATCCCATTTTTCAAAATAAAACAAAAACCTGTGATCCTTGCTACATCCATCTCAGACTTGTTTTTGAACAAATGTGTTTTTGTCTGATTTATTATTTGTCCATCAGACGTTCCTGTGGTGGTAACCATCATAGCTGTATTTGGAAAATTTGCCGCCACTGCCAGTTTCTCCATAATCTATGTTTATACTGCAGAACTATATCCCACCACTCTCAGGTAACTTAGGTAGTGTTATAGAGGTAACATCTTTTATTATACTCAATATTGGTGGAACATGCCATGTTTGCCATTGTTACATGCTATGAGGTGCTGACAAGTCTATTGTCTATACTGGCAGGCAGAATGGTGTAGGTCTAAACTCCATGTGTGCTCGTGTGGCGGGCATCCTCGCTCCGCTGATCAGGCTCCTGGAGGTCTACCATTACAGCATCCCCATGCTGATATACGGCATCGTCCCCATTGTTGCTGGGGGTTTATGTTTTCTCCTGCCGGAAACCCTCAATGTTGAACTCCAGGACCACGCTGAAGTCCTGTGAGTTGATGAACTCTTTCACAAGAGAGTGCATATTCCTTTACAAGAAACTCAGAGCAGTATATAATAATATTTTTTGTTATTAATTACAGAAAACCGGAGAATGGCCCAAAGACGCAATCCTTCAATGAAGAGGAAAAATCAGGAATGAGCACAAAAATGTAATTTATATGGACACTAGAAATAAATAGTTTGCCTGCTCTCAACGGATTACTGGTAACAAGGATTGATCAGAGTTTAGTTACCTAAATGCAAAGCATCAATGGAATCATGTTGAACTTGTAAATTATTACACATGATTTTATTTTTGTTACAATCTGTTATCAAATGTTTTGCTACTGCAAAAGTTATAGACTGTACGATAACTGAGTTTGTATTAAATGATGCATTGTATTTGCTAATACATTTATTTGTTTGAGTTTTCTCTACTGAATGTAATTGTTGAGTAATAAACAGTGTGTTGTTATTCCCTCTGTATGTATTTCTATTGCAACAAGGTAACTGCAGAACCATGGCCAGTGGGGTAATCCTGTAACTTTGTGATATTTAACAACTCTTCAAGTTCATATGGTGGCACTGAAGTGCCCATTTTACACTGAATAAATTAAAGGAAAACCCATCAACGATCAAAAATTAAAATAGCATCTTATAAACTAGTAAAGGTACAATAGGTGTCTGCTGTCTTTCTCATTCCTAATTCTGATCGGATGTGTCACAAATGCCTCTCATTTAACATAGCCCTAACTTATACTGTGTACTTTTGACTTAAAGAGTAGACATAGACCAATATGGGTTTTTCCTGATAAGGAGTGACCGCGAGTATATCTTTATGGAAATATTGTGTTTTTTCCACTTCAGGGACACCATATTTGAAACATTTCCGGCTCCACATGTTTGTGAACACTCAGAAAGAGAAGGTGGTGGTTTGCAGATTGAGGCTGAACGTCCACGCAACTCAGACTTTGAAGTGCATTCCTGATAAGACTTTTATGCCCTTTTATACACTCTATCGACAAGTTCAGACTCTGCTTGAGAAAACTACCGATAACATCGGTCTAAAATCAGGTGTGATGCGTCGAGGAACTCTTAAAATCAATAACCAGTGGTGTATAAAGTACCCAATAGCCGTACTTGAGTAAAAGTAAAGATACCTTACTGGAAAATTACTCCAGTAAAAGTAAAAGTCACCTAATAAAATACTACTTGAGTAAAAGTCTTAAAGTATCTGATATTTTCTGTACTTAAGTATCAAAAGTATTTTTCTGATATAAAATGTACTTAACTATTGAAAGTAAAAGTAGAAGTACATCCTTTTAATAAAAAAGCAAAGGGTCAGAATTTTGAGAATTATGAAGTTTATTCTTTTAAGTGCTGTGGTCACCGTGACCAAGGACAAGGAGTTGTGTTGAAAATAACTGGGTTGGCTGTGATCCATCCATATATATTATATTCAACATAATATATTGTACCTAAGTATACTCTTGCATCTACTATGAACTTATCATCATAATTCTCCAAAAAGCAATATGACACTATGGAGTTGTAACAGTGTGGTTATAAGTATGCTGATTCCGCCCGGTACCGGGTGGTGGGGCCCTTGGTACCGGGCTGTGGGCCCCTTGGTACCGGGCCGCACAGAAAGAATGAATGAAAAATTAAAATAAAATTAAAAAAATAAAGGCCGGAACGATGTTTTATTGTGAAAAAAGACCGCATACATCCGTCTGTGGTAACCTCAGACGGAACCTCTTGACACATGTCAAGAGGTTCCGTTACTCTAAAAATGAAACTTAAAAGGCTGTTTAACTTTGCCGGTGTTCTGGATTAAAACCAAGGCAGAGTATCCTGAGATCGCCAAAAAAGCATGAAAACCTGCTTCCATTCCAACCTCCTGTCTTTGTGCAGCGTTGATAAGTTAAGCAGTAGACTGGACTAAAGGTTTAGTTAGGAGTAGAGTCAGTAGACTGGACATAACGAACACACGTCAGGTGTCGTTGTCTCCCGTCTCTCCGAGGTCGGACCCGGTCCGTGAAAATATTGTCTTCACGTAACCGGTCTGTGGCGCATAAAGGTTTGGGAGTGCTGGACGAATGGATGTAGAGGGCTAATGCATAATATTGTGATTCGCAAAACCTGCTTCGTGGAGTCTGTGTTCCACCACAGTCCCGGATGTGTTTTTTCTTTCTAAAGATAGATTTGATTTTGTAGCGAGTAACGAAGGTTTCAGGAGAAATGTATCGGAGTAAAAGTACCAGTTTTCTTTGCTAAAAGTAAACAGAAATATAAATAGTAAAGTAGAGTACAGATATCCCCAAAAACTACTTAAGTACAGTAACGAAGTATTTCTACTTCGTTACTATACACCACTGTCAATAACTGATGAACTGCATAACAGCTGGACTTCAGCCTGAGGGACCCTGACGTCACATTTTCATACTTTGGTAGTCTGTTTTCTAGCAAGTTGGGATGTCATAAAAGCACTGTGATTGTCAGTTTAAACATTAACTTGCAGGACGAGAGTCGAGCTGACATTTGGTGGCTGGATGTTGCTTTGAGCCGGACCTTTTTCTGTATACATCCAACATCCAGATATCAATATGAGCAACTTCGGGCAGATCCTGAAGGAGATTGGAGCGTTTGGTTTGTTTCAGAAGCGTTTAGTGGCTGCATTGTGCATCCCCACCGTGTTTATAAGTTTTGATGTGTTCAGTCAGGTGTTTACGAGCCTGAGCTTCCCACATCACTGTAACACGGACTGGATCTTTGAGCGTGGGCCAAACCTGACTGACGAGAGACAAAAAAACCTCACCCTCCCTGTGAACAAGGCTGGGAAGTATGAAAGCTGTGAAATGTTCACACCTGTGGATTTTGATTTGGAAATAATTGAAGCATATGGGATCAACACTACAACTGGATGCATAAATGGATCCGATTTTGAGGCCCTCAAAGGGGCCTCCAGCATTGTGACGGAGGTGAGAGACAGTCATTTATTCACCACCAGAAAACACACCTAACTACCATTCAATGTATTTCTTGAGATGTATGTGAGCATACTTTTGTTTGCTTTATTTAATTTGTTTTGTGTTATTTATATGTTGTTCACATTTACTTTTTGTCCCTTCTAAGCCACCATACTGTTTTGACACATGCTGATGTTTAGCAATGGGGTTGTTCAACATATTGATACAAATCACCACATACAACATGAAAACAATACAATTTAAACTCAATAACATAAAGTACTCCATACTATATAACTATTATAATGATAGGGTTGATTTACAGCCACTCAATAGCAGCAGAACAGGCTCACAACATTCTGTTAGGGATACGATTTGGTAGATTTAGAAATAATGGAATCACCACCACTGTTATAAAAAAATACCTTTTTGATTTTGACCACCATTTTCAGTTATTAAACATCTCAAATATGGGCTGAGAAAAACAACACTTCAGTGTTCTGGTCTTCCCCTCTCACCTTCCTGTCACCAGTTCAACCTGGTGTGTGACAGAAGCAGCTGGATTGAGGTTTCCCAGTCCATCTACATGGCCGGTCTTCTGCTCGGAGCGCTGGTGTTGGGGCAGATGGCTGACAGGTGCACATTCACTCTCACCTTTACTACACATGTATACTTGATAGTTATGATTCTGAACGGGTCGCTCTTTACTTTTAAGTCCACTGATCATCAATAAAAGTTGTTTATTAAACATGTGGAGCATTAATATAGCAGCAAACAACTAATAGCTATATACGTATGTGAAATATATAGTGGAGTAATGGTGTCCGGAGCAGAGAATGAAGTTGCTCTCCCCCTAATTCCTCCCTAGGTAAACACTGTTAGCTATTTTTACTTTCCCTGTTTGTGCTCCTATGGAGGCAATAACTCAATCATAGATATGCTCCTGATTTCAAATGTAGCACCTTTTAACAATTCAAGGAAACACTCTTATACATGCAGTCTATCTGTTAACATATTTTTGATTGTCCTAAACTTATAGGAGGCAGTGTTTCCCCTAGGTTTACAGCTTCAGGGGGGCGGGGTGTCGGCCGGGGGGGGGGGGTGTCGGCGGCGACGACGGCGACGTTGGGACATTGGGAGCGACGTTGGGAGCGTTTAAAAAACGCAGATATATCTGTTTTCTTTCCACGCGACATTATTGGACGCTCTCTGCCGGCTGATGAAAGTGTGCTCTCTGCCCACCTGTGCGCGCGCACGAGTCTGTGGGCATCGGGGCGGATCTCCGCGGTGCGCGTTACCGAGAGCAAAGTAGAGTTGTAAACGCGACCATGACAGAAATAGACAGAAATACGATCAATAAAATAAGAACATTGAGTTTGTTTAATAAAAGAACAAGGTGTAGACCTGTTTATAGGAAAGGGAACCTTAAATCACGTCTGTGATCTGGCGCGACGGAGAAAATTACAGGGGGGCGGAGGGTTTTTTCAGGGGGGCGCCCCGCCCCCCTATTCTAACGGTAGGGGAAACCCTGGGAGGGAAAAATTCATATGCATTCTTACACAAAACTCAAGCACCAATGTAACAGTTCTTCTCTTCTCTTTGTAGGTTCGGTCGACGTTTTGTGGTTCTGCTTTCACTCCTTCTACAACTGGTGTTTGGTGTCAGTGTTGCTTTTTCACCCAACATCTATATTTATATTGTTCTCAAATTTCTTGGTGGCTTCTCCGTTTCAGGCCTTCTTGTCAATGGATTTGTGATAGGTATGTAAAATGGTCACGACTGAAACTTCTGTCAGTGTCTGTTTGAGTGACCTGTCTTCATTTCTTCTTTAGGAAGGTTGTGGCATTTGAAGAGCATTATTGTTACAGTATTACAAACGGCGACAATATTCAAATTAGATGTCTTTACATTGATAGTGGTCTGCCACAGTATCTTTTTCATACTACCACTGGGGGATGAACAAGTCAGACACTCATTAATTCTACCCAAGCATCTTTAAGGGATTGGTAGATTTGACTGAGAGTTAGAGAGTGAGTGTGTCCTTGAGAGTGTGTCCTTGAGAGTGTGTGTGTCCTTTATAACCTGATACACAAAGTGCCTCCATTTGCAAAGGGAGTTATTTGTACAATTCAAATAAAAGCCACTAATGGTTACAAGTTGCAACTCCTTTTGCATTTCAAAAGCAACCAAACTGCACATTCAACTGAATGTTGTCCAAATTACAGTAAACTTTTTTACAAGGCGTGTAAGTATTAACTAACTTCTTAAAAATAACATGGTATCATTGCTTTAAAGGTGCAGAGTGGAGTGATTCCTCCAAGTTTGCTTTCTGCACCATTATCTGCCACTCTGCTTCCCCCCTCGGACTGATACTGTTGTCTGGCATCGCCTATTTGATCCCCAACTGGAGGATCATGCATCTGGTGATCTTCAGCCCTCTTGTCGTTGTCCTGGGAATCTTCTACTGGTCAGATCACATGTATTTTATGTTGCAGATGCAAATCTCAATTTTAGCTGTATGGGGGAAAAAAAAAGTTTATTTGAAACCTATATGTCAATTAGGATTCTTCCAGAGTCAGCTCGCTGGCTCATCACCCAGGGTAGGAAGGAGGAAGCCATAAAGGAGGTCAGGAGGGCTGCCAAGGTGAACAGAAGGAAGGTCCCGGAAGATCTGCTTGACAAGGTGAGCTGCTTCAAACAAAGTCAAATCAAACACAATATCTGAGATAAATATAGACTAACTTTAAAATACAATTACCCTTGTATTGTTCAGCTGGACAATGAGGGTACATCCAAAAGAGGAAGGATGTTGGACATCTTCAGGATATCGTATCTGAGAAAACGTACATTCATTATGAGCTACGTGTGGTGAGTATTCATTTTAACTACAACCTGTCGCTGTGTCTACAGATTTACCTTTGAGTCAGAGACATACTTGCTTTTAACTTCACCGTGGCGTTGGCATGATGGCTGCATCGCGTATCCTGCATCTGTTTGGAGCATTGGTTGTGCACATCTTCCACAATGAAGTTATATATTGTCTAAATACAGTGCGGGCTGTGCATTTTGGACCTAGGCCTTCAATGCTGTCTGATATTTGTTTACATAAACATGCGCATGACAGGATGCTGCGTCATTAACGGACAATGCTTGTAGTTCACATCAACAAGAACCAGCCACATTTAGTTATGTATCCGAGGGTTCATCTTGCGCCTATACTTCACTTTATTAATAAAACAACAACACAATGCTACTTAGTTTGCACAAGACGACAACCACTTTTATTCTCGTTCCACATTTCACTAGAACATTTACTCTCCTTCCGTTTTACCCTTCACAATAAAAGCCCCAGAAACGTACATCATAACACTGCTTCGTAGAGAACTGTCCAAGTACTCGATATAATAGCTTAGCATTACAACAAAACATGACAAAACAATTTGTTGAGAGATGGCGCTGGGAGAAGCACCCAAACTCCCAGCTGTTCTCCCAGCGCCATCTCTCATCCAGCCACACCGCCGGCACCCACCTACGATGCACCCACACCCGAGGTGGCTTGGAAAACATTACATTACATTTTATTTAGCTGACGCTTTTATCCAAAGTGGCTTACAGGTCTGGCAGCGAGCGCTCTCCTAACACCTCCACACCACGAGCTAGCTTAGCTTAGCTCGCGGGCTAGCTTAGTTTAGCTGTGGAGGTGGTACCCAGCAGAGAGCCAAGCAGGGTGAAAAAAACAAACACAAAAAGCATAAAAAGCTGTTCACTCACCCGATGATGTTCACTTAATAAAGACAAAGTCCATCCTTCTCTTTGTTAACACAGTTCAATGACGTGGTTGTTCAGTTCATCTGTGCGCTTCAGTGAGGATCGTCAATGCCAAAACATGCCCAATACTCCATGAGAAAGGCATAAAGTAAATCCCCCACCAAGTCCAGTTCTCCTTCTTCAGCCATTAAGTGTTAAAACAAGCAAAACATGTCATAACTTTTCTCGTTTCAGCCTGAATTCTTCTTGTGCTGGCAGTACAAATCCAGCAGCAGAACTCTGCTGCAAGGTAGCTTTCTGTTGACACACTGACCAATTACAGCGCATGTAAATGGTCACGCTGAGCCACTGACCAATCACACGTCCATGCCATTTCGCAGGCCTGGTACGCCAGATAATACGGCCAACTTGTCAAACTAAAGATCTGATTTGTTGAAGTCCATGACAATCAACCACAGCGTCCACGCCCGGTGTACTTTAATCTGCAAAGGCCTGCTTAAACTGCTTTGCTGACATAGAGACACAGGAGAGAAACAATCTGATTGGATAAAACTCTCCTTAAAACCAGCTGCAGGCTGAAGGCTGGAAGCAGAGCAACAGAGGAAGACAGGAGCTGTACAATGAGAAAATAAGCTGATAGGGAAAAATAATTATAATACATGTAGTGTATTTGCAAAAAACTATTACATTTTAAAATAGCTATAACTTTGTGATTCTGTTTAGGCCAGCAGTGAAGGCTTAGCAGGCCCTGACGGCCCACCACTGTCTAAATATATGGTGATGAATTCAGTTCACGGCGCAGACAGTTTTCTACGTGAACATGTGATAAGAAGCAAGTATATCTCGGGCCTTATAGTTGCACTAAAGATATCTCTGCCATTCTGTTAATAGGTTTGGAACAAGTCTGGTGTACTATGGACTGAGTCTGAATGGCAATTTTGGTCTGGATACCTACCTCACACAGTGCATCTTTGGCTTAGTAGAATTCCCTGCACGCCTGGGTAGTTTGCCTGTTATCCAGCGCTTTGGGAGGAAAATATCTCTAGCAGTGATCCTGTTGTTTGGTGGTGCAGCTTGTCTTGGGATTCCAGTTATTCCAAAAGGTAAATTGCTGTATAATAATAGCAGTCTGCTGTAATCCGCCTTGAAAATATAATTTAGCTGATTCTTGATAACTAGGACAAATCCCATTTTTCAAAATAAAACAAAAACCTGTGATTCTTGCTACATCCATCTCAGACTTGTTTTTGAACAAATGTGTTTTTGTCTGATTTATTATTTGTCCATCAGACCTTCCTGTGGTGGTAACCATCATAGCTGTATTTGGAAAATTTGCCGCCACTGCCAGTTTCTCCATAATCTATGTTTATACTGCAGAACTATATCCCACCACTCTCAGGTAAGTTAGGTAGTGTCCCAGAGGTCAAATCTGTTATTATACTCAATATTGGTGGAACATGCCATGTTTGCCATTGTTACATGCTATGAGGTGCTGACAAGTCTATTGTCTATACTGGCAGGCAGAATGGTGTAGGTCTAAACTCCATGTGTGCTCGTGTGGCGGGCATCCTCGCTCCGCTGATCAGGCTCCTGGAGGTCTACCATTACAGCATCCCCATGCTGATATACGGCATCGTCCCCATTGTTGCTGGGGGTTTATGTTTTTTCCTGCCGGAAACCCTCAATGTTGAACTCCAGGACCACGCTGAAGTCCTGTGAGTTGATGAACTCTTTCACAAGAGAGTGCATATTCCTTTACAAGAAACTCAGAGCAGTATATAATAATATTTTTGTTATTAATTACAGAAAACCTGAGAATGGCCCTAAGACGCAATCCTTCAATGAAGAGGAAAAATCAGGAATGGAGAGGGTGGACTGCTTCACATACCTCGGAGTCCACATTTCATCAGACCTGGTCCAAAAACATCTCCCATCAGGTGGGGAAGGCCCAGCAGAGGCTCTACTTGCTCAGGAAGTTGAAGCAGGCTCACCTTCCTCAACACCTGTTGATAAACCTCTATCGGGCAACCATTGAGAGCCTCCTGACCTACTGTTGCACTGTGTGGTTTGCTAGCTGCACAGTGAAGGACAGGAGGGATCTGCAGCGGGTGGTGAGGATGGCAGAAAGAGTGATTGGGACCACATTACCCCCCCCTCAGTGACCTATACGCTGGTCGGCTCTGTAAAAAAGCCAGCTGTATCTCCAAAGACCCCACCCACCCTGGACATGCACTGTTTGCTCCCCTTCCATCTGGAAGGAGATACAGGACAATTAAAACACGCACAAACAGACTACAAAACAGCTTTTACCCACAGGCTGTCAAATGTATAGAACCCCCCCCCCCCCCCCCCCCCCAAAAAAAAGCTGAGGACACTAGCACTAACTGCTGAACAATATTCAATGGCACATGCACTTTATGATGATCCACTTATTTATCTGTCTACTTGTGATGTGAATGTTTCTATTGTTGAGTGATCGAGGAAAAATAATGAAAGTAAAAAAGTCTAACTAGTATAACCGTATAATCATTTTCTTTTTATATGTAACCATTTGAGCATATATATAATGTTTGGTTTTTATTTTCATTATAGTTTGTGATTAGACAGTATAAAATCCATAGGACACTATAAGTTGCTATGTTATATACTCTTTTTGAATGAGATGTGTTAAATGTTCTTTCCTTTCTTAGAAGCATGCGTTGGCAATCTAACCAGATAGGGTAGTAAAACCCCCTCTGTCCAACTCTGGTGACAGCATGACTGATGTACTCTTGTGTATAAAAGAGGGTGGAGAATGTATGTTTTTCGGGGTGCCTCGCAATTCTGTGCAGGAGGATAGAAGAGAGAAGAGGTGTTTATTCACCAGCTCTAAAAACTTAACCCTTTCTCTTAGTTATTTGTAAATTTTAAACGTTTGATTGAATTGAATTTTTTTTGTATGTAAGATAATCTTGAAATAAAACTCAGCCTTATTTCGTAAGGTACTGAAACCAAAACAAAGATTATGGTTCTTTAAAACAATTTAAACCCTCTTTCCCTGTCCATCCACCGTGAGATACAGAAGTGACGACTGAATCTACCAAAGAAACTTACGGTAAGTATCTTTGGGTGAAGACTTTTGCAGTGTTTGTCATAATGATGAGATGGTGTCAAAAAGGTAGATGATAAGGTATAGACGATATACGTACTCATCTTGATAAGGGTTGAGAGGAGTTACAGCCCACCGCAGGGGACCTCGAGCGCAAGCTGTAAAACACCCTCGACAAAACCTATAACTTATTTCGAAAATAAACACAAAAAACCTAACGATTTAGCACGGGGCGAGATAAAAGACCGAAGGTGTTATACCAATATCGGATGAGGATTGTTATTTCCTCCGGGATCACTAGGATAATTAACCGACGGAGTGCCACCGAGTTAGGTGCGAGGTCTTGCCTTTACTAACCAAACCCTCCCTTCCCCTCTTCCCTTGGCAAGACCACCGTTCACGTTACACTATGGTTGTTTTCAATGTTTGTCTTTACTGTAAGAGCTGCTAAACTGTTTTTCGTTGTTTTCGTGACAATGACAATAAAGTATTCTATTCTATATTATTCTATTCTATTCTAAGACCACGGAAGACAACTGTGGTGGATGACAGAAGAATCATTTCCCTGGTGAAGAAAAACCCCTTCACAACAGTTGGCCAGATCAAGAACACTCTCCAGGAGGTAGGTGTATCTGTGTCAAAGTCCACAATCAAGAGAAGACTTCACCAGAGTAAATACAGAGGGTTCACCACAAGATGTAAACCATTGGTGAGCCTCAAAAAGAGGAAGACCAGATTAGATTTTGCCAAAAAACATCTAAAAGAGCCTGTACAGTTCTGGAAGAACATCCTATGGACAGATGAGACAAAGATAAACTTGTACCAGAATGATGGGAAGAGAAGAGTATGGAGAAGGAAAGGAACTGCTCATGATCCAAAGCATACCACCTCATCAGTGAAGCATGGTGCAGGTAGTGTTATGGCGTGGGCATGTATGGCTGCCAATGGAACTGGTTCCCTTGTATTTATTGATGATGTGACTGCTGACAAAAGCAGCAGGATGAATTCGGAAGTGTTTCGGGCAATATTATCTGCTCATATTCAGCCAAATGCTTCAGAACTCATTGGACGGCGCTTCACAGTGCAGATGGACAATGAATTTGTCCAATTACTTTTGGTCCCTTAAAAACGGGGTGGCCACATTTGAATTTGTTGTAGTTCCTACACCGTTCACCTGATTTGGATGTAAATACCCTCAAATTAAAGCTGAAAGTCTGCACTTAAAGCACATTTTTTCATTTCAACTCCATTGTTGTGGTGTACAGAGCCAAAATAATGAAAAATTTGTCAATGACAAAATATTTATGGACCTGACTGTAGACTAACTTCAAAAGAAAATTACACCTGCCGTGTCTACAGATATACCTTTGAGCCAGAGACAAACTTGCTTTTAACTTCACCATGGCGTTCGCACGATGGCTGCATCGCATATCCTGCATCTGTTTGGAGCATTGGTTGTGCACATCCTTCGAAATTAAGTTATATATTGTATAAATATATGAATTCAGTTCACGTTGCAGACAGTTTTCAACATGAATGTGAGGTTAAGAAGCAAGTATATCTCGGGCCTTATTGTTGCACTAAAGATATCTCTGCTATTCTGTTAATAGGTTTGGAACAAGTCTGGTGTACTATGGACTGAGCCTGAATGTTGGCAATTTTGGTCTGGATACCTACCTCACACAGTGCATCTTTGGCTTAGTAGAATTCCCGGCACGCCTGGGCTGTTTGCCTGTTATCCAGCGATTTGGGAGGAAAATATCTCTAGCAGTGGTCCTGTTGTTTGGTGGTGCAGCTTGTCTTGGGATACTTGTTATTCCCAAAGGTAATTTGTTGTATAATAATAGCAGTCTGCTGTAATCCGCCTTGACCATATAATGTACCTGATTCTTGATAACTAGGACAAATCCCATTTTTTTTTAAACAAAAATAAACAGTGATTCTTGCTACATCCAACTCAGACTTGTTTTGAACAAATATGTTTTTCAATTCATTATTTGTCCATCAGACCTTCCTGTGGTGGTAACCATCATAGCAGTAGTTGGAAAATTTGCCGCCACTGCCAGTTTCTCCATAATCTATGTTTATACTGCAGAACTATATCCCACCACTCTCAGGTAAATTAGGTAGTGTCCCAGAGGTAAAATCTGTTATTATACTCAACATTGGTGGGATATGCCATGCTATGAGGTGCTGACAAGTCTATTGTCTATACTGGCAGGCAGAATGGTGTAGGTCTAAACTCCATGTCTGCTCGTGTGGCGGGCATCCTCGCTCCGCTGATCAGGCTCCTGGAGGTCTACCATTACAGCATCCCCATGCTGATATACGGCATCGTCCCCATTGTTGCTGGGGGTTTATGTTTTCTCCTGCCGGAAACCCTCAATGTTGAACTCCAGGACCACGCTGAAGTCCTGCGAGTTGATGAACTCTTTCACAACAGTGTGTATTCCTTTACAAGAAACTCAGAGCAGTACATAATAATATTTTTTGTTATTAATTTCAGAAAACCTGAGAATGGCCCTAAAACGCGATCCTTCAATGAAGAGGAAAAATCAGAAAAGAGCACAAAAATGTAATTTATGTGGACATATATATCAGAAATAAATAGTTTGCCTGCTTTCAATGGATTACTGGTAACAAGGATTTATTAGAGTTTAGTTACCTATGCAAAGCATCAATGGAATCATGAATTTGTAAATTATTACACATGATTTTATTTTTGTCCCAATCTGTTATCTAATGTTTTGCTACTGCAAAAGTTATAGACTGTACAATAACGGGGATTTGTATTAAATTATGCATTTTTAACCTGATTTTAACCTGAGAACTGCTTCTTTTAAAGAATCTACGCAACAGTACAGTGAAAGCCATTTTCTAAACATTGACAAACACAACAAACATCCGTTCTGTATATCCAGGGGTTAGAATTTAACAAGAGGAGATGAGATACACATTTAAGTAATTAGTAACAAAAAATAAGAACAAGTATTGTTGTATTGTAGTAGTATTAACTATGACTATGTTAAACCATAGTGGGGATATAATATCCCTGTAGCCTACGCCAGTCTTAATAACACAGACCTCGAGAGCGTGACTCTTTCAACTGACCTAACATACGGTTTTAACGTTACCCGTCAAAAGGTATTTACCATTTTAAAGTTTAACAGAGGGAAAGGAAGGTTGTCATTTAATGTAAATAACATAAGACTATCGTAATGATTAGGACAGTTTGACATTCGGTTAGTAAAGCCCAAGCACCCAGTCCAGCCCCCTGCCATGGATCGTGGCTGTCTGGAGCCGGTCCTGCCCCCTTCCATGGCGGCCCTGCTGATGCCCCTCCTCTCTACCTCTTTCTGCTGACATGGATCGTGGTCCATGCCTACTACTCATTATATGAATAATTTCTGTCATATTCATTGAATGTGCTGTAACTCGGTTACGTTGTTCATTCTGTACACATGACATATATTGCGTCTGTCCATCCGGGGAGAGGGATCTCTGTTGCTCTCCCGAAGGTTCCATCCCTTTTTTCCCTGTGAAAGGGTTTTTACTATCTTTATTTGGGGGAGTTTTTTATAAAAAATGTGGAGCATGAATATAGCAGCAAACAACCATTACCTATATGTACAAGATATAGTGGATTAATGGCGTCTTGAGCTGAGATAGAGATATCTCTCTCTCTCCCTCTCCCTCTGTGAGGGACAGTAGACAATCGAGTTCAAAAGCACAACTCAGAGGCAGGTGGCAGGCAAAGTTCTTTAGTTGTATATTCAGGCAGGGGTCAAAACCAGGAGATCAATCAAACAGGCGAACAAATCCGATAAGGGGCAGGCAAAATCCAAGGTAGGCAAAGACAGGCAAAAACGGGGTCAGAACAGGTAGACAGAAGTACAGGATACGCTGGAGAGTTTGGCACAAAGGACAAGACAATCTGGCAGAGGACACGCGCAAGTGAGGGGACCTAAATAGTGAGCTAATGAGGGAACGGGCTGCAGGTGAGATGGGCGTGAGGGCCAGGTGACGGTGATGAGGGGTAATCAGGCGTGAGTGGCAGGATCTGGAATGACAGGAGAGTGGTTAAAACTGACAGACAGGATGAAAACACTTAATATGACGGGGAATCCGTGACACTCTCCCTCCCTCTCTCCCTCTCCTTAACGTTGGCAGCACATTCATGTTAGTACATGTTTGTGTGCCCTTTGTAGCTCCCACCCCCCAATTTCCCCTCAAGTAAACACTGTTAGCTCTGTCTGTTAGCACCGTTAGCTGCTATGGAGGCAATAACTCAATCATAGATATGCTCTAGATTTTTAAGAATGAACAGACAAAAAAAGTCTTCTGGAACACAAGTTGTAAAGAGTGATTCTTTAATGCTTGCAAGCGGGGAGCAGTTTACACAGACACGTATCACAGTGACAGTGGAAAGACTCACACAGACTTCTGTCCGTTCCTTGGTATTTAAAAGGTTCCTTCCCTGTCTGTCAGATGAAGTTTAAGACAACCAATGAAAATGAGCAGCACACTTAAAAGAAAACCATAATATGAGTCTCACACACAAGTCTTATGTTCTTGTTCCAACTATTAATTAAATTTATCAGCAGGTGCAAACTTATCTATTCACCCTCGTCCTGTATCCGGCCTTGAGGAGAAAGCAGCAGTATTTCAAAAATAATTGTCTGGGAACCTGGGTTGTGTTTTTCACTGGGAGTATTTGGGCCTTACAGTTTTAAACTATGGCAAGATATATTTTACCATTACATTCTTCAACCCAAACTCTCCCAGCTCACCGTGCCAGCCCCCACCTGTCAGTGGATCACAAACTTCCTGACAGACAGGACGCAGCAGGTGAGGCTGGGAAAAATCATATCCAGCACCCGGACCACAAGCACTGGCGCCCCCCAGGGATGTGTGCTCTCCCCACTGCTCTTCTCCCTCTACACCAATGACTGCACTTCAGAGGACCCGTCTGTTAAACTCCTGAAGTTCACAGACGACACAACGGTCCATTGGCCTCATCAGGAACGGTGACGAGTCTGCGTACAGAAGGGAGGTTGAACGACTGGTCCTCTGGTGTGGTGAGAACAACCTGGAGCTGAACACGCTCAAGACTGTGGAGATGACAGTGGACTTCAGGAGGAGCCCCCCAACACTAGCCCCCCTCACCATACGCAACAGCCCTGTGACTGCAGTGGAGTCCTTCAGGTTTCTGGGATCCACAATCTCCCGGGACCTGAAGTGGACCGCCAACATCAACACCATCTGCAAAAAGGCCCAGCAGAGGCTGTACTTCCTACGCCAGCTCAGGAAGTTCAACCTGCCTCAGGAGCTGCTGATCCTGTTTTACTCCGCCATCATCCAGTCTGTCCTCTGCTCTTCCATCACTGTGTGGTTTGGATCGGCCACCAAACAGGAGTCAGACTACAACGAATTGTCAAGTCTGCAGTCTATTGGTTCCAGCCTGCCCTCCATCCTGGACTTGTACACCGCCAGAGTCAGGAAGCGGGCTGGAAAGATCACAGCAGACCCCTCACACCCTGTACACAAGCTGTTCCAACTCCTCCCCTCTGGGAGGCGCTACAGAGCTCTGTATGCCAAAACCACCAGACACAGGAACAGCTTCTTTCCACTGGCCGTCACTCTGATGAACAGTTAATCAGACTCTTCCATCTGCACTATTTGCATTTATTTTTTGGTACTGTTGTCTTTAATGTCTTTTTTTGTGTCTTTTTTATATTTATCTTGTTATTGTTTATTGTGAACAAGCACGAAGAGCTAAGTAAAACCGGAGTCAAATTCCATGTACTGTACGTGTAAACTTATATGGCCATTAAAGCTGATTCTGATTCTGATTCTGATATACGACATCGTCCCCATTGTTGCTGGGGGTTTATGTTTTCTCCTGCCTGAAACCCTCAATGTTGAAGGGTTGATGAACTCTTTCACAACAGAGTGCGTATTCCTTTACAAGAAACTCAGAGCAGTATATACTAATCTTTTTTGTTATTAATTACAGAAAACCTGAGAATGGCCCTACAATGTGATCCTTCAACGAAGAGGAAAAATCAGGAATGAGCACACAAATATAATTTATATGGACATATATATCAGAAATAAATAGTTTGCCTGCTCTCAATGGATTACTGGTAACAAGGATTTATTAGAGTTTAGTTACCTAAATGCAAAGCATCAATGGAATTAAGTTGAAGTTGTAAATTATTACACATGATTTTATTTGTTACAATCTGTTTTCAAATGTTTTGCTACTGCAAAAGTTATTGACTGTACGATAACTGAGATTTGTAAATGTATTAAATGATGCATTGTATTTGCTAATACATTTATTTGTTTGAGTTTTCTCTCCTGAATTTAATTGTTGAATAATGAACAGTGTGTTGTTATTCCCTCTGTATGATTTTCTATTGCAACAAGGTAACTGCAGAACCTTAATGGGAAATGTGAATAATTAGGCATTTTGATATTCCAGTTTAAACATCAAATCACTTTTGTCAATCTTTTAGTAGTTCATCTGCACAACTGTAATGTCTTTGACACATAACATTAGTGACTACATTTTGAGCATAGGGAAACATTGAGCAGCACAAATAACACGATATTTATCTTTATCTATTGAATTTAAAGCTCCAAATTAATGCTAATGTTGCTCCATGTCTGCTGTAACCTTTGTTGCAACTTGAGACACAGGTTGAACATTTATATGTTTTAACATGCAGCAGGTGAAACATATACTGTACTTGGGTACTACAAACAGAGGCTATACAAACAAAACACACATCATATTGTTGTGTCATATTTTATAATTGGAAGGTTGTAATACATTGATTTACACCCACAAAGATTGGATTTCTTCGTACACTCATTGTACCCTCATTAAATTGGATTAGCTAGAATGTTGTGTCCTGTCCACCGTATCAGTTAGAAATGTTGTAGACCACAGTATCAACATGACCGGTAGACATTTAACTTGTGGAATAAAGTTCATGAGCATTAAGGAAGGACACACAATGGCAAATACCACCAATGTTGACAGTTCATCAGTACTACACAACAGGAACCAACAACATTATGTTGGTTTTTGATCATTTTCTGTTATCCCAGTTAACATTTATTTCACAAACCAATTTCTATTTTACTTTGTGTTCACAAGACAGAATTATACAAAACATGTTGACTGTAATTAGTTGCAATAACTGAACTAAAAGAAAAAAAGCACAAGTTGATTCAATACAACTGATTGCATGATTAAGCCATTGTTGCAATAAGGTTGTGGGGTTATGTTTTAACACAATATCATTCATTACCAGTATATGAACACACTGTAAAATGTGGAGAGCAGTTGCCATTGCATGGTGCCTCAAATACATCTTTGGATTTGTTGTCACAGTCATCATCGAATCAGCTGAGGACAAAACCAGAACACAGTTTTAGTGGAGGGCTGCAGTTTTATCGAAAAATTATGAATACGGTCCTACATAAGCTATTCCCGCTGGTACTCACATTGTTCCTGAGTATTTATGCCTCGGACTCGGTCTCACTGGACACCACGCCAGCAGTGTTCCTTAGAAGCCATCGGTTCTTGTGTTGAGCACGTCCAAAGCCCTCATCATAATTCCCTTTTGTTCTGAACAGTTGTTGGTAGTGAAATATGCAGTAGAATTCTCCATATAGCGGTGCGTAATTGTACATGCTACAAATGAGCACAATTTGTCAGTTAGTTAGTATTTTTGCAGTTACAGTAGCTATGTGTCACATAGTGAGGTTTACACCTTTTTTAATTAATCATGTGTATTTAATTTGCCATTTCGTGAATCATCCTTCAAAAGTTGTCATATCTCTTAACCTCGGATGGTTCCAAGACATTTTCGTCACAGAAAGAAAAAGTAATTTGAAGAGTCAAAATGTCTTTTCAACCTTAGTTTCATTTGACATTTGTTTCCCGGTCATGTGGCGCCTCAGTTTGGAAACCAGTGCTCAAAAAATAAACATTAAAATAATGTTTAAACACACAATAAGTTGAGTTTGACTATTTTTTTTAAATTCTCTCTTGCTATCGCAATAGTTAATGTGAATTATTTTCCCCACGACAACTCCAGTGAAAATCTGATATTATGACTATTGTCCTATTACAATATTTCAACAAATCAATCAATTATTAAAATGTGGCCATTGAGTTAATTGTATTTATTAGCCTGAATATAAGATGCAGTTTCTCAAAACTATGTTTGAAAAACTGTGGATGTATTATGTTTTATTACAGTGGATGTTCTCTGTGAATGTTTGGAGCCAGGACCAGGCCAAGACAGAGCTAACAGAGTGGGCCTGTGACTTTAAGATTGTTGCATTATGGGTTGTTTGGAGCCCTAATATTGCTTGGCTAGTTAGTTTATTCCATCCATTTACTGAGTAGCTGGTTAAGTCTACCAATTGCAGAGGTGCCCTTTCCTAACACCAGACATTAGTTCCCTTCTGTGCTAAAACATCTGTTACACTAAGGCCAGTTGTTTGGCTTCTTCCATGGAGGAAATACATTCATAGATAAGTGGAAACAACGGTTAGAAGATAACAAGCATGGAAAGGTTATCTGAAAGATGCAAACAGTAAGTGAAAATATTTTATGTGCTTTGAAAGTAGGCTACTGCTTCCAAGAGCTTTCTCAGAAAATAATATGTGGAGTGATTAACTCATTTTGGCACAGGCAATAAATCAATATTGGAAATCATTGATCAATGTTGCAGGTGATTTTCCTGTAAAATATTTCAGTAGCTCACCTTAATTTTTTCTTGCATTGTTTACAACAAAAGCAAGTTTGATGAAAAATGTATTTGTCAGCAGTAATTTTTTCCATTGGATAAACCGTCTTCGAACAGGCTGAACACATCTCACGACAAGCTGGTTGAAACTGATGAGAGAAATGAGACCAAGCTTGGTTAAAACAAAAATAAATAAATAATAAGCATCAATATCAACAAACACAAAAGCAACAATGAAAACCAATAACACATCTTTAATATCAAATGCAAATTAAAAACAGTTTTAAAGAATACAATACATCTAGAAATATCAGTAAGTACATGTTTTAACCAATAATAAGGTATACGAAATAAACAAACACGCAATCATAACAAGCATAATTTATATCTTCGCAAATAAATTATGTACATAACAGCTTTGTGATCAAATGTATGAGAACACCTAGCTAATTGGTAACAAAGGGCAAACTGTCAGCGAATGATTTACGGCTTCTGATTGATGGGCAGCTGAACTTCTGGGACCTTGATCTGGTATGTAGCGGCTTGACCGCTGGATGTTGTCGCTTCTGGCTGACCAGTGACAACAGTGGAGGTTTTGGAAGAATAAAAACGGTTTTCAAAGTTGTCAGTCTTCTCACAGTTCTCTGTGACTGTTTTGGTGCCCATAATACTGTTTCCCTCTCGGTCAGTCTGCACCTCCAGTACACTGAGCTCTCTTTTCATGTCGTGGGAGGATTGTTTTTTACCTCCTTTTCGTGGCTCCCTTTTTCTGTTTTGAGCGGGACTGTTGCACGTCAGGGTTTTAGTTGTCCGGAATTTCTCCTCTGTTTTTGGGCTGTTCTGACATAGATCAGATGTGGTCTCTGGCGGAAGCAACTCTGATTTATTGGTCTTTCTAGCAGCCGACTGGATGGAGATGAAGGCGGGAGAAGATGGAGAACTTGCTCGTTGTTTTGCAGGGGCTACTTCGATTCTTGCACTCCGGCTAGCTGGCGGAGCAACGCCTCCATGTGCTGTGGGTCTTCCCTGTGTCTGCAATGACTTTGTTCTGCTTGACCCGATGCTAATTTTGCTAATACAACAAGAGGGTGGGGATCCTTGCTCGGTCCCTAGTGACTCTTTGAACAGGCATGATAAACCAGCAATATCTGAGTCAGATTTCAAGGTAGAGACCGAATAAAGAGCCTTCTTTATTGCTTCCTCTATGTCTACAAGTCTTGCTAACGTCTGTTCTTTTAGATTCATGATTTCCTCACTGGCTCGCTCAAGATCTCCAAAAACATGTGCCATTGAAGACTTGCTTTCAGTGCTGTCTTTCTCCAATGGCAACCTCTCCTCTTTGTTTTCTACTTTTGCCTTTTTTTGTTTGATTTCGTCTGAGCTAACAACCCAGTCAGGGACGTTCTCAAAGACTCCCTTCAGAGACCTTACATCAACCTCACTTGTGTCCTGTTCAATTTCTTCAACTCGACTGAGAATGCTGTGCAGTTCCTCTTGCTTTCGCAAGTTGTCCACAATTTCCATGGCTGCTGTTATGTTCCCTCTCATGATTTCATCCATGTGAACTGACAGCCGCTGTCGGCGTTCATCCTCTGTCTCCGTTCGGCCTTTCTTTTCCCTCATTTCAACTTTGCTTTCTTGTTTAATTTCTTTCTTGAGTGTGTCTTTGCTGTCAGCAGTTCGTCCACAGGTGTTTGGGTTATTGCCTGATGGACCAGTTAGAGTTTGTTGAGGTTCCTCAACCACATATGGGAGAAATGAGGAATTATCTCCAGACACATGCTTGGGGTTTTTGTTGTCAAGCTTAGCAATTTTAACTCTTTTGGGCTTTACAGGAGCATTCTTTGCTGAAAATGCCTTTTTACCTCCAAATTTCTTACATGCTTCATGAAAATCAACATGGCTTTCATCTGTTTCCTTCATATTTTCTTTGTTTGGGAGGTCCTGGGGGCTTTTCTTTTCTGCTTTGGCATTTATATCCTGTTGTAGCTTAATGCTATTATTGTCATTATCACTTTCTAAGACAACGACTGAATCATGGACTTCAATTTCTTTAGATGTATGTATAACTTCATCAAAAAGCGTATTTCTTTGATGATCCACTAAATCAGGCCCTGAGTCTGCGCCAGTGTTACTTTTGAACATGCCTTGCTTCTGTTCATCCTTACGTGACATTGATGCCATTGGCAATGGTTGATGAACTGTGTCTTCAGGTCTCACAGTAGTAGTTTGGGTTGCCTCTGGATTATTTGTGTTGTTTGGTTGACTCTCTCTTTGTTTTAGTTTCAAATGCTCTGGTTTAGGTAGGATGGCAGGTTTTGGACCAACAAGCTCTCTGCTTTTCTCTGAGACAGCACTTGTAACCGGTTTATTTAGGGTTTCACTATGACTTGGGGGCTCTGCATTTGCTGCAGTCACTTGTTCTTTGGAGACCTCTTGTCTCAGTGGTGCTTGAGTTGATTTAGGTTCAGTCACAGGACAAAACTCCTCCTTGGTGGGCTTTTGAGCAGGCACTGCATCCACATTTTCTGATCTTTTTTTGTGAGGTTTGGACACGTTTCTGTATATCATAGCTGCTCTGAAATCTCCTTTACTGACATTGATGTTGGATTTCTCTAGTGAATCCAAAGCTGCTTGAAGTTTACCCTGAAAAACAACTTCCTCATTCTCTTGCTCTGCAGCTTGAACGGGATGTTTCTGGGCCACTTCTGGGCCTTTTTGACCCAATTTGCTGCATGTCTCAGTAGTTTTTACAGAATTAGTGTATCTACGGCTTGTCTCTGCATTGTGTTGGTGGTCTGATTTATGTTCTGGGGTTGCTGGGCGTTCATCCCAAGTTGCCTTTCTTTGGTCCTCATTTTTTCCCGATAATTTCACTTCTGTTTGTTTGACATCTGCTGTAACTGAGACAACAGGCTCTTGAATAAGGAATTCATGTTTTTCTTGTGATTTGGCCTCAATTGTGGCCTGTTGGAGGCAATGTATTGCAGTTTGGAGGTTAGATATCTCGTCATTGTCATCTACCACCTCAACTAATTCAGCCTGGTGCACCCTGCCATTGTCCTGTGTCTTAAGATGCAGATATGATCCCTGTGGTGCTGCTTCTTGTGTTTTGCCACCACACTGTCCAAAGCTGTTCTTTACTTGCCCATGAAAGCCTTCTGTAGAGGACTGGCTCTTTCCAAGTGGCACATTTTGACCTGTGAATGTACAAGAAATGGTGATGGACTGGGCACGGTTTTCACATGCATTTTGCTTTGGTTGGGTTGGTCTTTGATCTCCAGAGAACATGTTTCTCAGTTTCTTAACATCCACTGGGACCCATTCTGAATTCTCCTCCGCTTGATCACCGCTCTGTTCATGTTGAAGCTCTATTCCTTGTCCAACCACATTTTGGTTTGGAGGGAGTTCTTGTTCTTGTTCTGCTGGCTCAGCCTGAAGAGTTTTCAAATACTCCAAATCTCCCTTTTCAATACAACTCTTGAACAGTTTTACATTCCCCTTTACTGTGATTTCAGGCCGTATGGATTCATGGCAAGTTTGTTCTTTGGGAGTTTCTAGGAGGCAGCTTATGGTTGATTTAATGACCCCCTTTCTTAGTTCTGTATTGTCTGTGTTACTCACATCACCTATTTCTGGCTCTGGTTCATCATACTCTGCACCTTGTGGAGGATAATAACTTCTCACATCTTCCTCATCAAAATAATTGTAGAGGGAGTAAACAATTACTTCAGGACATCTGTCCACATCCTCTTGGATAACTACTCCTTTCCGCAGAGAGTTATCTTGATTGAGAATATCCTCAACAAGCTGAACCACATTGGCAGTTTTAAACTCTGTGTCTTGGTTGGTAGGGAAGTGGTGCTGGTGTACGAGTACATTAACTACTGTGGCCTCCATACTTCCTTTACTACCCTCCTTTAGGTACGTGATCTGAGGCTTTAGGTTTGCCCGTGGTAGCAACTGGAGGATGAAGTTTTGTGCACCACCTTCAGCCACTTCGTCGTATTTTATCTTGGGCCCACTCTCTGACAGTGTAAATTTGGCCTTTTTGGCTATCATTGTCTCGTTTACCTCAATGATTGAGCCATCTGAATGTATGGCATTGCCATGATAAAGGGAATTCAGTATTTCCTTGATGTTCTCCACCATCGTCTCAATGTCGTCCTTGCTCTGATGCCCAATTTTGTCAAACGGCATTGATTCAAACAAGTGGGTTCTGTTCTTGACGTTAGTTATCACATAGTCCTGAGCTGGCTCAATCTCTTGTGCTGGGCTTTGTGATGTTGATGTATTCATAAAGCAATGCTCTTTTTCTATGTTTGTTGGGATAAATGGGTTGTTTTGGAAGAGAGCTGCACTGGTTTTGATTTTTTCCCCAAATTCTTCTGGATCAAGAGGGCTCATAGGCTCACCCTCAAAGACTGTTTCACCAGTAGAAACCTCTTCTCTACCTGACAACTCCTTGTCAGCGCCTTGACCAACAATATGAACACATGGGCCCTGCTTATTGGGCTGATTTGTCAAATCAAGACCTTTGGGGCATGCATTGTTTTTGTTTTCACTGTGTAAATTATATTTGCTACACATTTCAAACTCCTGTTTTTGTTTTTGGACTGCACCTGTCTCGTCCCCATAAATAGAAACTTTCCCCATGAACTTATTATCGGGACTTAGTGTGGATGTGTCCGCAGATTGACTCTCAAATATCTTTTTGGTAGCCTGAACATCTATTCTTATCATTTCCTCATCACATTCTCTTTTAATATCTGGACTAGACCCAAGTCTTTGGTCATCCTCCATGATCCCTTTATCACTTTCATTGCATGGCTTCTCTTCACGCTCCTCAAACACAGCTGATGTTTTACTGACATCATTTCTTTCCACTTTTCCCATCACCTTGTGCATCTTGTGGGTGGAAGGAGATACTTTGTTACTCCGGGCACAGTTCTCGAATATCAAGCGTCTTGAAAGGACCTCTCCCTCGTATCCAGTTTCACCAGCTGTCACCCCAGGCTCCGAGCTCAAAACCTCAGCAAGCTCCTCATCCACAACTTCATCTAACATCTTCACCTCTGGGTGAGTGTGCTTCATTAGCCTTCTTAGCTCACTTTTCTGCCGCTGTTGGTGTAGCTTTTCTTTGGAAAGTTGGGATGGCATGGGCTGTGGGGAATATGCCCCAGAGATGCCTTCTGGTCTTGGTTTATGACTGGCTGGGGGAGGTGTAGGGAGGCCGTCTTTCCTTTGTTGGGATTCTTCGGCCATCTTGGAAGAGCAGATTAACATTCTCATCATTGAGTCCTTTGTCACAGAAATGAGCTATCCAGTGGAAATCATGCGCAGGAGTGTGCAGACATGCTTACAGCAATGAGAGGGATACCTTCCAGATCATGCCAGTTGATTTGCTTGCCACATGCCAGGCGTCAGAGGGTTAGCCGAGCTCACAACCACAATGATAAATAAAATATAATGTTGAGTGGAAGACGTCCAATATCTGTTTCTTGCGACTCTCAGAAAAAGCAAGCATTTGGTTCTTGAGCTATATAGTGTGAAATATGTTATTGTGACAATGCAAATCCAATGCACACTGCCATGCTAGTGAAGTTTTACTTTACCTTGGTTAGTTTGATTCTTCTCCCAGATTCAGATGACTGATCTTGTGCCTGGGACGAAAACAATGATAATTTCAGGTCAGGTTGACCTGACATAATTTATGTTGCTTGTAATCATTATATGATACAATTTAGTGTTACATTGTATGCTGTATGACACTGTAAAACATAATAATTTGCAGTGTGTAGCCATAAATCTACTTTATTACAAGGCTTTGTTAAATACTCATTTCTGATTGGTCATCATGCTCGAAAACATTTAGCTTATGAAATAGGGGTAAGTCCTGATACCGATACGATACCTGGGCTTTAGCAGATATAGAGTGTGTTTTATTCATAAGCTGTATGCCTCACTGTGTGGAAGTGACTGTGATCATTCTTCTAAATGTAAGGAAACATCACGCTTGACTTAACCATTGGTTTCCTAACTTTAAAAACTAAATCTGAAAAATGAATGCATACATAGATATACATGTACTGAATTGTTATTTATTGAAATAATGGTATTCGATACTAGATGCCCGATCCAGCTGTTTGAGTATTGGACCAATATCCAACATCAGTATCGTTATCGGTGCATCTCTAGTAAGGGTTCAATAGAAGAGTGGGGTAGGGCAGATGTTTACCGGTTTTGAGAGGCTGCGTGTTGAATCCTGAGGTACCGCCTTTGACAGGTAGAGAGCGGACATAGCTTTGACTGAGACACACAGTTTCTCCTTGGTTTGGTTGAAGGAGCTGTCTCGGAAATCTGCAATTGACTTCCTCTTTTCATCTGCAGACACATCAGACACAGCCGTATAAATAAGTATCTAAATAAGTAAAAATGTATTTAATACATTGCCTAGCACTTAAGATATGAGCCTCATCAAATCTTTCTGAGATCCATGTTGACAATGGTTTCAAGTGTTTGCTGTGATGTACTGGAAACGCCTTTGTGGTCAAAGGCAAAAGTAGTCGTAATTTTGTCTCACTTTGTTTACTGAGTAATACAAGACGTTAAATAGGCAGCTGGTGTCAAAAGGTGTTTTTTCAGAAACTAACTACATCGTATACAATAAAAAAATGTTTTAACAAGTGACACATTTTTATAAATTACTTCTATGTTCGCATCCATGTCACCAAACTGTGTGTAAATAGTTAACAATTTAAGGGTCACCCGTAATAACACTTTCATAGCTGATATGTAACAGCTGTCATGTGGTCGAGTTATAAATGTCTCACTCGAGATACCTGACTCCACTGACACCACAAATACGGAGAGATAAACGGACAGGCAAGTCACTGCAGCGACAGTTGACTAAGCATAGAAGACCAGAATAAACACAAATATGTCTTAAAATTGCTTGTAGAAATACAAATAGTAAATATTTACTAGCAGCCGTCAATCAGGAACACATGGCAAAACAGACACTGTCACATATATAAAGTGAGAACTTTTTGGAGAATTTTGGCTGCAACATTTAGATCAACCTCTAAAGTCTCAACACCCTTTACATAGTTGCAAAAACTGTCAATCATTGGTACTATTTTATATATATATATATATATATATATATATATATATATATATATATATATATATATATACACATAGTACACAGGTTTTCAAGAGCATCTTCAAGCCATTCATCATGCGGGTAAGATTATTTCTACTCATTGCCCCATTCGATCAGAATTAAAATCTCTACTCACAGAAAATGAACAGATCCAAGCTCCTTCTGACCTGCTTGTCTTCTTATCTCCTTTCAATCTTTGTGAATGTGTTAGGTATGATTTCCTGTTGGTTTGAGTCTAGTAATGGAGCGTCTGCCGCTCTCCGTCTCTCCCTCTCTCTGCCTCATTCCTGCCCTACTGACAGCTGACCCTTTCACCCTCCTGCACTTATAGCTTGCTGGCTATTTCTGTCCTGTTCTGAATTGGTCTACTATGCTCACACCAGGTTGAGTCAATCACTGGTTTTTGCACAGTCACTGTACTGGTATTCATCTCCATTTCACCTCTTCCCTTTCATTCATACCGTCCACAGCTTTGACCTGAGTCACAGGCCTCAGTGACGGCTCTCCAGGAAATGTTTACCAGGGGAGCCGACATCTTGTTCGGGTTTTCTCAGTTGATTTAGACACTAAATTAGGCTGATTTGAGCTATTGTGATGGATCGAAAGTAAAAGAAAAATGTTTCGTAAATGTTATGGGTTAGTAATTCCTTGATAATTTCCTGGGATGTTTAATAAAGAGATCTATACCAAGTAAAACATGACTGAAAAAAGCTCCATTTATACCGAGGAAAAAGACTAAATGACTCTACGGCAGTGGTTCTCCAATGGGGGTACGTGAAGGCACTCCATGGGGTACGTGAGATAAAATATATAAATATGTGAAAGTAACATCCATTAAAAAATATTTTACAAATTAATTAATACATATTCAATAACATATAAGTGTAAGTTCATAAACTGAATTTTATATGTTCTATATTACATCAGACACCGTTCTGTGTATTACATCTTTTTTTCAACCAAGAATGCTAGGAGGTACTTGGCTGGAAAAATATTTGACTGAAAAAAGGTTGAGAACCACTGCTCTACGGTATCAATGAATTTAAATGAATACATTGGAAGACAAATTGAACACTTCCTCGGTTTTCTGTGTAATTAGTGCTCGTGGAACTTTTTATTCCATGTTATTTGTATAACTCTGACAATCCAGTGTCCATTCATTAATGCATGTCTTTTAAGTGTCTTTTATACATCCAAAAAGTTTTTTGTTATTTGACTTTGAACAGAAGTATCAGAGAATATCAAGGTCTGGAGCAGCTTGAGGGCGTTCCCTCAAAACCGGACAGTATCTCATTTGGTCTGATCAACTGCTCTTTGTTCTAGAAGTGTACTGAGTTCATTTTAAGATGCTTTTATTATTGCCAGTTGTAGTTTATGACTTTTTTAAATGTCTGCCAATCAAATTTACCTTATCGAGCAATAGAACAATTGAATCTACTGATAACTACTGAGAAAGCTGAGAAAGGCTTCTTTGGTTGGAACACATAGTGGTCGGTCAAGCTGGCGGTTCATCACAGAGCTCGTTTGGTGAATGTTGTCTGGTACTCACCAGCTTGAGAGGCTGCAATTGTTTCAAAATTAATACCCCCTATTGTTTTTCTCCTCTCCATCTGGGTCTGATTCACCACCTAGAGAGAGAAATAATGAACTGTCACTGCTACTGAGTAGCCATATGTCTGTGTATGTGACAATATTCAGTCTTGATTCTATTTTTGGAAGTAACATGATGGAAGTTACACGATGGAAATGGCAATAAATCGGATCTTTAAGCTGTTATAATGATTATATTTACCTTTCGAGTAACACGATCTTTTGCATCCCTTTTAGCAGCATTAACTGGGGCGTCAGCAGGAATTTGCATCTTCGGTTCCTCTGCAGAGCTCTTTACCTTTTTAACCTCTCCATTCACTGCTGGCATGATGTCTGCTGTCTCCTTTGGTGGTGACAAACTCACAGCTCGGAAACTGCTTTTCGCCTTGTTTTGTGTGGCTTCCTTTGACTCAAACAGAGCCTTCAGGGCCCCAATGGACCCGGCGCTGCCTTGAAGGCTCCCCATTGACTTACTGCGGGTCAAACTGGGTTGGTCCCGAGTCTGTTCCCTTGCATCATTTCTCCTCAACAGAGTCTCCAGACGAGTCTCTTTACTATCCAGAATAGACAGAATTTTCTGACAGTGATGCAAGAAGAGAAAAAAAACACGTTTGAATGAATTATTTTCCCCAAACTGAAGATGCTTTGCGTTTGAGTCCGAGGTTACCTCTTTCAACACCTGCTTGGGCTTTGCTCCACCATTATTTACAGGGGGGTCTTGAATGGATTTGCTTACTTTCACTGTAGTTTGGTACCTTACAAAACACAAAACAAAACATGAATCATCTACTAACATACTGCACGTAGAAGGTTATAGACAGTTAGATGTGTTTAGTTGTACACAGTTGTACAAAGAGTGAGGAAGATGGTGTTTCTGTCACCTAGCAACGAGCTGGGACACAGATGTTATCTTGTCCCGCGGCCCTGCTTCTGTCCAGGTGGGGTCGTCGGTGAATGAGGGGACGCTCCCCAGTGACTGGGTGCGTTTCAGGTTACTCTTCCATTCCATGACCAATCACGTCACAGCAGCGCACAGTTTGCGGAAAGCGTTATCACCTAATATACATGACAGATAATCAGTTATATTATCTCCTTTATTGCAGTATGTTTTCTTTGCGGAGGGTCAGCAGACCCTGAGTGTCATAGTCTGATCATTCTTGAAGCCCAGAAATAATCATGTTAACACCACAAGTGAACGTTTTCTCCACTCGTAAAGCTAAACATCTTCCGCCTGGCTTGTATAAATGGCAGGCTTTAACGTCAATAGTGGGCAGCCCGTCACGAATGACAAGTTGCAAATATTTTGAGGATGTCATGCAAGTTAACAACATTGCAAAAGAGTGTAACTACACAATTTAAACAAATGTTACATACAAACAATTGGTTTTGGGATATTTAAAAGGACATTTTGAGTAGAATCGTTACCTTCAGGAGGTCGGTCAGTGTCTGTCCCCGGTGACGATCAGAAACACTTCCGCAGCATCACAAGACTGGCACACGGCATGAGGCGTTGGTGAGCAAAGTCCCTTTTCTTCCTCATTACCACAGAGTAAAATGATTTATGAACACGTCTAGTGGAGCAATCAACAGGATAATATAAAACAAAATCTGTAATACAGACAGCATTCTGGCTGCTTTCATCTTAAATAAAGAAACAGATGTGAATGTCAATTCAGAGATAATGTATCCAACATCCACATTTTACTGCATATCAGCTCTTTTGTCCTTGTTGTGTGTTTTGGCTCCTATGTGAGACCTCCAAAAGCTCAGATGTAATTGCTTGATCTTTGGGCAGCAACACACGATTAACTGTATTGATCTTGAGGGGAAGTTGTGTCATTACAGCAGCAACGAGTGGGACAGAGACAGAAGAGTACGCAGCTGTATTGCTGTGCTAGCATTCTGTGTGGTTTTAGGGGAGTTTTAAGTTAATGATTAACACAGATTCTCAGGTTACAGATTTACAAAACATGTGAGCACTGTAACATGTACAGTACAATACCACCAATCTACGAGAGTTGATTTGCAGTGTAGATGTTCAACACTTTTTATCAGGAGATTTGTAAACAATAGTAGCAATATGCTTTCAGACCAATGGTCCTGAATTTCAATAGTATCATATATATATATATATATATATATATATATATATATATATATATATATATATATATATAATATGGTTAAGAATGGAAACAGGAAAACAGGTCAACCAAGCAAACAAAGTTAATAGAAACAATACGTAATATGCAGCTGGTTGAAATGTTTTCAGTCTTAGAAATTTCCCAAGTAGCTGTTCAGCATTTTGCTGGTTGAAGACGGCACAATGTGTGCATTTGGGTGTGTTGAAGTTATTTAAAGGAACATTAGAATAAGTTCACATGAATATTGTTCCTTACCTACTGCACCCCTATAGAGGTCCTAGTTATTAAGTGTGTTGCTTAAGGTCAGTACAGTAGGGTGTGTGCAACAACATCATCGGAAAGCACTGTTGTGCTCTTTATAGATATCACCTTTGTTATGCTAATTTGTTAAGTATAGCACTTCACTAATAGCTCATTGCTACTAGAGATAATGAGTAACTCTGGCAGCTGGAAAATTTCTTATGCACAAAAATCTGAAGTTCCAAGATGCTTTGGTTAGCGCAGCCCTCTTTTAAGTCCGTGCCCCACTTTGAACGCTCCATTTGAAATAGCCTGGAAACACCAGTGAAATTAAACAATTATTTTTTTACTGCTTCTTTTAAAAGGCTCTTAGTTCTTAAATTAGGTTTCATCTGGCTGGCGTTCAGACAGCGAGCGTGGAACAAGTGTTGTGGAAATTCGTCTCCACCCAGGAATTCAAAGACCAGCTGAGCCTCAGGGATCAAGTAGGAGCACGAGGAAGCTCTGCCCCCTCTTGACCTCGCTGACTACAACGACTCCACCTGGCGCATGCTGCGGTACAACTGCATCAACTAACGCACGTGCACCGTCGTGCAGCTTTTCCAATGAGTACATTTGAAAAAAAATACAATTTAAATGTCAAAACAAGCTAATTACACACAAGACATTTAGCTTTTGTGAGGCACATACCATTGCTGTAATTAAGATTTGTTCTGGTTGGTAATCACGGTGCATGTGTACACACAGCAGTTTTTCCTTTGTTTGAAATAATAGGCGATTTTGATAATAATGCCATCTTGTGGTAAAATATCTTTATTACAATAAAACTATAGAGGCTTGCACAAAATTCATTGCATTGTCTAAAAACACATGTAATACTGGCACACTTCCTATTCCCCAGGCCCCTCAGTGCCATTTGACATGCTTCCACCAGATGCCCTCAGACTGTCCCTCCATCCCCATCACCTGACTGCCCCACCCGTCTACACACCTGTTCCCACTTTTCCTCACGAGCCCTGCACTCACCTGACCTGCCCTCCCCGCCCACTTGCTCACCTGCATCTCATTACCTCGTCAGCCTCTCAGTACATTTACCGGCCCACTTCTGTTGCTAAGCTGCGTTCTTGTTTCGTGGTTTTTACTTTTGAGCTTCTAGCTCTCTGATTATTATTATAATTAATTTTTGGTCGTAAGGGCAGTGGCGTAAGCTGAAAACACATGGACTCTCCCCACTATACACAGTTTTTTTATGTTACATATTTTACGTACAATTACTTTTATAACTATTTCCATTCTGTAAAACACAATACTTTACCTACTCCACTACATGATGGCTACAGTAAACCCATAAAATACAAAAAAGTTATATCAAGTGATGAGAGCTAATGCCAGCACACCCAGCTACAACATTACAACATTTAAAATGGCCTTTGTGCATATGACTAATGTTACTTTTGTGACCTACATACATTTTATTTAACTATGCAGGGACTCCACTATGAAGAGTGCATTTTTACATTGAGTGAAAATAGAAATCTGAACATCTTTGTAGTATCCTTGTGTAAAATGCAGTAAAGGTTTGACACAATGGAAGCTTTTGTCAGGACGCACAATTCATATTCACTATCTTTAGTCTTGCTTTCTGTTAATCAGTCTTCAGACAAAGACAGAGCAACAGCAGCAGCACACACCCCTGGGGCAAAAATGAGAGCTTCAGCCTGGCTGTCTCCCCCTTCTCCGACTACAATCCTCTCCCCTCCCTTCAAAACCCACTCCTGTCTCTGTCTCAAAGGCACTGCAGAGATGAAAGGGAATATGCAATGCACCGCCTTTGACTGTGAACTGTGCAGTGTTATTAGGAGAAGTTTACAGGCCGTGTCTGCGTTTTAAACACACTTGCTTACACTCAGCCAGCTGTTTTGGAGGGAGGATCCGTGGCTACCAGGAAGGAAACTTAAATACCGGCAGATTACACGCCATGACTGGTGAAGAGCTGCAAAGAGGAAAGCATGAATACACTCACAGACACATCTGCCCATCTTCCTGTGTTTGAATGAGTAAAAACCACTGCGAGAAGGGATTCACATTGTTCCCTGTGTGTAGCATTCTAAGGCAGTCCACCAGGGGGCGGTAAAGACCACTGAGACGCAGCACTCTGTTCTGTTCAACCACATTCGGGTTATGTGGGAACATTACAGTGGGGCTATTCAAGGCCAACCTGGGTTATTTCAGTGCACCAAAATAACCCAGAATGGTACAGCAGGGAGAACAGACAGTAGAGAGTTGAGGCAGATAAGGTCAGCACTGCTTACATTTTTTTTGCCAGTGACTCATACGTAAGCATATTTTATCAAAGATGGTGAAATCCATTTATATGCAGCCTGTCTCATCCCTTACCAGACAAATGTTCATGTCAAACGTACGCCGTTGTTTCCTCATTTGACCCTGCTGCAGTCGATTTTATCTTTCTTCCTGTCTGCATCACAGAAAGGCCGATCTGACGTCTGCAGTGCTGCAGAGCGCATGACACCATGTTGACCTGTTGGATGTGAGTGTCAGACACACACGTACACAAACCACACACCTCAGGCAGCCAGCAGTCATGAGTTTGCCTGGAGATGGGTAATATGCATGCATTATGACACGTAGGGCACAGTGTGTGTGACTCAGCAGTGTATGTGTGTGTGTGCGCGTGTGATTCATGCTGCTACTAGTGATGCTACCCAACATGTAATTTAGTTAATTTAGTTCATCCAAAGCCTTTTGAGAACAACATACTCGTCAGAACACATGTTTTCTAATTTTAAATGTTCATTTATTGATTTCATGCTAAAGCTGTTTGATAACGTCAATAGTAGACTCAACCGGTTTGGTTAACTTGTTAGTCTAATCACACTGCAAAAGTAATTCTTCAAATCATTTTGGCACATGTTGGAATATCTTATTTATTCATCTCTTGGCCAGCCTACTTTGAAGCCAAGATGAAGCCCAATTAGTTAGAAATGTTCCATCTGTAGTCTAGATCTTTTTAAATCAGACCACCCTTGAAGAAGCAAAAGCATCCAACATAAGGAAGCACACTTTAAAATACTTACAAATACTTACTTTCCTAATTATTCATTAACACTTCTGATGGTCTGACTTTAATTCTATTTGACAGTTTAGACATTCTAGAAAATAAGTATTTCTTACTCATATTTCCCTGTATGCACAACCGACTGAATATCATACAATTGCACATAAATAATGCAACAAATGTAAATGTGTTGTGCTGTAGATGATCAGAACGTTCTCCAACCTTCACATCAACGACTACACAATATCAGTTATTAGTGAACACATCTGCTCCAACTCAATATGCATTCATCTGTTCTTTTCGGCATGTCTGACGTGAGAGCAAATGTTCAGTGTATGAGACACAGGCCCGCAGAGAACAGACGAGGATTCCCTGTGTGGGAAAATATGGAGGATACATTGGATGATGATTTGACTGAAAATAGTTTTACACATATTCACATGCTAATAGAGTCAAAGTTTCTGCATGTGAAGGAGCTTTGTCACTACCTTGACCGAACCGTTGAAACTTAACACAATTTGTAAAATGTGTTGCCTGTTACACTTTACCAAAACCAAGAAAAGCCCATTACATGTTAGAGACAAAAACTTTGTATCAGCAGAAAAGACAGGAATATCAGCTCAGGATATATTTCAGATCCTCACATATTTGTGAATCTATCTGCTGCTGGTCTCTACTGGCTGGTTCTTCTATTCTTCACTGGGCAGAGAAAAGTGAGGAGGAGAGGAGGAGAGGAGCAAGACGAAGGTGTATATATTTATCCTTTAGCTGAGTCACAAATCGAAGCTGGAGAAAAGCCAAGTCTTGGAATGAATCACAAAGCTTACTTTATGCAAGAAGAAGCCACAATGCTGATATGTGGCTGCTGAGCTTACAGCACATTTTACATTACGATTTGAGTCATTTATTGGCTTTAATTGAGGATAAGAAAAGACTATAAAAAGCTTAAATTCTTAGATCACTGAAATCACCAGCAACCAACGGTAGGAGTCGACACAACGTCCACAGAGAGAAGATAAACGCGCTCTTGTTCTGTTGTCAGAGAAACTACATTATTCGGCTGTTTTTGAAGCCCATAATTGATCCTAATTGGGTGCAGCAGTTCACCCGTTGCGTCACGTTTTGGAGAACAGTGAAGGAAAACCAAGAACAGAGTTTTCCCAACATTTCTCAGTGCATTTGTTCTCAGTGCCTGATGGTTGGCTCTAAGTGGGAATATATGTGTCATGAGGAAAGTGTATTCTTTCCAGCACTGAAAAAAGTTCAGGAACAGACTGTCAGCTTCTTCCAACACATGGCTATGATTTGTAGAAACACTCCCTCTTTCCTAAGAAGAACATGAGTCGTGGTGTGCAGCAGTTCATTGTGTGTGTGTGTGTTTGTGTGTTCTCTGTCCCTTTGCCCTGTGTTTTTCTGCAGGTGTGTGTGTGCAGTGTGTTGTGCCTGAGGAGGAACGTGCTTTGGTACAGCTGAGTGGGAGTGACTATGACCTAACCTGTCTCCTCTCTGTCCATATGAAGTCAAACAAGCCCCTCCCCTCCCACTGTGATCATGTACAAGCAGTTGCAGGCCTGCCTGCAAGTGTTTGTGTGTCAGTGAGAGTGCACGTTTCACACGTGTGACCACCGTGGAGGCGGCCGAAGCTCTAAGCTGCTTTGCGAGGCTTTGGTGAGGGCAGCCACTCTCTGGCTACTCAAAGGGCTGTGTTTGCTGCATGCCTGGAGGGGGTGACGGCATAGCTGAGCACTGGAGCATGGTGCCCAGGGTTTCACATAACAATGCTGGGTCAGGGGCAGCCCACAGAGGCACTGCACCCAACTGTACATGGTCACAAACACGGCTCTTGTTCAGCAGTCAATGAACGGGACGGTATTAATCTGTCGATGGAACTCAAAGTATTTATCTTTGCTTGATTGACCAAGAAAGAGCTGCTTTTTTTGTTGATGAGTAATATCTGTTGTGTGTGCATGAAATTGATGTGATGAATTCAAGGGATTTACATACATTTAAATGTTCCTCTTTGTTGCATTTTGTGCTCAGATCTGACAAAGTGGGAGTGCACGGGAAAGCAGGTTAAAGTCTGCGCCGACACAGTTTCTCAACTTGCTTTAGTCGAGGACGATTAATTGTGGTGCAGATGCACTGTAGGAAAAAAGAAAGGAAAAAAAGGGAAGCGCACACACACACACCACCACACACACACACACACACACACACACACACACACACACACACACACACACACACACATTCAGTGCAGTGGAGAGTGTGTCCTGCAGGACTTAATGTTCGCTGCTGTTGGTATCACACACAAGTACACACTCTCCCTCCCTCTAGATTCAGTCCGTGTCGAGAGCTGGAATATCAGGTTTCCTGTCTTTGTGCAGAGTTTGTACTCACAGCGTCACCTTTGTTCCTCCTCTGTCAGCACACAGCGGCACTGCATCAGGGCACTCTTTGCTGCTCTCTGAGGATACACTAGCCAAACCACTGGTAAACTTGTCACCAGTGGATTTACAGTTGCCAGGAGATAATTATCACAGGGAGTTCAAACTGCCTTTGTATGCATTTGGGTAATTGGTAACACAGGAGCAACAATGAATCCTAAAAGTGTTTTAATGAGATTTTTTTTTGGTCGGCGCCAGGCCTTTGCTGAACAAAGTATTTTCTGCTTTGTGTGTGTGTGTGTGTGTGTGTGTGTGTGTGTGTGTGTGTGATTCATTCATGGTTTCATTCTGTGAAAGTGTAAGGTTGTTGTTTCTACGCATTCCCTTCTGCTGTGGAACCCCAGATGACCCTGCTGTGGCGCCAGTAGAGGCTGGGCACTGTGAAGGAGAAGGAGGAGGAGGAGAGGAGGAGGGAAGAGGAGGAGGGCACAGAGGGAGCGAAGTGAATGATTTGAGGATATTAGAGTAAATTCATAATACCGCAGCATAGTCACATGCAAAACACGGGAGAGAAGAAACAGGATGTCTCTTCACTGTTTCCTGCTGGTTCAGCAGGAGTTGCTCCCGTGTGTATGCGTGCCCTTATCTCATAAACCAGTCCTGACGTTATTTAATGCTCGCACGTAATCAGCTGCACCAGAAAGAGGTCTGTGGTTTGACTGCGGGCCACTGCAGCCCTGCCTTTTTGAAATGTGATCCCATGTGTGAGACGTCACACGGCGCAGCTCCTGGAATGTCCTGCGTAGAGACAGAACAAACTCAGAGGCCAGCTGTAATCTCTTATCTCTGGCTGTGACACTTTGTACTGCGGGGCCGCCCGACAGGCACAAATCTGCACCATGTATCTGCGAGGAGCCACAATATTGGCATTTGTTAACGATGGAGATCTTTTTATAATGTGCATTTAAAGAAACAAATGTTGTGGGGTTTTGTTCTGATCAATGGGAACTCTCAGTGTTGATTTTCCCAATCAAGATCAGTTTATTGATCGTGGGGAGAACTACTCAGCCTGTGTAGACAGCTGTCTGTCTTCTGACCTGTTTAAACATTGAGAAAATATCCCCTTCTGATGTCGTCAGGGTTACCTCATTTTTGGCTTCTGAGTTGTACATTTTTAACAGAAACCCTGAGTTACAAGGGCATGGAGTTGTGGGCATTTTGCAGACAGCAAGGGTGTAATGAAAATGTGGTATTTGTGTAATTTGGAAAGTGTAGGATGAAGTGTTTTTATATGAGTTTTTTTTTTTTTTATATTGGGGAATAAAACTCTGAACGTCTTGGTTTTTACGATTTGTTTTCTTCATAAAATCATTTCAATATTCTTAACGCCATTAAACTCATATCACATACAGGAGCGGATACAACAACAGTACTGCCTTGCAGTATCATTCAATACTACACACCACAGCTTTACTGGCACCATAGATAGTTTTAATGAAAACTGAACATTACATAATAATATGTATTGCTTTATACTAAATTGACACATTACAGTCACAAGTGTTCATGTTATTTTCATAAGGACCTGTTATGGTTATACCGCCCCTCTCCACTGGAGGCAGTGTTCTGCAGGCTCCCAGCACACAGTCCTTGTTCATGAAGGGCAGGATGCTACTGTAGACAATGATGCAATCATGTTGAATATCATCACACTATTGCAGCATTTACTCTCCTTTTGATTTAGCATTTTTTGTGCGTGTTTCAAATAATCAAGGTCATGATAATGTATGACTGCATGAGGAGAGGAGAGTAAGTGTTTCCTACACAAAGAGGAACAGCGTGAGACAAATAAATTAACATTGATCAAATTAACATCATTACTTAATTAACCCAAAACACGTGTGGCACATTTGACAACTGAGCTCAGCCTTCCATTGGCATGAATGTTTAATCTGACCGTAGGATGTTCAGTCGCACATGTGGCGCTTCACATGCAGAGCCCTCTCCTTTTTTTTTTTCACACAAAGCAATCACTGCACATGTGCCCGTGTGAGTTGTGAAAGCTGAGGGCTCAGCACACCGGCTCAGAAATGATGAATTGCCGTGGCTTTTAAAAGTCTCTTCCGTAGAAATCAGTGTGATTTGCACATGTGTGCGCGCTGCACAAACTGGTCAAAATCCTCTTTACATATGAATCGACTCATTTGATAAAGGGATCATTGCATTTATGTGTCGTCTCTGCTTAACCCTTGTGGCTCTGCCGATTTATGTTTGATGTTGAAATCCCACACCGCTGAATCTCTCCGGGGTATATCTGGAGATCTGCACTTTCTCAAAGCTGATTAGCAACGTGCAGCCGGGACGTTAGCCTCCTGTAATGTGATTCATGTACTGCAGAATCCAGCTCCCATCTATGACCTGTTGTTTGCTCATATGATCAACATGATGGGCAGTCATACCACAGACATTGTTCAGAGCACCGTGACGGTTTAAATAGATGGTGGTCAGGGTGAGAGGGTAACGTGACTCAGATCACGTCCTCCTTAAGCTGAAGTCAACTGTGTGCACACACTGTGGAGAGACGTCAGAGAGAGAGAGAGACATAAAGAAGTCTTTTGTTGGAGCTTCGGTCTGCAGAGGGAGGTTGGAAGGAAATATGACTGCTGCCTGTGTGTGTGTGTGCTGCCGAGTCCCCCCGCCTCCCCATCGCTCCTCACACTCGCACACCTCAGCGCCATGCTCTCCCTCGCGAGGCACGACTCTGGTCACCGTGGATATTAATACACTGCTCTGCCACTGAGTGCGCTCAGCACAGGAGTGAAAATATCTGACAGGCACTATTTATAGACCCTTGCAGGCGGACAGGCGGAATCCACGGCAACGCGAGCCAGCCTATTCTGGAGTCGTGTTCCACAGAAACCGCCTCGGCGGAAAGGAGCTGCGAAGCCTCGGGGGCCCGGCAGCACAAGTCGGGGGAAAGAGCTCTTTTATAGAACGCCAGTGGCAATCATGAGTGGGGAATACTGTTGTGGAGTGCACATGAAAGAGACGCGTATGTGGCCGTTAAAGCAAAAACACATGTTTTGTAATATTCATGCAGGTGTGCACTTATGCGGGCCCCTGGGTCTCTGTCCTGCACCTTTTAAACACACAACCTCGGTGAGGGTCTTCACTATAGATGTTGAAACAGTGATGCGATCGCTGAGGAATGTGTGTTTATGTCATTATTATTATTATTACATATGCTTTTAATTAGGTGCACATTGAGATTTTAATCACAGATGAATCACACACCAGAGTGAATAGTTTGAGGCGGGTCAGCCGGGTGGATTGACCTTCGTTTGGCTTGTAGGCATTCCTGTGTCATTCTGAGAGTTTGGACACAAAGGGAGAGGCGGCGATGAATAATGAAAAGCATGTTGACCTCTGTCCCCTGCCTGATTATGCAAATCCCAGACAGAGCTAGGACACGAGGACACAAGTACAGTATCTAGCCTCCTTCATCACCAGTGGCATCTTAATAAGGAGTGTTTGTGATGGACAACACAACAATTGGACTTGACCGCATTCCAAAACATGTCCTTCCTGATCACACGTGTCTGCCAGACAGTATTTTATTGTGGTTTGGCAGGCCACAGCTTTACAGCCTGATGATACTTTGTACTTTTGGATACGACCCAGAGGCTGAAGCCACGTTACTCTATATGAGTTATTACTCACTGGCAATATCGAAGCGACAGGCAGAGTCAATAATAAACAGTGTAACCTCATTATAATAATCCCTTCTAGTACCCACAGCTTTGTGTACATCATTTTTTTGTTGTCTTTCTTTCTTATGATTGTCTGTAGACTTTAGTATAAAGGGACATACAGCTACATAAGTTTGTCTTCTCCCAGCTAAGTCTTCAGGGGAAAATGTCGGCATTGTACGTTTCTGCAAACCACGGATATGTTCAACATGAATGTGTTTGTATTCGGGCCAAGCAAGTGTTGTACAAAGAGCGCCGCACGGAGCAAGTGACATAGTGTATCGATGCGACCATTATTAATTAAAAGTTACATGTCATGATAACAAGTATGAAGAACGAGAATGTCCACAATTGGCAGGGGGGAGGATCCAAGTTTACACTCGTTATGTAATGTGGTTGAGGGTGGAGACACAGTTATTAAGTCAGGACAGGTTCTTTTCTAACCTTAACCATATAGTTTTGTTGCCCAGACCTAAGCAATCATTTCACAACTTTAACCACGTGACATTGTGTGTTTCAGCAATACAAGGCTGATGTGAAACCTTTCTATGAAATGTACTTTTGGTTAAGAGACTTTGACAGTCAAAGTATCCTGCGGTTTGCAGAAATGTACATTGCCAACTTTTTTCCTGGAAACTAGGTTGTTTCTTCAGACTTAAATTTGCATTAAATATGTTCCTCCTTTCCTCTCGTCTCCTCTGCCAACCATTTGTGTGACTTTTTTCATGCCGAACTCCCCTGCTGCTCCACCATCTCCTTCTCCTTTTGCTGTTGTAGCAGGAGGATAACCTGATGTTTAATGGTCATGACAGGTCTCAGTTGCCTCAGGGCAGCCTCATCCTCTTCTTCTAAACTCCACAATACAATGTGTGTGCGTGTGTGTGTGTGTGTGTGTGTGTGTGTGTGTGTCACAGAGAGAGACAGACACATAGTGGGAAACAGACGGACTGGCAGACTGGTCATCTGCTTGTCTGCTTTCAGGCTCACCAAACATTGCCTTTTTTTGTGTGTGGCTACACCGTGTACTTGCAAGTTTGAATAAAGGAGGGAGATGGCCTCCTGTTATCTGAGAGTGTGTGCTCTGCCTGAGCATGTGGAGGGAGTCACATGTTCCTCCTCGCCGTGCTTTCCAAGCCTGTCTGCTCACCTGGTGGTTGCCATGGGAACAGCCAGACAGCGGCAGACTTTGCACCAGCCTCCTCGGGGGATTGTGAGAACAGAGAAGAAGGTTTAAGGGCGAGGGATCTCTCCGGGTCTTAAAAAAAGCTTGAGGGAAGAACCTCCAAACTTGTGCTTTTTAGAGCTTTTAATTCTACGAGAGTTGTGAATTTTTTAAGACATCAGTAAATTCCCCCCCCCCCCCCCCCTCTATTTTAAGGATTTTATAAGCACTCTTTGTTCTAGTTTGTTAATCCATAAAATTTGAACACACCTTTTAACAATCAACTTTATATGACTATCCCACTGTGTGCTTTTGGGTAGACAAAGGGAGTAATGTTTGCACACACACATATATATTGCACATCTGAGGTTAAAACACACATGCTTTGTAGTCTCTTAGTATGTCAGAGTCTGATCATTTGCATTCCCAAGAGGGGAGAACAGAACAGCTCTGTTGTCCTTTTTTCTTGTGTCCTAAAGACAACCCGCAGCTGGACTGAGCGCTGCAGCGCTAAGCTCTTGTTCTTGTGGTTTTTAGGGGATTTTTCTCCCTTAATTGTGCCTCCAGTTTATTATGCTGACGCTCGAATAGCAAGATGTTCCCAGCTTTATCGCACCAGTTGCACACTTCGCTCCTTTGTATTTTGCCAGCTACCCTGAGAGAAGGAGGAGGAGGAGGAGGGGGGGGGGGGGGGGGGGGTGGAGGGGGGCGGTGGCTGCAGGGCTGAATGTGTTTGGTGGATGTTGTGCACTAAATCTTATTTATAGTATGTGAATTGATGGGTTGTTTTTATAAAGATATGCTTGGTGTTTGCAGTGATACATGCAGCGCTGAGTGTGGTGTTTTTTGTACTGCAGCTCTGCACGTCTTGTAGTCGATTTCAGACCGGTTCTGATCTCCACTATGTCTGGAAGGAAACAGAATCGGCACCTGTGATCTGTCCTCCCCCCACTTCCCGCCTTTCCTCACCCTCCCTCTTGCCGGCTCCTCCTGCTCCTCCCCGTCCCAGCTGCAAGCCCTTCACGGCCAGGGGTGAAGCGGGGAGCAGCAGCAGGAATGAAAAGACGAGGATGGGAGGAGTAGACAACAGAGAGACAGACGGGGAATGGACACGCAAACAAACCAGCAAACACTCAGACAGATACAGACGACGGTTCGAGATCGGGACACTCTGAGACCTTTTCCCCGTCCACCCATGTGGGATGACCACAACACAAACATGTGAGGCTCTCCAAGCAGTCCCACGGGCTGCAGGGAGACACTTACATAAAGCAGCTCCCGTTCTTGTTCGGCTCACTCTCACATGCTCCTGCATGTGAGACAGGTCACTCTCGGTTGCCGCCGCCACTTTCGCTCTTTCCCCCCCATTTGTCTCTCGCTCTATCTGCACGCCCCTGCAAGACTGCCACACAGACAACCAGACTGGAATCCAAGCTGTTATCATGCTGCTCTTGATGCTCTCTGATCAGTCAGTCTGAAGAGGAAAGAGGTTAACTGACCTCGTCACCCCTTCCCCCTAAACCTCTGGCTCCTACCCCCCCCCCCCCCCCCCCCCCCCCCCCCTTGCTATTTTGTGTCCATCTCCCCTGACCTGTGTGCCGGGCTCCTGGTCGAACCCCTCCCCCCTGGGCCTCATGGAGGATTGCCAGAGGTCAGTGTGTGATGTGCAGCTGTAGGGCGAAGAGGAGGAGGAGTGTCAGAAAGTGCTGACTACATAGGAACGGCCACCCACATGACGTCACGGTCACAGTTTCAGCTCACAGCATTCACAGACTCCCATGCTGCCTCTGTGGTGTAAGCAGCACAGAGGCAGATAAACATTCATTCAACATTCCAGCCCTGCTTGGGACGTAACACAAAGCTTTATGTAGTACTCATAGTAGTTTCAAAAAGGGATTCTGAAGGATTATAAAGGATAGTAAAAATCCCATTATTGTGTTCATTTGGGAAGGAAAGATACTCTTATACTGTTATACAACATTTTGGGGCAAAATTATTATTTGCTACTGTAATAATCTATTGATTTATATATAGTCTATAATATATATACAAAAACTGTGCCTTTTGCAAGTTGGACTGGGCACAGACAGCAGTTGTTGTACACCTTAGTTTAAAGAATATAAACATTTTGTTCTAGAAAATTTATTTTATCTAATACCTTTTCTTTTAAATGAATGTCCTGACCTTATTGCATAAAACACTTTTAGCAACCAAAAGTATTAAACAACAGCACTGTAATCAAGCTGAAATGTATTGAAATAACGGCAATATTAATGTGTCATTCATGCATGTTTATTATGAGCTACTGCTGTGAAAATCCTAAACATATATTGCCCAAACTGTAATTATAGACTACACTCGTTCTGAATTGACGTTACACTCTGATGGAAAGATAGACGTGTTGCTGTCGTCAGGATCGAGGTTCATCCTAAAGACAGCAACAGTGGGCTGCCAAAGTCCTTCCAAGAGTTACAGTCATAGAAGCAACATTTAAAACACACCCAGACGGAATGAATGCTCCATTCTCTGACCAAAAAACAAACATTTCCATTGCCTCCTCTCACTCGTAGAGACGCCACACTAACGGCCCTCCTTTCTTGCTTGCTGTGTGGGGAAAAGATCCCTCAGATTGTTTCTATCTGTACACATATTCTGGGCGTGCTTCCCAGTCGGCAGATCGCCCTTGGCACCGCCAGACGTAGTGAGCCCTGATTCCTCCCCGTCCTCTGCCTGCTTCCCTGCAGCTCTGCTCCAGTGTGCCAACCGCCGGCCCGCAGACCGAGACTCTCAGGCAAACAGGCACACAGTGAACTCGACGGATTATCTTTGTCGAGGGAAGAGATCAAGACGGATCATCGCATAACAGTC
>JBAMJR010000086.1:0-220000 GCA_038501785.1 Myoxocephalus aenaeus
GACACTCATTCTTTAGATGAGGGCCAACTCACCTCGCTAGAATTAAGGAGTGTTTTGTCTCTCCGTGTATTATTAGCTCTGAAAGGGCCACCGTTATCCTATCACAGATGAATGTGTGGGGAAAGTCATCTGAATAACTGCCATCTTTACCGCAGGGATTTCGACTCTCTCTCTCTCTCTCTCTGTTTGTTAACAAGCAGATGTTCAGGGGCCGAGGGGAATAATCCTAATCTCTGACATCATGGCACTGAAGAGGGGGTGACATGCTGTCTCGAGGACACGCGGGGGGAGACGACGGATGCGGACATATTGAATCCTTTTAAGCCAGTATGGGTTCATGTTTGCACTGAAACACAGACATTCCCTTTTAGCCGCGGGTCCACGGCGCTATGTATAACTGCGCTGGAATGGCATGCGTTGTCGTGCCAGTGATTTCATCTCCCGTTGTTGGGGACGGCCATTGGATTCCCAGAACCCTTGAGTCACATCGAAAGCCATTTGCGACGCTTTCCCACTTCCCCATATTAGCAATGGAAGAAGGAGCGTAGATCCAAGGCCGGACGAGACCGGAGAGAGGAAGCGAACGTTTAAGAGGATGGAGCAAGGCTCAACTGTGCGATGTGTCGCCATACTGTAAACTTCGACATCCCCACAGCTCGTTATTTCTTGAGCGATCATATTTGCAGCGCTGTCACCAGCGATGATTTAGACGTTTAGAAGTCGTGCAAGGTTTTTTTTTTCGACAGGAAGCATCTTATCTCAGCCGGAACCCACTACAGATATACTATCTTTACAAAACAAGTCAAACTAACCTCTTGTGGGACTTAAATCTTCTCTGAGAGACATGTGTACGTCCTCTGACAGGAGGAAAGAAACAAGCGTGAGTTTTGGCAGGGAGGATACTGGGTCATGTGTGTAAAGCGCCGCCACATGGAATACTTGTGGCGGAGCGAGGCAGCCATCTGTTAACGCCAGAAGTCTCTCATTTCGTGGCCAATTTCACCATCCGGTGATGTACGGCGGGGCCTATCGCGCGCGCGCGCACGCGCGCGCGCTCACCAAGCACAAGAACAAGGTGATGTTTGTTTTGCGGCTGGATCCGTGGCAAAGTGAATGAAAGGGAACATTCCTTCGTGTGTTGCTAGACCCAACACAAAGTAAAGGTCATCCGTCTATCATGTGCTCTCGCTTGGGAACACTAAGCGGAGGAGGCCGCGCTGGGAACCGTCTTGCCGTCTGGCGGGGCGAGTCACACAAGGCCATATGTTGCTCGCAGTTGCAGAGTTGCTGAGCGAGCCAAAAGATCACGTCTGTGCTTCTACAACATTGGTGAGCCATGTAAGTGATGTCATCAGAGGATGGGGGGGGGGGGGGGGGGGGGGGAGACAGGAGTTTCCAAGAGTCTGTCGCTCAAGACGGACACATTAAAGGCTCGGGACGTCTCTTATTCCTCCAGCGAGACGTTCAGTTTCATACTTTCGAGGAAAAGCGATAAAGTGCTGTGCTTAAAGTGGCGTTAATAAATATATAATAAACATTATGATAACAGATTACTGGGTGAAATTTGAACGGGGTCGCGACAAACCCACAGAGAATTTCAGCTCCACGGAGCTTTATGGCTCATTTGTTTCAATGCACAACTTCCACTTGTTGTGTTTTGTGGTTTCAACATTGTAGTAATGCTACTTTTAAGTATACGATCCACACACACACACACACACACACACACACACACACACACACACACACACACACACACACACACACACACACACACACAAACACATAGACTAGTTCTCTTTTTGAAAGTGGTAAAAATAGATAAACCCTCCAGTAGTACATTAAAAGGAAACAATCGCTGTTATTCATTGGAGTCAATGGATAGTTATTGTGGAATTTGAGAACTGTGCGTCTTGTAGTCTCGCTGTTCTGTGGGCCGTTATGGCCGAGCGGGTCCAGACACAGTGCTCCAGTGTTCCCAGCACCAGCAGTGGGATGGAGCATCGTGATACTTCTGTTTAAGTTTGATCTGCAGTGCTTCCACTCTCTCTCTCTCTCTCTCTCTCTGTAAAGTGTTCCACTTCCTCATTGTGTATTTATGGCAACAAAAACAAACCTACCATCTGCTCTCCAGAAACTTTCTGTATTGATTCCCGAATAAGATTATTTATAATAAATCCATGATGTCTTTTTTTTTTTTTTGCTCCTCGCCACAGACAGCAGCACAAAGTAATGTGTTTACCCTTAAAACATCAAACACGAGAAGTCATTCAGAATAATGGCCGACAATGAATCTTCAGGAGTTTTGGAGCATGTCATCATTTTATTGTTTTTACACGAGTGTGAATGGTGAAGGAGACATTTCCAGAGATCAGGCTGTGATATCCGGCGCTGGACAACTTCCAACACCATGTGATGTGGAGAAGCCAGAAAAACAGGAATCCTCTCAACCCAAAAGCCTGCCGGCTTCAATACGAGGTCTGCATGCGTGGGCCGCAGCGAGATGGTATGAGCGGTCCACGCCTTCCAAACTCGGAATCGTCGTTCGGGTAATTCCACGCTCTTCCGGGGAGTTTTCTTTATTTTTTTTTACATCTATAAATCACACTGAGCTGACAAAAAGGTCATGAAAACATCCCACTGTTGGAGCGAGAGACTTACTAACACAGTTTTGGGACAATTTCATGGTGCATCATGACTCTTGTGTGATCTAATGGGGGATTTTTTTAAATCAATAAACCAGTGTGTGTGTGTGTGTGTGTGTGTGTGTGTGTGTGTGTGTGTGTGTGTGTGTGTGTGTGTGTGTGTGTGTGTGTGTGTGTGTGTGTGCGTGTGCGTGGGTGGGTTGTAGAGGCTGAGCAGATGCTGGATAAAACGGGTTATTCCATTGGCTAAGAGTGAGTCAGGCACATATGGAGCTGTATAAAGACACACACACACACACACACACACACACACACACAGTGAGAATAAAACTGAATGAAGCCAGTTACATAATATTGAAAGCTCACTATCACCTATGCAAATCCCCTCTACCTCAGTCATTTTCAGGGATCAGGGTCGCGGGGTCGCGAGTGTCACACACGAAGAGGAAACAGGTTTTATGGCGGCTTACGTGTCCCTGAAATCCACATTACCAAAGGTGGCTCATAACCGCAGTGTGTTAATAACAGCAGGCATGAGTCATCAGGCCCGTCTTACGTAACTGCGTCACTTCCCCACCCAACTGGCTGCTAGTGCGCCACACCCCAGATTCATTCACACAGTGCTCAGCTGCTGCCCAGCCTCCCATTGATGGCGGGGAAAGCGCCACTCAGCTCGGCTCAGAGCTTATTAAGAACTCGGGCAGCAGAGCGGTTTATAATCTGTGCGTGGGAAAAAAAAATAGAAAGAAACACGTCACATTTTCACATGTTTTCACCTCATTTTATCTCTCAATGCAGTGTTTCTTTGGGGGGTGTCGGTGGAGACGGCGCAGTCGATCGTGGTGTGTTATATTCGTCAGACTGCAGAGGTTTGGTGAGGCGGAGCGGCATGTGCTTCACTGCTGATGAGGGGGTTTGAAGTCCCGTCAGTAACGCAGACCATGAGGACTGGATGGAGCGAGCAGGACCTCCAGGGGAACGGAGATGGAGGGAGGTGGGGGGAGGCCTTTGGACGGTGTCATCAGTCAGGTCACATGACGCCACCGGCTCACACAAGACACTCGATCTCATTTCACAAAAGATCAGTCACGATCTAAAAACAATGGACGCTTATATATATATATATATATATATATATATATATATATATATATATATATATATCAATTTTGGAAATGGACGCAAATGAACCCTCTGAATCATTCTGTCTAGATTTCAGAGTGGGTTTGGATTTTGTTGTCTATTTATGGTTATTATTGAAATATTATTCCAACAACGTCCAAAATCATCAACTCCTTTTCATCCCGACTGGCTCTCTCTGTGTGTTTTTAAAGACTGGCAAGCGAGTATTGTCTGTTTTTGGAAAAGAGTGTATCTGTGCCATGAAACCTCCTCATCCTCTGGGTCCTGGAGCTGCGCCAAACACACGGACACAACCGTGTTTTCCTGCTGACACCAAGTGGCCGCAGTGAGAACTGCAGCCGGTTCACCTGGGAATTAAGTTCAACGCAGCCAACAGAAAAATGTCGGGATTAATAGGAATATATTTTTGTATGCTTTTCGGTGAGCAATTCCTCTGAATATGTCCCTACAGTGCACATGTATTCATTCTAGAATTAAATGGTCGCCGGTATGATATCAATCTTTCTCCTCTAACGATCCAGATATTTCTATGTGCCAACACGTGTCAGAATTAAAGCCGTTTCAACAATAGAACTGTTGTCCCCCTTTGTAGTTAAATAGCATTCTTAATAAGGACAAAGGCATCTGATTGTCAACTGGTGTCGGTCAATCCAGATCCCCTAACATGGGCACTAACATGATTAGACATAAATAGCTCCTGTCTCAATAGACTGTGTAACCAAACACGTACACGGCAACCATGTGAATAGTTCACATGCCGCAGACAAGCGCTACTATTGAATACAAATCACACAGACACATCAGCATTTAGGGCAGACAGAGCTGTTTCACACCAAAAAAAAGTTTCTGCTTTTGAGAGCACATGGGGGATATTTCAGGCCTCCTGCGTTTGTTTATTTGCTGTGTGAGCAGCAGGGAAGGGCCGAGAGGCGAGCATGTGATCGGCCTGCAGAATCCAAAGAGCGGCGAGGCGAATCAGGAACGAGATTGTAAACTAAGTGTTGTTTGCTTCTCGATAACAACTGCCGAACAGCACCCGACCTAAGGACAGAACAACATGTCTGCAACAAGCCAACTCTATTCTTAAAGGGACAGTTCAAACAAATAGGTATCTTTCCTCTTACCTGTAGTGAGATTTATCCATTTGGATTGTTTTGGAGTTATGCACTGTAGAGATGTCTTCCTTCTCTTCGACATATTGGGACTAGATGGCACACAATAATTAGGAAAACTCAACAGCTATGTCTCTTTCCTGACATCAACATTTCATTTAGCTGACACTTTTATCCAAAGCGACTTACAATAAGTGCAACAACAAGAATCAAGAAAGTACAATTTCTTCAACAAAGTTAAACTACAAAGTGCTAAGTGCCATTTAAGTGCTACTAAGGAGCTACTAGGTTCTACTTTCTTTATTCAAGGTGTAGTCGAAAAATATGTGTTTTTAGTTTGCGGCGGAAGATGTAGAGACTTTCTCAAGACCTGGTCACTCAAGATAATCCACATATCTTGAAAATAGTTCCTCCATGAAATTTTAAGGTCTGTGGATTATCTTGAGTAACCGGGTTATGATTTCTGGAAAGAGACGTTTATAGACGAGAATATAGTCCCGTTGTGTTGGAGTGAAGGCCGACATCTCTGCAAACGATGTCTCCAAAAAAAATCTAGATTGATAAATAACACGACAGGTTTTATTTTGGCGTGAACTTTCCCTTTAAATTAGATGATTCAAAGAAAATGAAAAATTGACAACATGACTGCTCTGACAAATGCATCTTGTTTATTACATGAGCGCACATTCCAAACTGACTTTCCATGTAGAAATATGCAGGCGCTGCAGGGGCCTGAGGGGGATATCGAGTCCTGAGGGTCTCTTAAACATACCGAAGTGTACACTATGGCCACATCAGAACATGCACAGTATACAAACTGGGTCCAGTCATTGCTCTAAAAGTCTGATTAGTCTACTGGTGTAAAAATATGTCGAGTCATGAGTGTGTTCTGCTTTGTGCACACATACATTTTCTGTCCAGCTAAAACAATATCAGCCTCTCCTTTGTAAACTGGCTGTGGCACTTCAGAGACGAGGTTTAGTCGGAAAAAAAACAACACAAAGTTGATATTTCGAGCAGCCAATCGGGTACACTGCGTGGCCTCTATAGAAAACATAAGTAATTTGGATACATTTACACAAATTCTGTATACACGGGCACCAAAAAAGTAGTTACAAACTGTATTTACAACGATGCAAGAGGTGGTAGAAAAATACATAAACATTCAGCTACAGTATTCGACTGTATCTTGCAAAGTCGTTCCATTGTTTCTATCAGCGGCGTTCCGAATCAGCTTTCCAGTTCTCCACAGATGACCGTGGAGTCGCAGAGAAATACAAAAATAACACTCTGGCTCTTCTCCTGTTCCCGGATTACTCCACTCCTTTCATGAACTCCAAGAACTCTGCAGAATGAATAGGAAGACTTGGTTAGCGAACAGCTTCTGCGGCTCCAAACAAGATGCTTTTATCAAGTAAATGTCTTATTTGGGATGAGTTTTGGAGGAATGAGCATTTGCTACATCACCGTCTCCTCCTCCTCCTCCGTCACTTTACATTTCAAACTCCTCACCATCGTAGTCAATCTTGCCGTCGTTGTTCTTGTCCCCGTCTTTCATCAGCTCCTCGATGTCGTCCTCGGTAATTGCCTCTCCTGTAGATTCCAGCATCATTTTCAGCTCGTCCAGGTCGATGTAACCATCTGCGTTCCTGCAAAAAGGGAGTACAAATATATTAATGCACATAACAAAACCTAAGTTAAGCTTCACAGATGGCAGTGGAGGAGGTGGCGTGTTTTGTGTGTGACATGTGACTGATCGTATCTTGCGTTTAAGTGTTTGGGAAGACTTAATTGTTAAAGCGAGAGAGAGAGAAAAGGTTGCCCTTTGATGCTCAGACGAGGTGTCTGGCTTACATGGAGTGGGTGTTTGAAATATTCTGTGCTGTCAAAAAGGATTATGGAGCAAACAGCATGCTGTACTCAGCAGAGCCGCCTGGCATTTTGTCAGTTACCCATAATTGCACATGGGGAGCATGCTTTGCTAGAAATACTCTAGTCTGTGGTAAATCTAATATTTTTTCCAACTCCGTCAAGTTTACGGTGTCTTAAACTTTCAAATTCAACGGGGCAAAGTAGCAACAGGCTTTTAAAAAAACTCACTTGTCAAACATGCGAAACAGCTCCGCCAGTTCCTCCTCTGACTTCCCTTTGCTGTCGTCCTTCATGCATCTCACCATCATCACCAGGAACTCGTCAAAGTCCACCGTGCCGCTCCCTGGACACAAACAATGCACTTCACCACAGCACTGGAGAGACTTTCACATTAACCACCAGAACTCCAATGCGCTCCTTAAAAGGCCCAGTCTATTAACACAGTGCATCAATGGAAACAGAAGTCTGGAACCTGCAATATTTACTGTATATCACAAAAGAAATACCTATAATTCACATGGGGAAGAAACTACTTGGGCCTTTAAATGCCCCTTCATGTAGCCTTATACACTATTTGACAGCATGACATATACATTGAAGCTTTATCCAGCAAATCCAGGGCGTTACTTTTTATGTTTCATCATTACAGCGCCTAGAAAATGCAAGTTGACTTGTGCATCATCTGATACGCGTTTCCCTTTAATTCAGCCCGACACATCTCGCTGTGTGCGGGACCCCTTGACAATCGTTTGACATCAAGAGCTCAGAGGGTTTGAACCGCGCTTGTCTGCACCACATGATTGTGCGATGATGGACCTGCCCGCCGCTCCGCCGAAGAGGTCAGCGGCAATCAACCAGGTCATTTAGTTTCTTGTTGCCGTCAGCGGCGCGGTTGCTTTTGATTTACCGTCTTCGTCCACCTCGTCGATCATCTCCTGCAGCTCCTCGGGCGTGGGGTTCTGGCCCAGCATCCTCATCACCTTCCCCAGCTCCTTGGTGCTGATGCAGCCGTCCTCCGCATCTTGCACGAAGATGTCGAAGGCGGCCTTGAACTCTGCAACGCCGCAGCGGCACACGGGGACAGGGTGAGCCACACTTTTAGCAAACCAGCTGTCAACATTATACACAATGTGAAGACGATGAATTCATATTTTAGCTTAATATGAAGTGTACACTCTAAGAGATTTTGTAGTTTACGCACCATTTTTCTGTTCGTCTGTCAGCTGCTCAACCTGCAAGAAGTCAAAAAGTGTAAAGTAGTAAATGCTTTGCTTTGCGGATTGTACTTACACGTATACTAATGTGGCCATTTTTAGTGTATTCTGTACATTCTCGGTAACCGTCTGTTTAAATGTCACTCCTCCATCATAATGCATTTCATACCAACACTCATTAAAGCGTTGCGCTTCTTATGGAAAATCTGTTTTCACGACTTTTCAGTAACATCTCTGTCCCACACGCTGGCCCATCCTTGACAGGACCTATATATCATGTGAGAGCCAGTAAGAGGAGGAGTTAAAAATAAACAGACAGGATCAGGAACCACAGATAAAGGACACAATACACAGTGCTTTAAATTAGCATAGCTGTGGATCTGGCCCAACAATGGAACAGTAATCCTGGAAAAGCTACCACGAATGAGAGAGGGAGACAGCTGCTTATGTAAGAGTTATTGTTTGTCGTCCACTATGAATTAAACACAAACACATGCAGACACACACGCCTCTGGTTGTGATATATGAAGACAAAAAGAATGCATCTAAACAAATAATTGTACATTCCCGTGTGGGCTCTCGGCCGCACTGCTCACATTCGAGGCGTGAGTGGACGGGACAGCCGGCTGACCGTCCGGGGCGGAGGTGGACAGACAGCCGCAGCCACACGGCTTTCGGGCTCACAGATAATGCTGGAATTCAGTCGCGGGGGGTTTATCTAAACCTGAAGCCCTCCTCTGGCACCAGAGGACCACGGACGCAAAAGCATCTGAGCAACCCCCGGGGCCAAAATTAGCCATGTGAAGGGGGGGACCGTTCCATTTGAAGTCATGAACGGAGCGGCGCGACGCGGACCAGCGACCTGTCCTGTCGGTGACCTCCCGAGTGGCCGCTATCAGCTCTGATAGGTGCTGTAAGTAGGAGAACATCTAGAGACGTATATGGTGTCAGGGCTCCTCTGACATCAGATGGTGATGGAGGCGATGCGCGAGCAGGGATTCGTCGAGTAACGTCAGGGGAATTTAGTGATGGGGGACTTTTGTCGTGACCGGAACACACACAGCGACGCCTTAAACCGGACAGAGTCAAAGTGCGGTCTTACATTATAAGTCACTCGTGGTAGGTCACAAAGTAGTAAGGCAAAAGTTAGGGATTATGGGTTTGTGATCCAAAAAAAAAACGACATCACCCTCATACCAGATTTAGTTCACACACAGATTGATTTCTTTTTCTTTTTGGTGAGCATCCAACTAACTAGAATCAGTAGTGAGAGGACGTACCGCTGCCTTGTAGATGTCGTTCATGTTGGATGCTCGTCTGCTGCCTGTCGGGACGGCGTCCTGGCACAGAGGAAGGAGGTTCTGTCCAGCTCAGGGCAGGACACTGGCCTCATCCTGGGAGGGTTTTATAGCAGGAGCCTGGCGCTGTCTGGTACCCTCCCCACCACCCCCCTCCTCCGGGAGGACCAGCCTCCCCTCTGTTTTGTGCCTCGGCGTGTGTCCACGAGCGTGTGTTTGTGTGTCATTTGGCCAATCTGTCACAATCACCCGGCTCAGATAAAAATGCGGCAGCTCTTAGGGGGCATACTTTGGATTGGAATGAAGTGAGGGGGCCACGGTGAGGCCTAATCTCCAGGGAGGGGGCTGTAGAGACACTCAACATTCCTCTAGACCTGGACCAGAGACGCAGAAGGCTCAGGAGGCTGTGTGTGTGTGTGTGTGTGTGTGTGTGTGTGTGGGGGTAGCAGAGAAGGTAAGAGGGTGGAGGCCAGGAGAGACTACAGCCAGCAGACCGTGAAAGGAGGAGAGAGGAAGGAGGGCAAATCTGTTTTTTTCGTGGCAGACATTTTGACTCATCTCCCAGTAGGAATAGCACAGGGGTAAGCAGTAACATTAATGATGGTTCCCTTCCATTCCATTTAAGGCTCCATGGTCGAGCCATGCCAGCGCTCGACACAGGACCTGGACCACCTAAATGGAATGCGGCCATAGTTTATGTTATTTGTTACACCTGTGCTTCTATTGCCATCATATGTTGAAATGTCTGACGTGAAAATAGACTTTTAGGTTGCAGGTAAATCCCCTTTTCTTGCAGTTCACAGAGCATTCTCGTGTCTGTAGAGAAAGAGACAAAAAAGAAGATAAATTGAAGGATTAAAGGAAGAAAAAAAATCACATTCTTTCACTTTTCACCAGAGGTTTCCGCCTTAACCCCAATAAAATGAATCCAATTTAGTTTCTGGTGAGCACTGAGGACAACATCATCTTATAATAAATCTCAATAAAACAGTTTCCACTGGACTTCTTTCATCTTTTACTGGAAACAAATTGTCCCCATGAAAACTGTTCAGTTCTTTGGATTACACAGTGTAACAGTGATGGTGACAGTTTTTTTGTGTGTGGAAAAAGTTTCAGTGACGTGAGCATCAGAAACACAATTCCATTGTGTTGTTCTGTATTGGGATGAAAGCAGAAATCTCAGAAGAAAAATGAATCAAACCCAGGGCAAATAAAACCAAAGCTATCATTAGAGTTGAGTAAATATATATGAAGGTCTGTTGCCATTCCCACACGACATGATTCAGGATCTTAATTCTTCGCCTTCACGTGCAACACAGACTCCGCCAGCAGAGGGCGCTGTTCACTATGTATCGACTAAATTAAATTGTTGCGCAAGCCCTGCCTCAGGATATCCAATTTATCAACAGTGGGGTAGGTGAGAAATCTGGGTCAAACAAACCAAACACTTGCAGACACATTTAAATTGAATTGTACACAGTGCAAGACTTTGCAGCATTTTTTTTCCCCCTCCATGTTCTCTTGAAACAAGGCCATCTCAATCACTTGACTGTGTTCACGCACGTGCTCTCACAAAACACACACACACACACACACACACACACACACACACACACACACACACACACACACACACACACACACACACACACACACACACAGCATGCTGTGGCAGGCATTCTAAATGACGAGTGATCATGCTGGTTTATAATGGGATGCTAATGGGAACTGGCACAGCTTACAAGCATCATACAGCCACTCAGAGAGACACACACAGAGAGAGAGAGGGAGAACTCACACTGAACAACATGTCCTACTCTTACACACATCTCCTGACAAAGACCTCACATCGGTGCACATCAGTCACATGCAAAGGTGGAGCCTCCATTGGAAATGGACAGGTGAGGAGGAGGATGCACGGCAGGGGGGCGGGGGGAGAAGGAGGCAAAATGAGATTCTGTGCTCGTAAATGAAAACACACTGCGTTGTACAACGCTGCGGGGAATTCAGAGCCGAAATGAAACGTCATCAATGGCACCCTCCATCAGCTGCAACCCAAAGCATACTGATGAGCGCGCGCGGTCAGCCAGACAGATTCATTTGGAGAGCTGCGTGCAGTCTGGTGGGTGCCGGGGAGTGATGAGCAGCTCTCTGCAGGGGGCACTAGATTCTAATGTAAAGCTTCCACCAGCCAGCGTGCACTGCACGCACACAGACACACACACACGCACGCGCGCGCGCACGCGCCCACATTCGCATGCCGTAGTACCGAAAGGCTTTGGCACACGCACCAAAGAAAGCATATGTACTAGTGCCGTTTTTATTGGAGCTCTCTCCGCCAATTTCCTCTTTACAGAGCGAGGCTGACGAAAGAGCCAGCCATCGTCCTCCACGCGGCGCAATCAGACAGCGCATCTCAAATCCACAATTCACCGCACACCCGCTTTTTGAGGGGTTGCCATAGAAACTCTGCTGGGTAGAAGCGGGCAGAAAATGAGAGGAGCTGAACGGGGCTATTCCCCCCCCCCCCCCCCCCCCCCCCCCCCCCCCCCCCAACTCCACCTCCCTCTCTTCCTCCCTGCCACCACATTTTGTCCTCGGAGCGACTGTATTATTCTCTATTCAGTGCTTCTTGTGCGCGTGCATGCTCACATGGAGATTGCTTGAACATATGGGGGTCACAATTAGGGTTAACAATATTTGGTTGCACTCCAGAACCATTCATGCAAATTTATTTAAAAAAACCACAAGTCCAAATGATTACTGCAACACACTGCTTTTCAGTTCTTTTTATACTTGCATCCAACCAGGTTATGTGAAATGTTTTTTTGAAGTTGCACAAGCGTGCACATTGTGCACTCGCTTCCTGCTGGACATAATAATAGTTTATCTGACTGGCTTGATATTTGAAAAGCTGGATTTTTCTTCTCCCATCAACCTGAAATCCTTTTCCTGCAGAAAATATAGATTCCAAGTGTGCAAATGTGTCAAAACACCCCAGGCGGAACATCTCATGCTGGCAATACTGAATCAGCTGGACTGCATTGGTGAAGATCGACTACTATGCACAGCATACATCATGTCAATGTAAATGCTCGCGTGATATAATGATTGGGTTGACGTGCAGCTGCGCTGACAGCATATAGGTCCTCCTCCCAGTCAGTCCTTCCTTCTTTCTTTCTCTCTATTCTTTCCTCCCTTCCTCTCTCCATCTCCATCTCCATCTCCATCCATTCCTCTCTGCCTCCTTTCATTGAGGACCAACATGTCAGCGGCTCCTGTTGTGGCAGGCTGTGAATGCTCTGCATGAGGATGAATGATGCACATGCAGTGTTTTTGTTTTCCTCCAACGTGAAAGCATCTCTGCCCGTCCAGTGAGCGCTTTATCACAGAGGCCCGATCTCCGATCGGTGACAATGTCTAACCCAAATTGAGGGATTTATCTTTAGAGATGAGGGAGAGGCTAGTATTCACTTTGCTTCACTGCGTTCAGTGGTTTCTTTCTGAAACTCTTTTGCGCCGAAACACTCCGCAGTGTTCCTTTACATCAGAGCTCTAATGAGCCAGTGGCCACATTAGCTCCAGCGCCGATAGAGCCTCGCACTGCCTCTCTGCCAGGGGGCAGCGTTTTCCAGTCCACTGGACCACCAAGTCCCTACCACCCTTTCTTCACCCCCCCCCCCCCCCCCCCCCCCCCCTTCCAACCTCTATAATAGTGTATGAGACACCCAGAAGAGATTTCCTCTAAGATACATGGGGGAAGAAGTTTCCTTCCAGCAAGACAGAAAATGTGTTTCTTTTGCAAAAAGTCTCCAGATTTATTATCGAACACGTTTTGCAATGAAGTGGCAATGTTGGGGAAGAAGATGTATGGTGGATGTGTCATGTGATAAGGAAACTCCCTGTGAAGTTTTTCTTTAGTAACCATTGCTCTGTAAGCATGCAATGTTTTATCAAATAATGACTGCAAAAAAGTCATATTAGTGATTTATGTTAAGGGTCATGCTCACACAGATGATATATTCATAAACAGAGAAACATACAAGTTTAGAAATGTATCAAATGCAGTTCCTCACAAGGAATTATACACAGTACAACATGCTGTATATAAAGTGCATGAGCAAAATGAAGCTCCACCTGTAAATGTTGATTATTACGAAAAAAGTTAGGGTTCTGTTTGGGCTTCTGCATAAACATATATTCAATATTGTTTTATTACCTTGATGCTCCATAATTTTGATATAAGCATTTGGATTTCTGTTATTGCAGTTTGTGACAGTTGTTTTCAATTTCCGAACGCATCACTAATAATACAATTTGAATTGACCCTAAATACAAACCGTCACGATGTAGGATAACAAATTGGATATTTCTCTGTCACATGTCTGTGAATGAACAAAATAGCCATACATTTGCTCATGAAGTCTCATATAAAACTTTAAATACTTCCTTATTTGGGGAAATAAAAATGCTTTATGGTCATTTCTGCATTTTGCAGTTCCCCAAAGCGAAGAGTTGCCACTTCAGTCGAGTATTTTTCTGCATATTGAGTTGTAATCAAAGAATCTGTGAGACCCCAAACACTGAGGATGCAAAGCCAATGTCAGCTAAATGAAAGGTATGGAGCCAGTACGATATTTGAATACAGTAACTTGAATCTTTAAGCTCATATAAATGTGACAAGAGTAGAAATTCTCCCTGCGTGCACACACACACATTTTGGATTTGTCACTGCCTTCTCCTCTTGCCTTCAAATAGCAGCTCTCTGAAATGGAATCGGCAGGCCCTCAAGGTTTCTGACAATGTTTCAGACATTCCTAAGTAAAACGAACGGCGGTATGACTTCAGCAATACTACATTTGAAAAAGTTTGCTCTGTCGAGAGAGTATACGTTGAGAGAAAGCAGGTCACAATTCCAACGGTTATCACCTGACTTTTAGATTACCTTCCTGAGATAAATAGTATACATTACTTCTGGAATTTTACATAGAATAGCAATGGAAATCATTGGCTTTCATAGCAGTAATAAAACCCAATAGTAAATATCAACATAAATATTCTAAATGGTCTGTCACCAATGAATACATTAAATATGAACAAATGTGAAAATATTCATCCAAATGTATACAAATCATCATTGAAGGGTCTATTAAGTCCTCTATTGGAAAGGTACAAGGTAATGATCTCTACCAGGAAGATCAGGCGTTTTGTGAGGGAGTGAGTGAGTGAGTGAGTGTGTGAGTGTGCACCTCCGTGTCTGTCCAAGGCTAATCTTTCATTCCGCTGCAGCAAACTGAATATTTTTGGTGGCCAGAGTTATGGCTGCAAAAAAACACCTTTTATTGCCTGTGTTATACTGCCATTGACTGCCTGCTGACTGCTCACTCACGGCAAAACAGTTTTTGGAAAGATTGCATGAAGGGTCTTGTTCAACGACATCGACGTTTGTTGATGAGGTTGAATGAAGTGTGTTTTACCACGCCAGCACATTGGTGTCCAGACGTGAGGTTAGCTCAATATGTGCTGTATTCCTTCAATCACAGAATCTAAAGAATCTGCACTCTAATTAATGTATCTTTATAGTTGTTTTTTTACTAAATGTCATGCATGTCAAAGTTTATCCTGGGTTTTTAGCCATGCTGCGCCATTGCCGCTCTGACTTTGGTCCTCTGACTTTCCCTCTAGCACCACCATGATGGATGGATTGCCATGAAATCTAGTACAGATATGCATGTTTTCCAGAGGATGTTTTCTTTTGGCATTGAGGAGCCCCTCACTTTTCCTCTAGCGCCACCAGAAGATCAAAGTTTTCACTGAGAGCGTGTTAGCATGCTGCCTTTATAATTTAACTCAAAGCGTCATTGTGCCTTTGTACAGTACAGCCTGACAGAATGACTGGAGCATGTCTGTAGACTCTTGTTTTCATAAGCAGGCTACTGTATTTCTGTCCTGGTATTTGCCGTCGGCCAGTGCTGATCTGTGCTGTGTGCTGTGTCCAAGAGAAATGTTTTGAAATGGCTCTGTAACTGGGATACTGTCTGAGCCCTGAATAGACTGTCAGCATTAAAGCTGAAGCAGGCGAGATTCACAATACACAATGTCACAATGGTGCCATCATGTCCGAAAGAAACGCAGCAAAAAGGCCCTCTTGGAAGCCCCTACCTAAAGTATTGATTATGTTCCCTCTGGGTGGCCCTTCTAGTGGAGGAAACAAGATGCAGTGCACTAATGGGAAACCTTGAATGGATCAAACCTGATGCAGTGCCATATAGGCTGCCATACATGATAGAAAACTGTCTGCTTGCTGTTCCTTACCCTGACCCTCAAAGAGCTTGAGTCCGCCAATGAAATGGAAATGCAAACAAGGAAAGTGACCCATTCCAATCAAATTATTAATTCTATTTTGGCTTTGGGAATTTGGTCAGAAAAGGAAATCAATATAAAGCTACTTTACATAATTGTCTCCTTACCAGATGGCAACCTCCGGGACTGACAAGTGAAACCACTGCGGAAGTGCCTTAAACCTGCATTCTTTCTAATGGCCATCAGGGGGCGACTCCTCTGATTGTATTGAAGTCTGTGAGAAAATGACTCTACTTCTCATTTGATTTGTAACTTCAGTAAACATTGTGAACATGCGTGTATTGTCTAAATCTCTAGTTTCAAGTCTTCGTAAATACAGCATGATGTTCATAGCTTCACCCTCTCGCGACACTTCTGGTTGCAAAAAGCAAAGACGGTCACGGCAAAAATGACGAGCTTTAGGCTTCAAAAACAGCAGTACAACAAACCAATAGGGGACGCACGGTGACTACAGTCACTTCTTATATACAGTCTATGCAACAGACATGCACAACTAGCTCAACCTTGGCAGCAAGAAGAAACACGTCCGACTCTGAGATCTGCTACAACCGAAAATCCAAAGATTCAAAGCGGTAAAGAGTAATGGACTCTAGCAGAACCTTGGCTGGTGTCTTGTTGCATCATTGCATGCATTGCTTGTTTAATCTTCCAAGCCAAACTACGAGAAAATAAATTGGACGATTCCATCATGTGAGATGTGGGTCTAGAAGTACAGTTGTACTTGTTATACAATTAATGGAGCTGTCTGGGGATGAATGCCCTCCAGAGGCTCATTCACAAGATAAATTGACCTGAAATTCATCGGCCTTCCAGACAGTCTGTGTCTCCGTTCGTATGTCTCACTCTCTCCGTCCTGCTTTCATGTGCAAACACACTCACACTAACATACATCAACATCCCCTAATGCTTTCCTGTACATTCAGGTCAAAAGAGGAGGGAAAAAAAACACCTTTGCATCTGTCTATGTAGCTGAAGTCCAGCCCAGGGCTTACTAGGCTTCAGTGGAGCGTGCTGTGATTTGACAAGGCCAGTGACAGGAGGCACTGTAAATATCCGGCTGTCATGTGACTCACTTATTGGCCTCAAGGAACCAACGAAAGGTCAGTGTTCCCTGACGCCATTGCCAACAACTAAATTAAGGGACTTCAGCTCTTGCTCATGCATCTGTCCCATTTTAAGAGACGGATACATTGGAGGTGTTGCATCACACTGCTCATGTACTGCAATGATCATTTGAGTTTCTACTGGAACACAAGCACGTGCACACACACACACACACACACACACACAATCAGGCATGTGGCACGCAATCACAACCCCTGGGTTTGTCCTCATGCATGTCATGTCGGACATCGACAGCAGTGTATTATCGCGTCTCCACAGCTTCGCTCCGAAAGCAAATTGCAATCTGTGTTATTTGTCCCAATGCAGTGCAAAAGGCTAAATAGCATAATAATTTCGCTATACATACCAGAAAGAAAATATATTGGAAATCAAAGGGGCAGTTTTTGGTGAAACTGCAGCTTTAATTTGAATGCATGCATCTGGGTGCTAATGCATTTGCACTTATGTGCAAAGGCACCAAAACCTTTCTGCTCTAATTGGAGAACACACATGTTATGCACAAGGAGACAAAAAAGAAACACAAAATAAGTTGCTATTTACATGTTGAGAAGCACAGAACTTGAAGTAAAAAAATAGATTAAGAACGGTCAAATATTTAGTAATCTGTTGGAAGGAAAAGCAAAGCTGGGAAAGGGAGCTATAAGCAGTCGGGTTTTAATGCAAATAGATGCTGACAAATGTCCAAAAAGCCTGAAATTCTGTAATGCCCCCCGGTGGAAAAGCCCCCAATGGAACATCTGCCCATGTCCTAAAACACACATCACACTGATTAATTAGGCTACTTTAAATACATTTTCCAGTCCGCCACTGGTTAATGCCTGCGGTAAATCCGATGCTCTTAAAATAAAAATGTGGTTTACTTTATACAGTTAACTGTGCCATGGGAAGACATGGGAGATCCTGGAGGAAATAAGTGATAAAACTAGCAGCCACTGCACACAAGCAAGACTGGTAAATCATGGGTCTCCCCTCGTGGAGGCTGAGGGGAGACAAATCCAACAAGTTTGGGATTTGTTATCAAAATATAGAGCACTTTATTATGTCGAATTAGCCACCAAGCGGCTCGCGCCCCTGGTGCACCAGTGTGCACTATATGTCCAATATACCATAAGGACACAAAAAAGGTCTTTTTATCTTTTTTAACAATTTATTATGAAGGCAATCTGCTGGCTGCTACTCGGTGTAGTATCTGAAAAAGATGTATGATAGCTTTGATGATATGAAATCCTACATAGGGAGTTTTAATAATCATACATGATGATCTAATGAATCAAAGCCTTGCAAAAGACCGTGCTCTCACTGCAGAAATAAAATAAATACAAATAATAATGCTCTCAAGAATTCATAATTTATCAATTGTTTTGTTGGTTTGTTTTCTTCAGATTCTACTCTATCAGCTTCCAAATGCACCGACCAACAATCGGATGAAATATGTACACAGTGAGTCAACTTGATTCTCCATTTTACTTATAATGTAAGTGTAGCAGCCTCATGGTCATGGATGGATTATGAAGCCTCATCTATGAAGTCACTGTCATTAACATGTTTTGTTGGAAAGTCAAAGAACTGTGAAAAGTAAGGATGTGAGATTACCTTACTTTGTGCCTATGACCTACTGGAAAATCAATTTGCTCTGGCTGTTGAGTTGTTAAAGTCTGATTTATTCTTATAATAATACTATATCAACATTTTCTAATATGAAAAATGGAGTACCTCAGGGATCTGTTCTTGGGTTTCTGTTTTTCTCTCAATATATTTCAGCTGTTGATCAAATAGGCCTTTCTCACAGCAGGCATTTTGACTGGTAGTAGGCAAACACAGCTGTTATAATAACACTAGCGATGGCTCGGTTCTCATTCAATAGTCCCAAGCGAGAGTGAGAGTGAGTCAGTATTTACAAAACCTAAAATTAAATCAGCTAAATGGAATTCACTATGTCAGTAAATACCCCTCTTGTGAATTGAGAAGCTAAAAAAAGTGTAGTTAATTTGTAGCTTTTTACTTCTGACGATTGCATTAACCCTTCAACAATCATAAAAGTGGTGTTTCATTAGATGATCTTGATGATCATAACGCGTAAGTATCATGAATTTGATTTTCTGCAATAATCCAAATGGAAAAGTCCCATTGGCTTTTTTTTGTCAAGGGAACCAGTGCAAATGGAAAAAAATATCATCCCTGCAGCACTACTGTTTCTTCAGGGAAAAAGGCCTATTGGATGCAATGCTAGCATTGATTTCCACCATTACGCCGATGATACTCTGCTCTATGTGAATGCAAAGGTGGAGGATTGTTCTAAAATTGATAAAGGTATAGATAGACCTGCTTGTGTGCGTTTATGTATTATAAAAAGGCATCACATGTTTCCTTTGAGTGTTTCCTATATTGTGTAATGTGCCCTGTATGTTGTATTATATGTTTAAAGAGAAATGTTATTTATTGTGGTCTTGGGAAACAATTTAGCATATCCACATCCAATGAGCAAAATACTCTGGCTCTTCTCCGAGTGCCGCCAGCAGGTCAAAGTTCCCCCTTATCCTGTAAAAGTATCTCAACATCTACCAGATTATGAAATGTTGTACATTACATTTACATTACATTTTAGCTGACGCTTTTATCCAAAGCAACTTACAATAAGTGCATTCAACCATGAGTACAAACTCAGAACAACAAGAATCAAGAAAGTACAATTTCTTCAAGAAAGTAAAACTACAAAGTGCTATAAGTAAGTGTCATTTAAGTGCTACTAAAGTGCTACTTTCTTTATTCAAGGTATAGTCGATACATACATTCATGTTTCGCAGATGATGAACCCTGATGACGTTTCCATCTTTTAAGTACTTCTGAATCTTTGATTTGGTGATGTTTTATTCTTCTGAAGAGTTTAAATGTGCGAGACTCTTTAGTCACGGATATATCAAGTATCCTTAAATAGTGAGATATATTTTATTGTCCCTACAGGCAGCAGCTACCCTGGCCTTACGTCAGATAAAACACAACTGGTGATGCCAGTTACAATGCTCATAAAATACTACAGAATCTAGCACCAGTGCTCTATGTGTTAATTATTTAATATGACCATCTATCATCTACATCTTCACGGATGTTACCTTTGGAATTACCTAAAAACAATATGTGTTTACACTGGGGACATAATGAAAGCTGAATAAATGCAAAAGAAATGCAATAAAATGCAGATTAAAATGTGTGTCTCTGACCATGGAAAGCTGAATCTTTCATATATGTTTTCTTGCAGCAGCAAAACAAGTTACATTTTCCTAAAATTGGTGATTAAAGAAGTGTTGGCCAAACAAACATGTCAGTCCAGATGTTATTTTCTCTCCTGGGACAGAAGCAACACGACATGAGAGTTGGAATTGAGGCCCTGCGACATGTGAATTTGTAGAAACAAATTACGAATTAATCATTAATCAAAGACATTATTTATTTATTTCATAGTTAACTATTTGCAGATGTGTTACACAAAGGACAATTACTTCTGTGGAAGTCATAAACAGACAACATATTACGTAACCTTATTTGTCTTTGTTTTGATGAACACATTTCTCATCCAACCCTATAAATAATATTTTAAGACTTCAGACATGTCTATAATACCAATGAAAGTATATACAATGACTTGATTTACATCAGATCTTATTGTTTGCTTTGGAATAAGATTATTATGATTGTTACAGGGTTGAAACTTGCGATAATCGGTTGTTTCAAGTCGGTTATCCAGTAAAAATCCAAAACACATGGGAAAAGCTGCACTTCAATACAAGGATGTCCTACTTTTCACATCACAACAACCTGATCGCACAAAGTAAGCAGTTTGAAGACTCTACTTTGTGCTGCAATAGCTTGTAATAACATGTCATAGAAAACATTTTTGACATTGATATCTACTGAAGTATCTATAACCGAAACCATGTTAGTGCAGAGCAACATATACATAGAGCCATGTCTCCTACAAATGTACGTTTCTTTTGACAGATCACAAAGAAGTATGAAATGATTCTGCAAAAAAAAAAAACAGAGCTTTCTCCCAGAGGGCATAACCAAGAACTTCGTTGCATTTTTGTTTCGTTTAAATTGAGTTTTCATTTAAGTCAAACCATGATGGTTTGTTTTTCCTACACCCCAACAAAATATTTTTGTAGAATTCTTTTTTATAGTTTTGTTTCTATTTACAACGTTAACGTGTTTCAAACTGTTGAAACTGCAGTCGTAATCTCTCGGAACGTAAAGTTCAGTTTAGTTGTATTGGAAATGTAATTTAGTATGAGACGGGGTTAATCAAGCTTTTGGACAAAAACTCACCCAGGCAGATCATTTATGTCCTTTTGACATTTTTTTATGAAACGATGCAAGATGACACATGACCTCTTAACAACGCATTACGTGGAGGTAGCACAGTATGCGTTTAAATTGTGTGTCGGCACCACGAATAAAAAAACAATGGAGTCAGTTAGGATCCTTTTTGTGGTTGACACAAGAATTATATACATCCACGTGAAGGACTTTCAACCACCAGACCGGTGTTCAATTCCCAAAGTGTTACGTCGTGGAATCAAAATAGGACCAAAGTGCTAAGCAACGGTTCTAAAGTAAATTTATTTTAACAAAAAAGGCAAGACAAGGCTTCAAAAAACACTGGATCGAAACGGAGCGGTAGACAGACTTACTCACAGGACGAACCAACACTGGGGCAGGAGACAAACAGGGTTTAAGTACAAGGGGAAGGTGCAGGGGATTGGACACAGCAGGAAACAATCAGGGACAAGGCAGACGATCACAGGGGCAGGAAGTGCGGGGACACAGAGGATACAAGAGAGACAGACTTCAAAATAAAACAGGAAACAACCCAACACCGTGACCAAAGTGTTATTCTGAAGTTATGTTTGGCTCATTTGTCTACATTTATAATTACATTACTTCGTTGCTTAAACCTAACGTTACATTCTTTCTGTGGTTTATTTCCGCAGGCTTAAACTATCTCAAAATGCATGTAGCATAGGCTTAATTTTGACTTCTATGTTTAGGTTGTGTTTACCTGAGCGCTCTGTCCTCCAGCTGATCTCAGGCTACCAGTGTTAGCACTGACCAGGCCGATGCTGCTACCGATTATAACCATTTGTTTCTCCCAGTAATTAGCGATTATCTTCTCCAAGATGTTGAGGGAGGTTGAAGAAGTGGTTTGGGATGGATTAAAGCTGACGTCAACGGCAAATGCAAATTTGCTTCTCCGAGCTTTACGTTAAAGCTCTGAATTGGGAGCTTAGCTGGAGAATGTTGTCCACATGCTCCAACCCATTCTTGTCAGTGCTGGAAGGATTGCGTGGTCTCACTGATGGGTTGGACGACCAGCTCCCTCCGCTTTGAAGCCGGTAAACCTTTTAAAACCATGACAAATATTCTCCTGCACTTTTGCCAGAGGGAAAGGAAAATAAATGAAATAGGTATAGCGGGCGCAGGAATATGAAAACCTCAGACGGCTCACCACACATAGGTTTGTCCTCTAAAAAAGAGGCTGAGACGCTCACTCCTGCACAGCTTTGAGCTTAAGCTACAGCGATTGTCTCTTCTGGAGCGCTCTTCCAAATTTCAAAGCACATTAACCCAACGGTTCTGCATCAACAGGGCGGCCGCTAATAGCCAATAATGCCCCAGCGCGGTGACATGTGGCGCGTCGGGGAAACGGTGATCAGGCGGCGTGGCACAAGTTAGGCTGCAAGGGTGAGACATGCAGTCAGTTTCCATAGTGATGTGGGTGAACGGGGAGGATTAGCAGGGGCAGTGTGGCGAGAAACGATTGCAGGCTTCTGTCGAAGCTCGCGTTTAAAGAGCTCCGGTTCTGGCGACGCTGATGATGGACCCCTCGTCTCGCCACGCAGACGTGTTAGCGTCTGGGTTTCTCAGGTGTGCAATACTTGATGAGACAGTTTTTTCACAGTAACACATGACCGTTGCTGCCAAATCCACACATGCAACTCCCAGCTCGTAGAAGCACTTGGTCAGTGTCTCTGAGCATCAAACTGTGACTCCTCTTGCAGCCCTCCGGCGTCGGTTGTGCACGTGTCGGGGGCCGGCGTCTTAAGTTTCCCCTCTACATGCAGAACGCCCTTTCAAAATAAACTTCCGTCTTCACAGGAAGTTACGTTTACTCAACACAACCACTTACACAGGTTTAGGAGCCGAGCGTAATCAACGATTACGTCACTATCACGTGACGTCGCTATTCGACGAGTTCGTAGTGAGACCGGATTGGACAAATAAAAAAAACAAAAATGACCTAAATGAACTTGTTTGTTGTGAATTATAACCACGCCAGATGTTCTGAATGTCATGCCATGAAAGGAAGCGTTAACATGATGAATAACTTTTCTGTAGACCAGCTGTTTTCTCACTCACACACACTTCAAACCTGCAGAATGTGATGTTAAACATTTAATTATTGCCAGTTCACAGCCAATCATTTTAGGAATTGTAATCCTTATGCGTGCGTGTGCCATCTCGCTTCAAATAACAATACAGTAATATTATAATAAATCAATTCCCTCACAAATTATCCGAAATTGTCATTGTGGGTTTATCATTTATTTGCAAATTTGCCATCTATTAACTGTAACTCTGGTTGTAATGAGGACGAGGCGGTGTTATTATGGGCGCTGAAATGCAACTCTTAATTACAGAAAGAGCAGTAAGACAAGAAGAAACTGGAGCCAATTAGATATATAATATTATAATTACAGTGATTATCTGATACTGTACCTCTGATATGCTGAGATTTACTCAAGCATTTCTTCAGTTTGACTCATGTATAATCTCATATCGGCAGATGTTGAGACCAAATAGCCTTTAATACACATGTTAATATCGGTTATGCTTCAAGAGCAGCTCACTATTATTGATTTAGAAATACAAGAACAATCTTCCACATCCAGGAATCCATACTCTTCATCATGAGGGCAGTTTTTAAACACAATTTCAGAGCAATCTTTTCTACAAAGCCCTCCACCAGCGAGCCCCCTCCCACCTTTCTGACCTCCTGCTCCGACATTCTCCGCCGCTGCCCCCTCCCTGTGGATCGCTCCGCCCAACACCTTGAGAGAAAGCTGCCAACTAACAGCATGCACCTGCATTCCAACCCACCTATTTCACTGCAATGTAAGTCTTTGTTTGATACCGTTATTGCTTTCACTGATAAAAACAATACATTTATTACATATACACGTATAATAAATACATAATATCTATATTTCCACTGATTATATTCATTCCTGATATGTATATATATATTTTTTATCGTTAATTTCTTTGATTTAAAGCTCTTTTTTTACATTACTGTGAGGCAATATGAAATAAAATCAGTCCAGTAACTCGTGTCATATCTCAACTTTATATGAAGAGTTGCTACATCTGTGTGTGTATAAATCTGGACAATAAGTGTGACAACGCTGTGTTTCAACACACATTATTTTCTGGCATGATAGCAGAATATAAATGTATTAAATTGTGTTTTTTTCTTTTTTTCTTCTTCTTCTAATTTTGAGAATCAATCATAACAGATTATCTCCGTAAATGAGTTTGTCAGGGATGGCACCATGTGTGTCGAATTTGCCCACGAAACCCATTTTACATTGATTGCATTGTTTATAGCGGCCCCTTGAAGCCGTTATTGCTAGAATACAGCCGTGCATGGTTCTTGGGTAATCCATTTCAAAGGCCCTCTTCGTCTTCGACGTGCATTCACATGCCGCCGTATATTCCTGCGCACGGTCTAAATGTGCTTTTTTTTTAACCCTCAGAAGCCTAATCTGCTCCATTAATGGACTTTTTGTAGAAGTTAATTAACCATTTTCAATGATAGCGGCGCAGCAATCCCAGTAGAGCGCCGTATACGAGGAGGGGAGAGAGACGGAGACCGATTATGCTGTTGCCTAGCAACGCATGTACAAAATTCGAAGCGTTTTAGTGCCCCCATACTGGTTATCGTGGAGGTCAGATGTTTACTAAATCCACACCGTGTGCTGGCTGTCAACAGACCAACCGGTCCCCGTCCTGCCTGCTGCTCGCCGACATGTCAGAGCTGCAGCTGCACGCAGAACGCCTCCTAAAGGACGGCGGTTCGAGTCCACGGATCTGTGGAAACGGCATTTATTTTTGAATGAGTGGCAAATAGCTACAGCAGAATCCCAACAGAGGGGGAAAAAAAATAGCTATTGTGCAGCTGTGGGATTTAACTTCTTTGCATTGTTAATCCCTCCAGGAAGGTAACAAAAAAACACACACACACACACACAAAAACACACACACACACCAAGGAGAGAAGCTGAGCATGCGCCACAAATTTGGTCGATGATTCACTCGCTATTCCTGAAATATCATTGGCCAGCCCACCTCACTGATTCCTGCATCCCACAATACTTCACTATGCATGTAAATAATATCTGTTTTTTATATTTTTTTTGTAAACAAAAACTGTCCTCTCAGCTCGTTTGTAAATGGTGTGTTTGTGAGAGAGAGCGAAGGAGAACAAGGAGGCATACAAAGAGACAAGGAGACGTCGGGAGGGAGGGAGGAAGAGCGAGGCGAGACAGAGCTGCTGAGGCACTCACTTCACAGCAATTTAGGTCATGCTAAACAAATGCTACACTAAAGAAGCTCAGACAAATAGGAGCCTCCAAGTGATTTCCCGCATCTTCGGAGGCCACGAAGAAGAAGAAGAAGAAGAAGAAGCAGCGACGGTCTCAGGTGTCTCTGCGCAGGAAGTGTGAGGTGAATTCCATCAATCACCAAACCTGAGTGGGCAGGCCAAATCACATTTGTGCTTTACGTAGAGATATTAGGGCCGGCGGTTATTCGGTTACGCTTTACTTTGCCTCGCCAAAGACGCAATGTTGTTGCACTCACACACTCTCTCAGCGCCTACAAGTCTAAAAACATGCACAGCAGCAGCAATCACGCTGAAGAGGCTGATGAAAACAAAGAGCAGAGGCTTCTGACAGGGTAACTCTTTGTGGGATTCCTTTAAAAAAAAAAAAAAAAGACATATTCTTATTTCGAATACCCATTTGAAGACTGCCTCGCCGTCAAAACAAGGGGTTTGTAAATATTTACTGTTGATTTTTGTGTGTTTGTGAACTGTGTTTTGCAGCTTTTCAGCACCCAGATTTCTCCTGAAAAGAGGGTTGAAGCAATGTTTACCTCTGCCATCACGTGTTCATAATCCCTTGATTCGCCTTGCATGAATCTATTAGTGATATGGACAAATGGTGACATTGTGTAAAGACGCTTGACGTGTGAAACTTATCATTCCCACTGTAGCTTGTCAGCAGTCAGCAGATTGACTCGCGTGTTTACAATGAAAATGAAATGGGGAGTGTACACAATTTCAGCAGAAGGAGAAAAACAAGTCGGCGACAATATGAATAAAATATGGGGATTGCTTACGATTAGCATACTAATGACTAATCATCATGCTAATCAGTTCATTTTGTGGCCCTCAGATTGCAGACTGGTGTTGAGAAATATGAGTCCATAAAAAGGCAGGGGGAAAACGCTCAGAGAATTGCACTAAAGCAGTTAAAGCAGCGATGGCAAGGGAGAAAATGGAGGCCGGGTTCTCACAGCGGCCTGAAGACATGCACTTTGCTACATTTGTGCATTTTTCTTTAGATTTACTTGAATTTATGTTCAAAAATGTAATTTAAGTATTTGATTTACTTCATATTTTGTGTTTTTATATATAAAAAATTGGCCATTAAAGTCATTTTCAGTTATTTACTTCATATTTTGTGTTTCTATTTATAAAAAATTGGGCGTTAAAGTTATTTTCTGTTATTTACTTCATATTTTTGTGTTTTTATTCCTAAAAGAAATTGGGCATTAAAGTTATTTTCAGTTATTTTCTATTTATTTAAATTTCTCCACATATTTTGGTAATAACACATTCTTTTTATTTGATCAAATAATGTACATTTCAAATACAATAATCCTAATTGTGTCCAAAAAAAACAACTAAATGGAAAAAAGGGAGAAAAGGGACTCTTCAGCGTTAAGTGCAGCACCTTGGTAGCATCCTTCTGAACCCCCCCAACATTAAGATGATTTAACAGCCAATGGGCCAGTAAAGACTCACTCCACATTCTCTAAAAGCCATTACGAGAAAGGACACGTAATCCCGGCCTAATGGAGCACGCACTGTGTTCACAAGGAGCCAAATACAAGCCACTGAAATCAAGAGACGTGCTGGAGAACCGGGCAGCGAGCTGAATCAAACCAAGGCTGCAGGGGTCAGGAGGTCAGCCGGCTGAGCGTTCATGTCACCAGCCCATTGGACACGCCTGTGTGCTCCATCAGCAGGTGTATAAATATGTGTCATGCTTTCACACCCCATGTCCGCGGGGACGGCAAAACCCAGATGGGATTTTAAATGCTGCATTTCATGTGGTATCATTTAGTAGGTTAGTTCACCCCTCATTGGTTTGCCATCTGGTGCCCTCTATGCCTGCGATATAGGAACATTCACACTGGAGTCTGAATGATGCCAGAAGTTTACACCACAGTCAGTGTGCACTCCCTCCATCCTCAACTCACTGATGGAAACAAAAAAGGAGAAAAAAAGTGCTTATATGTTCTGATTGTAAGCAGGAAACTTAGGGAGAGCACACGTGTTTTTAGTTTTTTTTAATAAACAAGCATGGAAGCACAGACAAGTAGACGCCAACGTGACGTCACAGTTCACGCAACAAAAGCAGCTGATCTGAGGAGGAGAAGAAAAAAAACTTGCGCTAAATATGAAATCAAACAAGTGTGGGTCTATTTATACATGCTGTGAATCTCTTACCTTGCTCCCACTTCAAATTGACGAGCTGCTCCTTTAAAAGATGTTTGTTCTTCTCTTTCACTTTCCGGATGCTTTCAAAGGATCAAAAGAAAAGAAAAAAGAGAAGAAGAAGAAGAAAATAACAATCCAAGGCTGGATCCAATCGTCGTTGCTTATTTTCTAGCTGCTCTTTAGGCATGTGTTTCTTTTAGTTTCATTCATTTGTTGTTGTTTTTTCTTTTCTTTTCTTTTCCTTTAATGGTGAGTTCATCCTCCACGAGTTAGTTCCATCTCACATCATCCCCTCATGTGTGGAAGACGTCGGTCTTAGTCAGAGTTGGACAAGCAGCCGATGTTCCCTCCCTTTATTGACGGGCTTGCCTTTATCACAATTTGCCAGATTTGCAGCCGCTGCCTGGCCTCCCCTTCCTAAACACACGCGTGTGGACCTCTTATTGCTGCTCATATTACCCCCACATATGTTTCCATTTTGCACCTCGACCATTGATATCATTACATGAGGGGAGGGGGTGCTCTTTCTGTGTGCGTGTGTCATGAGGGCTGGGAGGGGAGAGGGGATATTTTGTGTTGCTGGGCGCAGAGATAATTGCATTTTAAGCAGCTGAATCCTAAAATGTTCGATGGGGGGGAAACAACCTGAATTTAAATGTTTTAAGCCCCCAATATTCATAACTTTGAAACGGGAATTGTCCTCATTCTCATTCGGCTGTTGCGCAACTTGCAATGGGAGGTCAACAACATAAATACTGAGAAAGCCTCATTATTGATGTGTATTAAAATGGCGGGGGAAAGAGTGAAACAATTTGAAATGTTACCCAAAAAAACTAAAAAAGCATACAAGTGCGATGTCAGTGCAGCCTATAGATGAGGAAGAGGAGGGTGGAGGAGGGAGGTGACTTTGAGATGACATTGAGGCTGTAGATGGGAGTTGAGTCTCTGCTTGTTGATGTTAGACAGTCGCACAAGGCGAAGCGGCTGCTGCCCGTGTTGATTCAGCCTCCTCCTCCTCTTCCTCCTCCTCCTCCTCTTCCTCCTCCTGGTCTTCAGCACTGCTCCCCGCTGGACAGCTCCTGCTTGGACATCTCTAACGCTGCATGGTCCCTTTAAGTCTTTTAATGGAAGTAACATCTATCTATGTTCCAAGAAATATTGGGAGTTTACAACTTCATCCGCAGGGGGAATCTACGGATACCTCGTTTCGAGATTTGTGGCAGGCAGCGAATCCTCGGCGGCACCGATCCCAGATTCATTGTGAGTAAAACTGAACGATTGCGTCTGTTTGTGCGCGTGTGCGCGCGTTTGAAGCCCCGCACAAAACGAGTCCGGCTAATGCATGATTCTATATTATCCGTCTTTGCAGCGGCAGTGCGTGTGATTACATTGTGAATGAGAGCGCCAGCGCGTTGCTGGGGGGTCAGTGCAAAGACTGCGCGATGAGCTCTGCACCGACACGGTGTGAACAGCCAATTAAATACCGAATTAAATTGCTGTTGGCCCGTCCGTTTGGACGGCGCGAACGTGGAGACGCATTCCCGTGCGTTAATGAACGTGTTTGCTTCTCATTTAATCGGATGGAATGGTGTGGCTGTTTGTGCCGCCTGGTGCGTAAAGCTTTTACGCATTGGACATCCCTTTGTCTCCACTGTGCGTTTTGTGTTCCAGTTTATTTGAGAGCTCTCTGTATCCCTGCTGCTTGCTATTCTGCATGTGGATAACAGTTCGGAGGGATCTGCAGGTGGTAATTGGCGGACTCCACTCCGTTATGCATAATTATCATAGGCGATGTGCTATTGCCACGGTGCGTCTTGCGCTAGAAGTGCATGTTTCGGATCCTGTCATTTGTCTTAAAGTTTTCTCTTTTTTATTTATCCGTCAGCTAAATGTAATCCCCGCTGTGTTTCTGTGTCTTTGTTTTTGCCTTTTTATTTACAGACTTTGTTTAGGCTTTCGTGTGCGTGCTGAACTGGTTTTGGCGGCTGTTCATTTACGCGCAATCTGTCGTCTGTGTTTGAGTTATGGGAGCAAGTCCAGCATGACTTTGCCATCGATGGGTTGTTGAGTCTGATATGAATGACATATTTTTTTGTTTTTTTATGTCAGACAGCAAAATGTCCATGAGATGCTTTTGTGTGCGTTTTTAAAAATGCATAGTTCAGTAAAAGAGTGTGTGTTAAATGACATTGTTTGAGTGTGTATACCTGTCGGCGAGTGAATGCACAGTGCAGAAAAATGTGTTTGCATTTCAAGTAACCACATATTCAGCGGCTCTTGAGAGAGAGAGAGGGAGAGAGAGAGAGAGAGAGAGAGAGAGAGAGGAAGAAAAAACCGACCAAATGCTCTATTCACGATTGCAGGTTAACGGCGACTGACGAGCCGTGTGTGCACAAGGCTTCATCATCTCCAGACGTTTGGTCCAAAAAAAAGGTTATAGGTTGTTAAAAAGAAAAACGCGAAGCTGCTGTCTACGTGGACTGGTGCTGAAGCCTCCCGTTCGACTGCCAGGACCTCTGCCTATAGACCCAGAGACATGGCGACGAACGGCACCAAAACGGACGGAGCGGTCACAGAACTGAACGAGGTGGCCACTAATAATGACATGGTGCCCAACGCACTGGCCGTGAGCGCCGAGAGCCAGAACAAAGCACTGCCCGAGAGAGAGACATGGGGAGGGAGGTTTGATTTCCTCCTGTCGTGTGTGGGTTATGCAATTGGACTGGGCAACGTGTGGAGGTTTCCATATCTCTGTGGGAAAAACGGTGGAGGTAAACATTTTTTTTTTTTTCTTCCACAGATGATTTATGAAGAAAAAAAACTGCACGCCCCCCCCCCCCCCCCCCACGTTCAGCTCCACCATGCACATAGTCGAGCCAACATAACTGACCGTGTCGAGTACATGCAGAGAATGAATATCACATACATTTACAAGCCGAATTAATTGACGTTGTACATTTCTTTTTTTTTATTATTATTGTTTTTTTTTAGTCATGCAGTGCAGTTTTAGCTTAATATTGGTCTTTTTTTTTCAATGCATAACTTGATCCATATACTTTTGCCCATCCAGGAGCCTTCTTGATCCCCTATTTTTTGACTCTCATATTTGCTGGGATGCCCTTGTTCCTACTGGAAACCTCCCTCGGCCAATACACCTCCATTGGAGGCCTTGGAGTGTGGAAACTGGCTCCTATGTTTAAAGGTATACTTCACTTCAACTGAATATGTAAAGACAATTGTGTCTTGATACCAGGCCTGTCCAAAAAAATACAAAAATATATATTCATGGGGCTTTCATAGAAATTATATTTAGGATTTATGGAGGCCACATATCCAATTATAGTTCTTACTACACTGCTTAATTCATTTTTCTATGATAGGTGTGGGCCTCGCAGCAGCTGTCCTGTCCTTCTATCTCAACATTTACTACATTGTAATCATTTCTTGGGCCATTTACTACCTGTACAACTCCTTCACCACTGTAAGTACCACACAGGGACACTCACGTGACTCATAAAAAAAGACAAAACCAGCATTAGGGTCAAGGTTCATCAGTTTATTAGGAATTCCAGATGTGATACTTGTGGAGGGAGAATAAAAAACACTGTCATTTTTGTTTTCCAGGAACTTCCATGGAGCTCATGTAACAATGTCTGGAACACAGAGCAATGTTACACAAACCACTCCATTGTAGATACCACCAATCTCACCAGTTCAGTGGTGGAGTTTTGGGAGTAAGATATTTCCTATATGCTTTCTCTGGCTTTCACCACAGCAAACTATCCTGCATGCAAACCCCCGAGACACATGAAACCCTCCTCTGCTGCTGCTGCTGCTGCTGCATGCCCATTTCCCCGTCTCATTGTTGCTCGCTCTCACTTATAGGCGCAACATGCACGAAATGACCGATGGCTTGGAAAAACCAGGCCAGATTCGACTGCCACTGGCAATAACGCTGGCCGTCGCCTGGGTCCTCGTGTACTTCTGTATCTGGAAAGGGGTTGGCTGGACAGGGAAGGTAAGACGTTTGCCAGATTCGGGTATCCAAGACCTCTTGTGTCCCCAAATCACCAAATGTGACAGCAATGCAATATTAATCAGTCTAATATTACCTCATCAATCATTTAAACCGCAGTCAGCATTGTCCAGATTGGTTTAAATGTGAGAGAGAGAGGAGACATCAAACACTCATGTTCACTAATCCTCCTCTGCCTCATGGTGGCTCCTCTAATTCCAATTCCTCCGACACGGCGTCTATGCCGAGTGTGGCTTCACGATAGGAGGAGCGACACGCTCAATACGCCGCAATCTGGTTTGCTCCTCTCCCCTCAACTTGGAGCAGTTTTCCCTCCCTCGTGGTGCCACATTTCGGGAAGAAAAAAGAAAAAAATCGAGCTTTGTCACGTGACCATGGCAAATACAATTTGTTTTGGTCACAAAGCACCCCCCCCCCCCCCTGCGCACCACACTCTGCACATAAACTTGCCTGCACAGTGTCATGAATGCACATAGCCGTTCACAGTGAAGCTGCTCGCGCTGAATATCTGTGTGTGTGTGTGTGTGTGTGTGTGTGTATGTGTGTGTGTGTGTGTGTGTGTGTGTGGGGCCAAAGAAAATAAATCTCGAGAATCTTTTTCCAATTTCTTTTTTAAAAAACCTTCTGAATATTGGGTGAATTCCAAATGTGCTAATCCTGTATGCTTCATAAATGTACTTTATTAATGGCGTCACCCCGCTGACCCCGCTGTCTCACGTCGTACAGGTCGTTTACTTCTCAGCTACGTATCCCTACTTCATGCTGTTCATTCTCTTCATCCGTGGGGTGACTCTACCTGGAGCTCGAGAGGGAATTCTGTTCTACATCACCCCTGACTTTGAAAAACTCAAGGAATCGGAGGTAATGACATGTCATCGCGTGACGTGACGCCTATCTGTGCACTGCATGACCTCGGGGGGGGGGGGGGGGGGGGGGAGCGGAGCTCGGCAACATGCGGCTAAAAAAATGCTTGTGTTCCTTTGTCAGGTATGGCTGGATGCAGCTACCCAGATTTTTTTCTCCTACGGATTGGGATTGGGGTCACTTATAGCTCTGGGCAGCTATAACCCTTTCAATAACAACGTGTACAAGTAAGACTGGTGGCGATTCACAAATAGAGATAATCTATGAGAAAGAGACGGAGAATTCTGCTGTATTTAATATGTCAGAGTGACTTGTAATAGCTGAAGATGGTCGCAATTAAATAGCAATTTTTTTTTCTGTTTTATCCACCTCTATTAAAGACCTTTTTCAAGGACGGTAAGAGCTCTTAAAAGGCCTTATTAATGTGAGATGCTGCCGTAAATATAATGAGAACCCAAGGAGATGGCTGTTTCTTGCAGTCGGCGTGCGTTCTACAGGAAGAAAAACGACGACTATGATTGCAAAGCCTGAGTGTTTTCTCCAGCAGCCCCACGGTTCTGGGTCACGTACACAATCAGTTACGTAAGAAAAAACGAACAAAAAAAGAACCGTTGCGTTCTTTTTCTGGGCATGTTTCAAATGGAAATATCGCTCCACATGTATATTTACGAACGGTACATTTCATTATCCGTCGCGAGTTTTCAAAACGAGATCCGTTTACGTCCGTCAGGAAGTTTTTTTTTTGTTGCCAAACATCTTTATGATCAAAAGGAATTAATAGCAGCGATGCAGCTCCTCTCTCAGATCTCAGTCTCTCCTGGAAGCTTGATACAGAAGGGAAGAAAAGAAAAAAAACAGAGTCAACTTAAATCAGGCCTATTTTATATTTCCTCTCCCCAGAGACTCCATCATCGTGTGCTGCATCAACTCGTGCACCAGCATGTTTGCTGGCTTTGTAATCTTCTCTATTGTCGGCTTCATGTCGCACGTGACAAAGAGACCTATTGCCGACGTAGCAGCTTCAGGTGAATACAAATTGCATATTCCTGCAATATTTCCGTCTCTGCACACACACAAAAAAAAAAGTGCACTGTCATTGATAGCGACTGCTAAACGCAGCCTTGGTCATCACTTCTATGTGAGCATGTGCGTTTGCAGTCACAACAGCGTTCTATGACAATAACCCTGATGCAATATGATTTTTTTTTTTTCTCTTCGCTATCCATCAGGTCCTGGCTTAGCCTTCCTGGCCTACCCGGAGGCGGTAACCCAGTTGCCTGTGTCTCCTCTCTGGGCCATTCTGTTCTTCTCCATGCTGCTCATGCTGGGGATAGACAGCCAGGTAAGGGGCGTGGAGATGATCTGCTCATGGGCTGACCTAAATATTTAAATGCAGATACATATCACGCAGCTCACCCCCTTTGCTTGCTGCGTGATAAGCATGCAATTTGCTTCTTGTGGACAGATATAGCTGAGCTTTGACATCAGCTGTCAAGTCTTTTTAACGCAGCTTTATCACCTCCGCGTGCCCGCAGGTCTGCCTGTCTGTGTAGATTTGGGTTTGAATCAGGCCATAGAGACTCGGGAAAAATAATACATGCAGCGATACGCCGGATGACCACCAGCACTTCAAAGTAAAAGACTTAAATTATAACTTCATTCTAAATAGGGTTAATGCCCCTTTGCATATCAAAGCTATCTCCAAAATGGTCCCCAAGAAGTGGATGCTCGGTCATTCGGAAGATAACATTAGTGGTTCTGTCCCAGGGCCTTTGCCGTTTGTCATCATCACTCAGTCAAACCTCCTTGGTGAAGAGAACACATTTTGCAAAATATAATCACCGACCTTTAAATACGTACTGTAGATATATATTAAAAAAGCACAGCAGGTGCATTGCATTGCACACATTCACGTACGCGTCACGTCTCTTTCAGTTCTGCACCGTTGAAGGCTTCATCACCGCGCTGGTGGACGAGTTCCCCAAAGCTCTCAGAGGCAGACGAGAGATCTTCATCGCGGCCGTCTGTCTGGTGTCCTATGTGATCGGACTTTCAAACATCACACAGGTACGCCGCCGAAACCAGTGCTCCAGTTGAAAGATGTAATTAAAAGATAGACGTGGAATCAACGCATCTACTGCATGTGGCGGGCGAGAGGAGATTTAAATGTGGACTACTACAGTACCAGAGTATTTTTATGATGTATTTATAACGCATTTCTTTCTGCAACCAGGGTGGAATCTACGTGTTCAAGCTGTTTGACTACTACTCCGCCAGTGGGATGTGTCTGCTGTTCTTGGTCTTCTTTGAATGCATCTCCATATCCTGGTTCTACGGTGTGTATCATCCATGTTTCACGCAATATTGCAAAAGAAAAAATGATTTTTTCCTTCTTCACAATTTAACAAAATGAAGTCGGTGAAGTGTCACATGTGTGAAAAGTCGGGGGGGGTAAATGCGAAGGTTAGAGAAAAAAAAGTCACACCTGCTCTGAAGATATTTTTTTGCACAGCCTCAAACGCGGTTCAGCCTCAAGGTCGCGACACGCTCCCTGCGTTCCGCCTCCGCCGTCCTCATTGTCACGCATGGCGGCCCGGCGGCAAATTGAAATAAATTGGATATGAATATTTTGATCATGGATTCATTTGTCTCGCAGGTGTGAACAAGTTCTACGACAACATCGAGGAGATGATTGGCTACAGGCCCTGCATATGGTGGAAGATGTGCTGGGTCGTGTTCACCCCGCTCATCGTCGGCGTGAGTACTCCGCGCTAATACAAGCGTACATCTAAAGTCACGACCTGACAAATGACAAACAATAAATAAAGTCAATATCACCTGCCGGCGGCCGTGGCAGGCTGAGACCACGCTGCCTGTGGCCCGGTGGTGTCAGGATGCGTAACGCGTCTCGTGTCTCCCGCAGGGCGTGTTCTTGTTCAGCGCCTTTCAAATGGTTCCTCTCAAAATGGGAGACTACGTGTTCCCGGCCTGGGGTCAGGGAGTGGGCTGGCTCATGGCGTTGTCCTCCATGATTCTCATACCGGGATACATGATCTATATGTACCTCGGACTCAAGGGCACGTACAAAGAGGTAAAAACAAACTGAATTGTCTGTCGGGTTTGTCGTTGCTTTAAAGCTATTCGGACTGAGCTGACAAACATTTTTTGTTTCTCTGTTGTAATTTAGCGACTTCGGATAATGCTCAGGCCTCCCGCGGTCGTCAGGCGGCCTAAGGAGAATGGACCCGAGCAGCAGGCGGAGACCAACGCGGCGATCCTGTCCAGCCCCGCTGATCCCGCTGGCCCCGCCTCCAACCCGGCTCCCGCCAACCCCGCCAGCCCCACCGGCCCGGCTCCGGTCAGCGCCACCAGCCCCGTGGCCCCGGCTAACCCGGCTAACCCGGCTCCTGCGCCAGCTAATCCAGTCGCCGCCACCGCTACCGCTACCGTCGCCGCTGCCGCCGCCGCTAGCCCAGTGAACCCGGCAACTAGTCCCACCTACAACATAACCGTCACCACCACCACCTCCACCGCGGCCAGTCCGGGTAACCCCACCACTACAACTGTTAGCCCGACCATCGCACCGCCCAAGGTGGCGAGCCCAACGGAGACCGTGAACCAACCCAACCCAACCAGCCCGACCTCTAACCTGACCACTGCCGAGGCCAACGTGTAGACAACAGAGAAACCCTCGTGGAGCATGTAGACAAAAAGAGAACATTACAAAGGACTTCCAAGATTTTAATTGATTCACCTACCTCCAGGGGCAATATGTGATCAAAAACCGATTTTCAAACCATGTGTTCATTTTTCTGCATTTGTAAAAAAAAAACAAGCCAATGATGTCTTATTGTTGGTTTGCATTCTGAAAACAATATCAAAGACTGTTAGTGTTCACAAATACAACCATGAATCTGAATTATAAAAAAAAAAGAAGTGTAGACATACTGTGTAATACTGTGAGAAAAGAAGAAAAATACATAGAGATATAGATTAGAGATTTGTTGGGTATCTTTCATGAATCAAGTAAATACCGTGTGAATATAGTAGATGAAGTAGTGAACGAAATTGACATCATTGAACGTGCGAGGGATGGCGTCAATTTTATTGTGGATGTTTACTAAACCTCACACAGTTGTCTCTTTTCCAAACGTTGCACTCTGTGAGGGAAAGACGGGCCACAAGGCAACCGGGGAGCTCCGAGTAAGCACAATGCCAATAAGAAGTTCATGTTTAGGAGCTCTGTTGCAAAAGATGTTGTGTGTGTGTGAGAGAGACTGTTATTTTTCCTTCCTTTTTTTCAGTAAAAAAAAAGGGAAAACTTTTATGTGATCGAAAACATTTTTAGAGTTATTTTTAGGATGTTTTATACTATATGTGTTGTGATGGAGGACCAAAATCAATAGGCAGACAAAAGCAAAAACTATGCCATTTAGTGTTCGGTTGGCAAAAGCACAGGGTACAAAGACGTACAAAAGAGTTACACACACAAAAAAAAAGCAGAAGAAGAAGAAGAAGAAGAAAAAAAAAGCAGAAGGTTTAGAAAAGTGATTTACAAACATCGACTATCCCTTAATGCTGACAGTCAATCCTGTTTACGTTTTGCATGCTTTCCTCAGGAAACATCAGTGAAAAAAAATTCTGAAATGTCTCCTGACAAAAAAAAAAGTAAAAAAAAGAAGAAGAAGAAGAAGAAGAAGAAGAAGCAGAAGAAGAGGAACAGAGACGGCCTTAAGCCAATACACCAATTCCAACCAAGCCTATAGTCTGTTTACATGACTGGGCTCGAGTACAAAATACCACTTTGTATGCTAGCACAAAAAACCTGGACCAACTCTGTGTTTAAGTACAGTTATTATCATTTCCTTTACGTGTGATGATCAATTATAGTTTGATCAATATGTATTCAGCAATACATATGTAGATGTGCAAGTGCAGGCCGGTAAGCAAAGTGGTCTGTTTTCTCTTTTTGTTTGTGTTGTCTTTGCTTTACTAGTGAAAAGCACAAAGCTTTAATTTCCCCCAGACTTTTGCCACGGCGTGTTAGGCACAATGCTAGTTTGCTTCTGCGGCAGCTACTGTGAAAAGGCATCTGGTTGAACAGAACATGTTTACTCTGAAAAGCAAAACAACTGAGCGAAAATGTGAAATGGCTACAGTTCATGTCCTGTGAATTTTGTATAAAGTTACTCTACCACAGTTTTCTCTGGAACTTTGTCGTAAAACTGTACTGTGTAAAACATGTAACTGTGGATGTCTGTAATACATTGGAAGTTATTGTCTAAATGTTGAAAAAATGGAGTTGCTGTTTTCTGCAATAATATTTTGATCACAGAAGCTAAAGCACATATCTTACAGAAATATACGAAATGACGATGACAATGAAGATACTGACGATTATATTAAAAATAGAAACTATGTCTAGTAAAACAATATTGTTTTGTATATTTTTAACTGTCTCACTGCCTAATGTAAAACATAATATAAACATGATATGTATCTAAATGGTGTCACATGATAAAGCACGATTGTTATGTTATACAAAGAGAAAAAAGGATGAAAAAATAAAGAATTATAGAAAATATAAATACAATACATGCCTGGCATATGTCCCTTATAGCATGTGTGTTTAGCGGCCCTGCGCTTCTCCGCCATTATCGGGGGAAATTAGGTCAACCCGTCCCTTCAAAGGATGTATGCGGCGCTGAATCCTCCCTCCTCTTCTTCCTCATGAACCCCCGACGCTGCCCGTGGAGTATTTCTCCAAAATGTGAGACCAATAAAATGTACAAGCAGGGGATTAAGTGGAAGAAAAGAAAAGAAAAGAAAAGAGAGCTGGATTCATTTGCTGTGCCGTTCGAATGAGGCCAGGTGAGACGTGTGAAATTAAACAAAAAGCCTCTCTTTTCAGGTTGAAGATGACACCCGAGCTTCGCTCTATACCACGGCGGCGGCGGCGGCGGCAGGGGGGGAATCGAACCGTTACAGTGAAATGAAAACGCCAAAAAAAGAGAGAGGAAGCCCTCTTGCTTGTGGTTTACCGAGTGTCAGAAAACACAAGCTGATAGATAGAGAGGCCTCGGCAAGAAAAACATCACCAGGGAGCAGCTCCTGCCCCGGGGGCCCCATCTCCCCAACCTCTTATGGCTCTGTGTGTATAAATGTGTGTTTCTGTGTGTGTGTGTGTGTGTGTGTGTGTGTGTGTGTGTGTGTGTGTGTGTGTGTGTGTGCATCTTCTCCCCCCACCTCCTGCAGTTGCTGCTTCCATTAGCTTCCAGTGTGATAAAAGAGACGGCACCAGCTGACACCACCACAATGACCCGCCGCGGATAAAAGAATGAGATGTCCCCTCTAGTAGCTCGTGGCAAACTGTGTGCGACTGTGTGTGTGTGTGTGTGTGTGTGTGTGTGTGTGTGTGTGTGTGTGTGTGTGAGGGCGAGAAAGAGAGGTTAGGGACAGAAAGCCGTGTGTTTGAGTGGACTGGTGGTCTGAATGATGCCCCTATAACGGCAGCTCAAATAAAGCAGCCCCTGATGGATGGCCCACTATAGCCGCCTTTATTCCCAGTCGTGTGATTTCGCATCATTACCTATGAAAACCAGTCACAAACCCGAGACAACGCAACCTGATGTCTTACATCCACGAGAGCCATGGATCATCGTTTTTTTCGGCAGGGGAGGACAGGGAGGAGGAAGCTCCCGATTAGTCGGGAGCAATCTGGCAGAACACAATTATTCTTGTAGTGCCGGCAAATTCCTGCAGCTTGATGGATTGAACTTCTTTTCACATTTTTATTACCAATATGTTTTAATGCACAAAAGGAGGAAAAGGTTTTTTTCTCTCTCTCTCTCTCTCTCTCTCTCTCTCTCTCTCTCTCTCTCTTTGATTTAGTTCGTGCAGATAGTCAACCAATGACGTCTTTCTGTTACTGTACAGCTGACCCTGGGTCACAAATATCCCATAATGACCCAGCGATTGAAGATGGCGGCCAACTTGGTGCTGACGTCCAAATCAGTCTTACTGTTTTTAGTTTTTGTCATTCGGTTCCCATTTCGTCAGCCCATGTTCATCAGCCAGTTTCCTATTTTTTTTCCACCTTAATGGGCAAATAAAGGGAACCCCTCCCAAACTCATTTTCATTTCCTGTCTCGCGATGAGAGGCCCGCCGATTCCATAACTGTGATTAAGGGGTGTATAAATAAACGTGACCTCGTAAACTGACACTGTAAATTAGGTGTGTACACGTATCAGCGCCGTGCACACTAATTGATATAGATAGCACTAATTAATGTGACACTATTTTTTTTTTCTCCCTTCCCCGTGCAGACTCTCTGGGCTTATCAGCTCCATTTTGTGGCCAGATCTGAGCGAGGAGGACATTGTTTGGTGTTTAGCATTTCTTGGCACTCTATGTCGCGAGCCTATTTTTAAAGTTTAAAAAAAAAAAAAGTGCCCGCAGTGTGGCCGCGAGAGAGGACACTGAAGAAGCAAACTGGTGATCCATGATGCTTTTATGAAAGGATGACAGAACGCTACAGCTTATACCAACTCACACGGGCTGCACTGATTAATCCTCACAGCCCACTTAGAGCAAGGAGAAACTAATTCTGCTGTGAAGATGAAGCGGCTGATAATTATGTTTATACTTTCTCTGTTTTTAACCCCCGGTGCCAAAAGGATTTTCTTAAATCGCGACGCCCTTATTGGGTTTATGTCGTCGTGGGTCACCGAACCTGCATATTTTTGATGTGGATTTCGTGTGATCATTTGTGACATTTTCTTTCCTCTGATGCATTCGGTTTGGCCCAGACTTCAGTCTGAGGTACGCTCACCCGAGAATTCAAAGCAAATACATTAATGAATAACTAATCTTTGCAGATGCATGAATCTACATATCAATGTAATCAGAGGATGTTGTGTGCATGGCTATTTCCAGCAGAGGGGCTGAGAGGATGTCAAGCATGCAAAGCCTCTCTGCATATATGCTAATTGGGCTCCATTTTCCAGTCTGAATGTGAACCTTGCCGAGATGAACTTGTTTACCAGTTCACTTTGTTATTTTTTTTTTTTTTAAAGGTGTCTCTTCTTTGCACACAAACTGCACACCGCTGCCTGCATATCAAGCGTGTGCCAGTTGAGGCTGAGATCTGAGATTATAGCGGGTGCACTCTGGGACACGTGAAAAGCGTGGATTCCCAACGATTATGCCGTTTGATAGTGTGCTCCCGTGACACAGCAAATATTGCGGTTATTTCAGGCGGGCGAAGCCGGAGCATACGATTTCTGTACAGATGCAAAATGTCAAGACTGTGACAAAGAGGTTGCCCTGTCACAAATCATAAGGGCTTATCACACTGGGCTGAATGGGAATATTTGGTGTTTGGATTAACAAATCCCCCCCGCTTTTTGGGGGAAATTATACAGACCCTTCAAAAAGGACTTCAATTTCCATGACATTGCCCCTCCCCCACCTTTCCTCTTTTGGCAGCTCTTAAACCTGCAGTATCATGCGGAGAAGCCGGTACCTGTCGGTCTCATGCAAACATCTTTACTGTCTGAATTTCTCTCCTGTATCTATGTTCATGCAACGGTGCAAGTTGTATAATCCAAAAAGAGAATCGCATTTTCAATCGAGGCATATTGCGACAGCAACAAAAAAGAAGAAAGAAATCCCAACTGTGATTCATTTGAATCTCTGTGAGAGTGAATTTAATGTCACAATTTGAGCTAATCAGTAGGCCGTCCCCCTGCTACTTCCAGTTCGCCGCGGCACTTCTTGTCTTTTGTCGCAGCTTATAACGTCTCCCCAATGTGCCAGAGGCTTATGGGGGAGTCATTGTAGATTACTGCCTGGGTCAAACACTGAATGCAAATCAGGAGCGAGGAACAAGCCAAGTGAAACAGTGGGAAATAGAATGAGGGTGCAGGAAATATCTCAAAGAAACTGCAATATCTTTCGTACTCTATACATTTTTCATGCACTCCAAATGCCAAGTGGTGTACAGAAGCGTAGATTTAAATATAATGGAGAAGAAGAAAAAAGGATCTGAACCGGTGCATTCTAATATTAATCGACTACTTTCAGGACTGAATAGTTGATGGCGAAGGGGGGAGAAATTCCACATGGTGAGCAAGACATGTTCCTCTGCGTGGATGTCACGCACAGCGGGCGCTCTGCATGATCTTGTGCCCTGATGTGGAGATAGTGGGAGGAAGGGCCGGCGCTCCAGCGAAGCTCCTCTAATGGCTTCCTCCTGGATTCCCTGCCCAAAGGGTTTCAGGGGCCCTGGGTCCTCTTTAGGCGGTGGGACCGGCAAAATGAAAAACTCTGCCGACATCAAATGGGGTTATTTGTTTTTCCTCCGTGCACGTGCACAAAAACGACTCTGCCTCCCGCTGAATGTCATTATTCTGCACCTCTGTGTGTTCACAGTGTGTGCAAATGGTGCGGCAGGTTCGGTTGCACGCAGGTACATAATATTCCAGCGTACAGTTTGCAGTTTGCATTTACTAGTTTGCAGTTTGCATTTACTGTAATGCTCCCCCGTTAAGTGTGCAGACGTGACCGGACAGCTGCTCCCGGCGCAGCTTCAGAACCTGCATGCTAAACAGGTTCTGTCAGGTTACACCAGCGCACGCTTAACACCTCACTCCTCGGGACGCCGGCTGCGTCCGCTCGGTTTAATGCAGCCGCGAGGTTGGAAGGCGAAGAGTTCACGACCCCAACCCCGATGCGGTTTATCGGGTTTATTTAGAATAATCGGAATCGGGGTGAAATGAAGCAGGCAAACGCTCCTGAATCCCAGAGTTGTGATCTCGAGTCACGAGAGTCGCAGTCTCCCCCGTCTGTCTGTCTGTGTGTTTGTGTGCAAACAGATGCTGATTTGATTATTTTTGGCACTTCGTTGTATGCAAATGTAACCAAGTGACCTCCACACGTGCTCTGCATGCGTTATCCCTCCTGTTGCCTGGCGGTTTCACTCATGCGGTTACGCCCTCGACTGCACATTATGACTGAGCAGAATAAGACACAGATATTTTAGCCGACCCACATACATAAATACCCCCCATTACCAACCGAAAACTGAGGAAAAAACACACACACGAGACGCGTACAGTGCTGCGCTCTGGGAGACATTTTTGAAGGCCTGTTAAGATGTAGTTTACTGTTTCTGACACACAGAAAAACACACGGGGAAACTTTTATAGAAGCACTGTCGTATGCAAACAAGCTCATTCATTCCTCTGTCTGTCTCACTGGCTTCCTTTAACCACACACACACACACACACACACACACACTCGATGATTAAGAGGTCCGAGGGCCTTCGGGCCGCGCTTGGACTCGGGCGCTGCAGTGAATCATAGCTATGATGTGGTGCATGCTTTCTATTCTGATCTGTCAGAGAGGTTTGGGAACTGTGCTCACTGATGAGTGAGCCGGACCGGGCAGGGCCACAGCGGCCGGCCTGGTCTGTCCTTCCTCCTCCTCCTCTTCCTCGGGCCCCTCAGCTCCGCTCACCCCGTCCCTCCCCTGACCCCAAACAGTGACAGGTAAGACGCCCAGGCTGAGGGACACTGCAGGGGTCACTGAGGTCAAGAAAGAGACAAAATGTGGTGTCGACGCACGAAGACACACATGGAGCAACTTCTATCCAGCAGCTCATTGGACACATAATAAATAGGAGGCATGTTAATATTTCATATTCAATGATTGCCAATTTACATCATATTTACTTATTCAGTGTTCATGTACTTCATTTTGAATTATATTACATCCTGTCTTGTTTTGTTTTTTTGTGCACTTACAGAAGGCATAGCATCTGTATAATAATTTTAAGATACTTAAATCAAATCAGTGTGAGAGAATTACGTTTTACACGCACGTCCTCAATGTACCAATTAGAAGACAGATCTAATGCACTTTAAGGGTTGAAGATTTTTTTTTTTTGGGGTTGAGAACCAAAAAAAACTGTTTTATATGTGCTTATATATTGTCACCAATCCGTCAACTACACACTATTATGCTTCTTATATTGCCTCTAGAGCTAAAGAGCAGCGTCTTGAGGTTTCCCAATTTGTTTCATGACAACCGGTTGATTTAAAAAAAAAATATTTACATAAATCTCATTTATCCATGAGATAGATTGGACGTAGAGAAGTTTTAGTTGGAGCAATTTTATCCAACATACAAGGAGATATCGTAAAAAAATTAAAAAAACTTTTTGCAAAATTCGATAATTCGGGATTGTCTGCTCGACAATCGGTTTTCACGGTCGTCTGTGTAACACTTTTAACATTCCTGTAGTTTTTTTTGTCGTGCATTTCGCTCGCCTCCAGAGTTATGACTAACTTCAACTGGAGGAGTTTTGCCTTTTTAAAACATGAATCACGCTGATGTTAATGAGGTATTGTTACTTACTCAACACATTAGGACAAACAGCACAACACCACAACCTTGTCACAGCAAAGGTGCATTAGATGAATAAAGCTTTGCATTCTTCTACTTTTAAATACCTCGAAGAAATTAAACGGCTGCCCTTTTTACTTTAATATTTCATCACGTCTCCATATATACAGGACTGTCTCAGAAAATTAGAATATTGTGATAAAGTTCTTTATTTTCTGTAATGCAATTAAAAAAACAAAAATGTCATGCATTCTGGATTCATTACAAATCAACTGAAATATTGCAAGCCTTTTATTCTATTAATATCGCTGATTATGGCTTACAGCTTAAGAAAACTCAAATATCCTATCTCTAAATATTAGAATATTTCCTCAGACCAAGTAAAAAAAAAAGATTGATAACAGCAAAACAAAATCAAACATTAGAAAATGTCCATTAATGCACTCAGTACTTGGTTGGGAATCCGTTTGCACGGATTACAGCATCAATGCGGCGTGGCATGGAGGCAATCAGCCTGTGGCATTGCTGAGGTGTTATGGATGCCCAGGATGCTTCAATAGCGGCCTTTAGCTCATTTGCATTGTTGGGTCTGGTGTCTTTCAGCTTCCTCTTCACAATACCCCACAAATTCTCAATGGGGTTCAGGTCAGGGGAATTGGCAGGCCAATCGAGGACAGTAATGCCATGGGCAGTACACCAGTTACTGGTGGTTCTGGCACTGTGGGCAGGTGCCAGATCATGCTGGAAAATGAAATCCTCATCTCCATAGAGCTTTTCAGCAGACGGAAGCATGTAGTGCTCTAAAATCTCTTGGTACACAGCTGCATTTACTGCCGTATTCCCATGGTCAAGCCACTTCTGAACTCAAGACAACGGAAGAAGCGTCTGACTTGGGCTATGGAAAAGAAGCACCGGACAGTTGCAGAGTGGTCCAAAGTCCTCTTCAAATGAAATACAATACAAGGCTCCAGAGTCTGGAGAAAGGCAGGAGAGGATCAGAAAGTCCAAGTGTGCTTGAAATCCATAGCCCACAGTCAGGACGCTTCTTCGTTGTCCTTGAGTTCAGAGTGGCTTGGACCACTGGGAATACGGCAGAGTAAATGCAGCTGTGTACCATGAGATTTTCAGAGCACTACATGCTTCCGTCTGCTGAAAAGCTCTATGGAGATGAGGATTTCATTTTCCAGCATGATCTGGCACCTGCCCACAGTGCCAGAACCACCAGTAACTGGTGTACTGCCCATGGCATTACTGTCCTCGATTGGCCTGCCAATTCCCCTGACCTGAACCCCATAGAGAATTTGTGGGGTATTGTGAAGAGGAAGCTGAAAGACACCAGACCCAACAATGCAAATGAGCTAAAGGCCGCTATTGAAGCATCCTGGGCATCCATAACACCTCAGCAATGCCACAGGCTGATTGCCTCCATGCCACGCCGCATTGATGCTGTAATCCGTGCAAAAGGATTCCCAACCAAGTACTGAATGCATTAATGGACATTTTCTAATGTTTGATTTTGTTTTGCTGTTATCAATCTTTTTTTTTTACTTGGTCTGAGGAAATATTCTAATATTTAGAGATAGGATATTGAGTTTTCTTAAGCTGTAAGCCATAATCAGCAATATTAATAGAATAAAAGGCTTGCAATATTTCAGTTGATTTGTAATGAATCCAGAATGCATGACATTTTTGTTTTTTTAATTGCATTACAGAAAATAAAGAACTTTATCACAATATTCTAATTTTCTGAGACAGTCCTGTATATATACGATGTCTAAATCTTGGATTAAATGATCTACACTCCCCAGACGAGAGCTTGGAAGTCTCCGATAGGTCCGGCGGTACGAAGAGAGGCAAAGCGTTGCTGCTGGAGTGAACTTCCTGTGGTCTGTCAAACACATCCCCTGGCACTGGCCTAATGTGGCGTGTGACACGTCACACCCTATCACTCCCGCCTATTCCAGATGACCAGCCGCTTACGTATGCCGCGTGCACCGCTGGATCCCGAACCAGACACTGTCAGGTGTGATAACGGTCGGAGCGCCGAAACCCGCTCTGAAGCCTTGCCCTCTCCCGTTCCCCCGCGATTCATTTTGACGCCGCGGCTCTCGGTCTGCTCTGCACCACTGCAAAGCTGTGTGCCCTAAAGATGCTTTTTTTTATTTTTTTATTCCTGGTTCACCTGCACATTCACCCCCACCGCCCCCCCCACCCCAAGCTGAGGGCCAGAGATAACCCCGCCGCTCGGCTCCCTTGGACCAGCGAACCGCTCTCCATCGCTGCTTTTTTTTTTTAAACAGAGATAAGGAGTGCTGCTGATCCCAGCTCTTTGGAGGGAATGAAATACGTGTATGTCAGCTGGATTTCCACTGCGGGGCTCCTTAGACATGTCATACATGTAACCTACATGCACGACATTTAAACCGTCATCCCATTAGATCGTCGCGCGCCACTGTAACGACGAGCTAAACTAGTTTCTCCTCCCTTCGGAGGAACTGTTGTTCTCTTTTTTTTTTTTGTTCCTTCTTTTTAATTCTTTATCTCGTCATTGTTGCCCCGTCGACCCAAATGCGCAGCCTATTTGGCATCGGAGGTAAATGTTCCCCCAGCACACACAAACTCATTATTGCAATCCTCACGACGCCGCGGACAGGCTCGGCCTCTTTGACAGCGTTTGATGCTCTCTTGCTCTCTCTCTCTCTCTGTGTGTGTGTGTGTGTGTGTGTCACCATTTCTTCCACTCGATGGAGAGAGGGTTTTGTTCTTTTGCTTTTTCTGTTAATTGAATTTCCATTCAAGGCCATACCTGCTCTGTGTGAGCGCGTGCGGTGGAGCATTTAGTCGGGCCGCTGTGTGCTTTGGAACAGAGGCGATCGTTCCGCTCGGAAACTCACGGAAGAATCTGCAAAATAGAGTAGAAACCACAATTTGCACAATAATGATTTCACCCTAATTGCATCATTTCTTCTTTTTTTTGGGGAGGATGGGGGGGGGGGGGGGGGGGTGGGGGGGGGGGGAGGGGGGATGTTTTTCCAATTGTAAAAGAGGCCAGCCCCTGTGGATAAAAAAAAAAGCCAAAGCTACACAGAATTAAATTTATTGTGTCGCCTTTTTTATTCCTGTGAGGCAACTCGATTTCCTTTTATTAAAATCAATTAGATAAAGATGACGTCCCTGCTTTAGAAAACGAATGAAAAGCGCATTAAAAAAAAAAGATTTATATACTGAAGCATATCGTTTCATGTCTTGCCCATCTGTATTTTAGATTTGTTTTAAGTGAACCTCATTCATTCATTCATTCATTCATTCCCCCTTTGCTCTGTTTGGTTTTCAGCATGAAGGGGAACGCTGAAGCAGATAATAATTCAGTCTACTGTACAAAGTCTGATAAAACAATGTGATGGTGGAAGAGAAGAAGAAGAAAAGGAAAAAAAAATCACCAAGGAGCACATTTTTTTCTTCTTTCTGTGCTGGATTGTTCTCTTTGATCTGGAGTGCAGTGAAAGGAGGGCATTATGTAACGTCTTCAGCACACACACACACACACACACACACACATGGCCGACTGTGTGACTGCCAACCACCACAGGGGGAGTGGTGGTGGTGCTGATGGTGGTGGTGGATGGTGGGGCGCTGTGGCAAAGGAGGGGGAGGGGAGGGCAGCAGACAGACAGAGGAGAGGAAAGCGACCGGGCCGTGGAAGACGGTAGTAGACGGACTTGTGAGGGGAAAACATCGCTGCTTATATTTGGTGTTTGGGTCACTTTCCTTATTAAGGCTGCTCAGCCACGCAGCTGTAACACGGGCCCTAACGAGACGTGCCACTTAGCGATGGTTTCAAACATGCATCTGCTGCTCCGTGCCCAAAACCCACCGACTCGACAGCTCTTAAGAGAGGCCGTCTGAACACTCACCCGGGGTCCTGGTCTCGGGTCTCGGAGGAGGAACGTTCTCTGCAGCCAACAAGACGCAACCGCCCCGTCATTTGCGTGCCCTAATTGGAAGCGATTCATCTTCAAAATGGCAGCGCAGTCATGCTATTAAGCGGCAGATGGACCACCCCCCCGTCCTTTTAAATCAAACATTTACAAATAAATCAATAATACATACAAGTGGGACACTGTATAAGCCAAACTGTATCGGTTGTGTCGAGGCGCCATACGGCCACCCGCGCGGGGAGGCCAAACGCGCGCGCGCGCAAAAGCAGGTCAGGGATGGGAGTCGAGGCGGGCGCGGAGACGTAGAGCGGGGGCCTCAAAAAGGAAGCATGCGTTAATGAGAGCCCCGCCAAATCAATGTAACAACGCACGCCGCGGAGGGGAGGGGCGCGAGGAGGAGGCGGCGGCGGCGAGGGGGCGATCGGTAGAGTGTGGTCGTCGGTGGCGTGCGGCTGAGGAAACATGACGTTGAGACGGCCCTGACAGGGTCTGTTTCTGTTCATGGCAAGACTGTTATCCAGAGTGACCGTGTTGTCTTCCCTTCCCTCCACAAAGGTTATGCCATTGCCAGCAGTCCACATGACACAATGGATGAGTCGCTGGAGTCGAGAGACGCCGGTCGGGTCAGCGTTGGAGTGCGTGGTGCCTGCCCGACCCTGCACTCGATCCATAACGCATCCAATAGTCATTTATGGGTAAATCAGCATTGAATCCCAATAACCCCCCCCCCCCCCCCCCCCCCCCCCCCCCCATACACACGCACATGCACACTTTGTTTACGACCTATAGTGAGGCTACGGCGGCGTTTTCTTCAGAAATGACGTGCTTGGTAATCGGGTGTGTTGGCTGTCAGCTCAGGGTGCATGATCTTGCCAGCATGACTCAAGTCTGCCCGTGAGCTGCTTCCTGTGCCTGTGCATCTACTCCAGTTTGCTTGTATGATCTATTTTGGATTCTTTTGCCCAAGGATGTGTGTGTGTGCATCCTCGCAGCAGAGAGCCGCCGATATAAGAAAAAAGAAGCAAAAAGAAGAAGAGGATGAGGAGGAGGAGGAGGGGAATAGATAATGTTCAAATAATCTACAGGCAATCATGCAAATTCCCCAGACGTTGTGCACTCGGGGATGCTGCAGCTATAGGGGGGTGCGGCCTCGCACAACAAATGTGGAATTATGCAAACGACAAAAAAGGACGAGATCTCTATCTGCGCCTTTGTAGAGGCTAACATGTGTGACACGGCGAGGGCCATTTGGCTCGTAGTAAATAAAAAAAATAAAAAATAAAATCATCACACATGTATATCCAATGGGATGAATTATAACTCAACCGTGTTCAACACGTGTGCGTCTTGACCGCGTCTGAAGGCGAGCAGAGAGCATCCCGGTCCCTCCGTCGCCCGGCCGCACAGATGTGTCACGCTCCTCGTGGCCCCTCGATACACCGAGAGGGGCCAAGTCCAATTTTAGCGTGACCCCCGATGTGTCGTGTCGATTTAGACGCCGGTTCCTCCACGTCGGCCTGATATTCGCGTGCGTGCGTTTTGTGTATCTGCGATTGTTGTTTGTTTGTTGTTGCTTTTTGGGGTTGGGGGGGGGGGGTTTATGCACGCAGAGAGAGAGAGAGAGAGAGAGAGAGAAATATGTGGATCTCCTCTCCGTAATCCCACAAGAGCAAGCAGGCTTTCCTTGGAAGGCACGGTGCAGCAGAAGCATTGTGGTCGCTGAATGGCTGGGTCTAATCTCGTGGAGGCAGTGGTCTTATTGGAGGGGCTTTTGAGCAGATTTGAGCCTGAGGGGTGAGAGCGGCAACGACCAAAAAGAAAGGAGGAGGAGAGAAGAGAAGAAAAAATAGAAAGATCTTTCTGTTCTAGTTTAAAGATTTGCGTTATGAATGGTGCTCAACAAATTCAAATTAGCCAAAGTGGAGGTAGACTCATTTCCATTTCCATTCAGCCTTTAAGGGGTTCTATTTTAAAGCTTTGAATGTAATCACGGATGTATGCTAATCAGATACAATGTTACCAATACATAAATACATCGACAAAGACATCATTATTTTTTTAAAGAAGATATTTTAAAAGGCAAGTCTTGGATCATGTTGGGTAACATCTGCAACGCATGACAGCAATGTCTTGCTCCCTTCACATCACTAACAGAAACATTGAAGAAGAAGAAAGAAAAAAAATGCAGCATCCATATCAATCTTCCCAGAGTGATGACGCTCATGTCTTTTGTTTGATCTCCAGGGACAGGGGAGAATTTAGAGGGAGACCGCAGAGTGGTTCGACGTCGCCACCTGCTGGTTGGGGAGGAGAACGACGAGCTCATCTCTGATCCAACTACAGCCTCGTCTCGCAAAGAATTATCAGTCACATTATCCCATTTCCATTATCACATTAATGCGGAGGATGAATGCTTTCGAGGTCAATGCTTACGTCTGAATCAAACAATCCTCGTCGCTGGACAATCCACCCTTTTCTCCACGAAGAAGTAATGGATTTTTCCCCCCCGGCAGCAATTATCCCGTCCTTTGTCGCCATGACGCCGAATCAACCGAACATCTAAAAAAGGCCTAACTGAGTCCGAAGAGGCTTCGACTGTGTAACGTCTGCGGGAAGACGTCAGCTGCTTGTCAAGAACACACAGACTCAGCCATAGGATATATTACACACACACACACACAGAGAGTAGAAATATAAAGATATTTACATAAATGTGTGATTCACAAAGACCAAATAACTGCATGTGCAAGACCCGAGGACAGAGACACCGGGACAAAGGCAGGGTGACTCATTGCAGTAATATTGCAAAGAGCATCACATTTAAATATCTAGTATCTAAAGAGCAGTTCCTACAATATGTTGTTTTCCAGCTTCCTTGTGTTTATCTAACAGGTGACAAGTCACTGAAAACACAACCAGGCTGCTTTAGGAATAAACATCAGCCACTTCCCACCACACACTGTAATCACAGATAGGGTTTCAATCCACTCAATGTCCAACGCAGCTTCCTTTGAGCCAAATAATTCATATGTTGATAAATCACTTCATTTTGTAGCTGTGGCGGCGCTGGTCCAATGGCAGTAGAGAGGGAGCGGTGACTCCTGATTGGAGAGCTCCAATTAGTGGAACCACTTCATTATGGACTCAAGTGTCCAACCACAAAAGACGTGTAATCTAATTTAGCAATACAGCAGCACTATTGCACATTTTGAGCGATAAGCAAATGAAAACAACAACCAAACGCCGCCTATCTAGCCCGACTCATTGTCTGCTAAATTAATTTCCCTCTCATCCCAGTGCCGGCCTTCATGTCGGTTGATTACCATTCCCCCTTGTAGCTCAGCTTCAACCAAAATGGAGGCCACACGGCTTTTCGGTTTCAAGTGGAATTTTCATGTCGACGTTTATAATTTTTTTTTTTAAAAGACCGTAAAGTTGTGTTACCGCAAGCAAAACAATAATACAATATAGAGATTTTCATTTGACATTATGACTGCAGTATGTCACATTTTATTTTGAAAAAAAAATAAATAATCTAAAAACACAAAAAGGTAGGCATTTGTTTGTTTATTTGGAAGAAATTAAGTACAAAACAGTGGCATTTTCTTCCAGAGAAATAAGGACAAAAGTGAACAAGTGTTACTTTTTCTCTACGTGGATGACACCTGAAGCAGGACCTTTCTGCAAACAGTCTTTGAGATACAGGTAGTCTAAATATAGCAATTAAATAACAATGGACTAATACCCCAAACATATTACTGACAAATCTACTTGTGTCAAACAAGCAGATTCCATGATAATCCCTAAAAAAAAAAAAAAAATCCACTATAGTACACACTAAACAAACTCTTTAAACCGTTAGCACAGAAGTCTTTGACGCTGCACCGAGAAAGTCTTTGATCAAAAGACTGTTGTGTTCCTGCACTTATTCATCGTCCGACAATTGTGGGAAAATAACCAACTTTTTAGAAAGATTTCTTAAAAACGCATGGTTTCGGAGATAATGAGCATCCATGCTACATACGAGTAAACTATTCTGAATAGAAAACAAAATATCTATGATCATTCCGCGCGGCGCAACGATAGTCTTATAAGAGTAAAATATGAAGACAGGATGGTGTATGTAACAATTTTTAAACTGGAGAATATTAATACAAATGTAGGTAAATTGAAATCCCCCCCCCAAAAAAATAATGTGAATTTACAATACCATATCTTAAATCAGTGTTGACAAATAGGTTACGCTACCATGAGTAGAGGATGTCAGAAGGGTGAGAAATTAATTTGAACAAGACTCGACTGCACAAAAGAAACTTTGTAACCCACAAACAATTTTCTCCAAAACATAAAAAGGAACATTTTGGGAGCTCCCACCATGACAAAAAAAAAAAAAAAAAAAAAAAAAAAAAAAGGACAAACATACTTGTCGTGCTTGCTAAACTCAACTGAAGTGACTGACAAGCGTCAGACAATCATGGTGGAATGTTGTCGCCTACTTTGTGAAATAAGGACACCCATGTTTCAGGTGCATTTAAGTGTTAGTTTAAAAAAAAAAAAAGGGAAATAAACCGCTCCGTCATCGAAGCAGCGGAGAAATCCTCCGTTGTTCTCGTTACAAAAAGACACAAATCAAAACAAAAGTTAGAATTCTGATGTCACCATGTTTTTTGCCAAAAGTCAACATGAAACTATCGACGCGTTCCGAATAAATAAAGCCACTGCTAACAGACTGCTACCGAAGGTCAGATGTAGCTGTATTCAGTCATGTAGAAAGCTAGAACATCCAGGTCCGCAGAGTAAGAAGCCATACAGCTTTTTAAACTGCATTCAGACAACCTTTCCAGAGGCTGTGATTTGTAGACGGGTGCTAAGATATACACCTACATATAGTCATGAAAACCAGATACAAAAAAATATATTGAGTACAACTGTACCAGCAGTGAGTATTTCTAAAATGTTACAGATAAAAAATAAATTCTGAGTAAATATATAGTATAGAATACGGTTTGTAATAGAAACCAGCTATTTGAAACATGCGTTCTAGTTAGACACATCTACTATGATTGATATTAGTTTACTAAGTAATCAGCCACAGTGAGCATATAGACAGGAAACTAAAATTATTCAGTTAACAGTGGATAAGTCCAGTTCAGGATCAGAAAGAAAACACGTTAGTAGTGTCTTCAGAAGGAGGGGACAGCCTTAATTGCATTGTCACAACTTCAAAAACACATTCTTGAACACATTTGTTCCAACAGAAACAGGTAACCTGCTACCTACACGGTCAGAAACGTAAAAAGCGCAAATGAGACCCTGTTGTCTTTTTCAAGTAATATAGATGTTAAAAAAAAGAATGAAAGACAATACAGACCAGATATCTATGGCTTATATGTTGATGGTGAAATGCAGGGGATTTCTTTGGCTATCAAGGCAGGTGAAAGGCAGGTAGATGAACTCCTGAACACTTTGTGAATCTCATTATCATTGCAAGATCAAATCTCTGATTGTACAGTTTCCACAACTAACATCGTCAACCCAGCTACACCAAACTTATTTTTCTGTTCGTCAATAATAATAATAAAAAAAAAAAGATGTTGCCAATTTCAAGCATTGCTCCTAAAATGTTTAGGATGGGTCAAATGTTGGTGTATGTACCTGTATGTATATGACCACTGAAGTAAAGTTTAAGTTAAGCTGAGTGTTCTAGTAAAAAAGGTCGACCTCGAGGGAACACCATGTGAGCACCATATAATACATTGTTCTTGGCTGAGGGAAGTAAATGCTTGGCAAGAAACGACCGTGGGCAAATCTCCACTCTCATACTCAAACTCTAAAAGGGGAAGTGATTGTAATGTTTACTCCCCTCTGCTTCATGGATCTGCCTCTGGGGTTTGACGACCCCCATCCTTAGCCTTGATTTGAAGCCAGGCGTCTCCCAGCGCCTTGGCAAAGTGGTCGTCCACTGAGCCTGTGATGGACACCGAGTTGGACACGGCCTCCGCTTCCTTGTAGTTTTTTCCAAGGCTGCGACGGAAGTGCTCCTCAATCACAGGATCGCATTCTGTGTTAGCTGAAAAACGCAATATGTGTGTGGGGGAAGGAGACAAAAAACCCTGGTTAATACCAAGCAACGTCATGCTACTTTATCGGCGTTAGATTACAGAGTGCATATTGTAATTACCATTGGTCTTCATCTGATCAGCAGGTGGGCTGGGGGAACAGCCGTTCATGTGGCAGTGCGAGAGGTTACAATTGCGGTTGCTCGCAGGCGCACAGGTAATAACGGAGGGACGATTCTATAGTGGGAAAAAAAATGCATAAAATCAGTGAACAGAGACTTGACACGTAAAAATAATTGGCACTGCTCGACGCAGATATCTGCAGACATGCAGAAGGGGTTCACACATGCGCATTGGCAAACAATGGCGGCGTCACGACAGCCAGAAAAAACATTCGTTTGAACAGGAGAGAAGTCAAAAAGAGAAAATGTGTTGCGAAACGCCGAACAAAAGCAGGACCAAGAATGGGAAAGATGAGAAGCATACACGAGGTGGGCCATCAATAGCGACCATGAATAGTGCTTTTGTTTATCCAAATGATGAAACATAAAAAAAAAACATAATGAATACCTAATTTAAAGTGTAGTGCTTTAATTCTCGTCACTGAACATCAGATATTCGTGTGTTGACGTACCTGCTGTCGCTCCACAGTCCCACCGACGGCAGACCTCTCTCTGGGCCCGACGACCATGTCGTGGCTGCTTTTGGTCAGTGCCAGCGGCTGATCCACAGCGTAGCTAGAAATGGAAGCGTACAGGTGGTTCCCATGGAGACCGTTGGGGGAGGAAGTAATGTGCTCCACGGGAGTGTGGCCAAGGCTCCAGTGCTCATTACGATTGTCTCCAGCAGAGGGACGGGCCCTGGACAAAGAATACACAATTACATTTTTTGTTTTACCACCAACGGTTTCACCTTTTCATAGACAATTCATGCACCATCTCATGTCTGTGAACAGATGTTTGTCTTTTTTTGTGTGCACCCTTTACTTTATTATACGCATGATTTCCATCTTGCAGACTTTTATTGTGCCAGTAATCTAAGTTGTCTCTTAAAATCATGACGCTTTAGAGCCTGGAGGTCTTTGCATTCCACCAGAGTTAAGAATATAAAGTTATGCTCAGATTTTTGTTTCGTAATCTCAAACTAGACTAGGTTAGGCACTTACAGCTGAGTGGCAAACAATCTGCTCATTTTGGTAATGTGGTCATCGTCACAGTTGATTCGGTCGTCCATTTGTTCTTCGCCATACTTCCGTTTGCTTGTGCAGTGTGGAGGAGGCCCAGTTATCTTGGGCTGGGAGGGTGTCCTGGACTCATCTGTGGGAAAGGAATCAGCAGAACTAATTATATAAGAGTACTAAACTTCACATTGAACATAAACTACTATAGCTGTGACCTATACTTCTATACATCATGACCATTTTAATAAAGTTCCCCTAAAGTGTTTTATTAATGCAACCAGATGTACAGTTCCTGGAAAAGGAAACTAAACTGTTATCCAGATCACCCTGCTGACACCCCAAATATGGAAAGGTGAGCACTTCGTTTAGTTTTCAGAAATACATAAATCAATTTCTTAAGGCAGCTTTGATTGGAAAGTAAATTTAGCAACGTATGAGTCATTTACTTCTGTTGTAAAATCATGAAATTATTATGTTATTGTCCATATATCTCTCTGGTAAAAAAAGAAATATTTCACTGCACAGTTTATAACTATAAATAAGAGGGTTTGAGGTAAAAACATATACTTTAGCATAGTATTTCCGGTATTAAAACGGTAACATTAATTAAGTTACAGTCTTCTTAACATAAAGACGTTAAACATACACACCAGGACCCACTTTACAGCCAGTTAAATGACACCTTGCAGACTTATGTTGCATGAAGAATAAGAGAAAGTGTGCGCTCGTCTTCAGCCGGAGAGTTGGAAAAAGTTAGACGCAAACAAAAACACGGAGGAATTGACGTGGTTTGCGTCAATTAGAGAAACCGCAACTTGTTAGTTCCACAAATAGGTTAAGTCAACAGAATATAAACCCACAGGAACAACGATGAACTCACCTTCGTAGTGCAGTCTCCCGATGTTATTGTTCATCTTGTCCAGGAACTGAGAGTTCAACAGGTCCATTCTAGTGAAGAGCATTTACACGGACAGGCTCGTTGCTAACATCGGTGTTAGCAAGAGACACCAGCGACAACAACACGTTTATATCCTGAGGAAAGAGGAAAAAGACCAAAAAAACGAGATCGTAAACGTGGCTTTTATATGAAGCAAGTTTGATGTAAACCGTCCCCTTGACGTTAGCGGTTTACGTTAGCTGACTGACGTTGACGTTAGTGGTTAACGTTAGCTGGTTGACGTTGACGTTAGCGGTTTACGTTAGTTGGTTGACGTTAGCGGTTAATGTTAGCTGGTTGACGTTAGCGGTTAACGTTAGCTGACGGACGTTTACGACGCTAGTTAGCAGCTACACACGTAACTTAGGTTTAAGCTAACCTCTCCAGTGTTAAACTGCCGCCCTTTACTGCTCGCGTTATGCTATTTATTATTAGTCAGATAATAACGTTACAATCGTTGACTTTGATGGGCTTTTACAATAGTTGTATCGTTACAGCGGCTTAGCTAACAAACTAGCCGGCTAACTTTAGCTACTTACGTTAGCTAGCAGTTAAGCTAACTTACTCCCCAACTTCGTAGCAAGTTAACGCAGGTTCGCTTGAAAGGTCCCAAATTCAACCGACGTTAACGGAGCTTAATAAACGTTGAACCAGACGTTAATGCACCCAGCTAGTCCGTGACGACAACACAAAAACTATTAAAAAGAAGCGTAAGCCTTCAAAAAAATGAACGTTCACTCACTTCATCAACAAAACTTAGCTTTACGGTCACAACATCACCATGGTTAGCGCAGCTCGCGTTCACTGCGCCTTCACGCAGCGTCAGTCCTTCAAACAAAAGAGTGGAGGGCGGCCCGAGCGAGGACGGAGGCGAACAGGTGGCGGTCCTCCTGTTATCAATGCAACCATAAACATTTACAATGAACTTAATCCAGCAGCATAGCACTGCAAGAGTGGATAAAACAGTTAAATATTTAACTGAAACATAACATGAGCACCAACTCTTTACCGACTACTATACAAAGCATGATGTTTTAACTGACATTTTTCTCTGAGCAGCTGTAAGTGAATAACACAAATGCTAGTATGACAACGTAACACTTTGTCACAGTATTACCTAGTCGTATCTTATGTATATTCATTTTGTGTTCTCTATAATATTTTGAAACGTTATTTGTATACAGGTGGAGGCTTAAAAAAAAGCCCAATGGGGTTTCTGCCTCTTCCTGCACTGTGATATTATTTATCTCTGTGTGTGTTTTTAAATTGTGCAAAATGAACTGAACTGAAATGCTTAAATTAGGGGGATGTACTGTTGTTCTCATCTATCTGTAGACATCTGATTTCTAATTTCACCCAAGTGGAGGTTCGTTTGGATGTTCACTACACCACTTCCACCAGCTGATGTCACCCTAGTACCCATGCATAAAATGATGCACATGATGGTGCAGCTTTTCTAAAGCCAATATGCCAGTACTATTTAAGACTGTCCTTATCGCTGTCTTTCATGACCAATATTCAAAAAGAAAATGGCGAGCATCTCCGTCCTATACTGATCTTCATATTAAAAAGTAAAACAGCATTTATTTTTATCCACAAAAGAATCACAAATTTGCCTCAAAGGGTTTTACAATCTGTGCAATTGACAACAACATAGACAACATTATTTTAACAGGAGAAGAAATTCAACAGATATTGTGTATGAAAAGTAAACAGGCAGAGTGACAGTCAAATTACAATATGAAGACACAGAATAGACAATATTATAGTGCAAACATACAAGCTATAATTAGCTGTTGTTTGTCATTTTCATGGATTCAACAAAACTCCACTATTCACGAGAGGCTCAGCTTTGAAAATTTGTATTATTATGTTATGTGTGTGTGGATGATTTAATATTGCATTACCAATTCCATCTTCTGTTCTAGAAACAGAAGAGTTCCATCCCTAAATGTGTGATGTTACACAAATATACATACAGATACATTTATTGGAAAAAATATATAAAGTATGTATACAATGTGCAGCATTAGGTTTAGAAAAAATAGCATTAGAGTCATGGAAAGCTAATTTGGACAAAACAGTAACTTAAATTTAAAGAGATCAAACAAATTCAAGGATTATATTTTGTGGACAATGCATTATATTTTCCATCTATTTCAATGTCCTAGCTTTGGATCAACTATTGTTCATTAATTTATAAAGTGTCCACATGTTCAACTGTTATACATCTTATGCACTGTAGTATCCTGATGCTATATTTACCACATTTTGATCCAATCACCTATTATCCAAGTGCAGCAGTGGCCTGTCAGTGCAGTTTAAATCTCCTGGTGGCCGAGGGAGTTTGCTCAAAGATCTTTTTTTTTATCGTGATAAAACCTTTCGTGATGGCACCTTTCATGGTTGTTTGATCGAAAAATATTCATGCTGACAATTCAATATGTCATTGCCTTAGTGATAAGATGTATAACTCAGGTGTTCCAGTCTGTGTGTTGTTCAGATTTGCATGAACCGCTTCGACCCGTGACCAGATTTGTGGTAAGCGGGATTGAATCAATCTGTATTGATCCGTTTCCATCTCTTTACTGGAGACTCGGTGCTCTGTGATGGTTTCACCAGAGCGTTAGTTCCTTCATTATCTTTGAATATACCAATTCAATCGGGAAACAGCAGCCTATTCATGCATTATAAGGAGGAGTACCAGTGACTGTCTGTTTGCTCTGTCATACAAATGTAATGAAGTTGTTCTTAAACCCTTTTTCAAAGATATCTGCTTTTCATCTCTTTTTTTTTTTTGTGAAGTAGCAGATCATTTAGTACCCCAAACATATTGTAAACAGGGACTTTGTGCTACCATTTAGATGTCATGTTTAAATGGGAACGTAATAGCAGATAATGATAAACTTTGCCATCCACAGTGGACAAGTGCTGCTGAGGTAAAGCAGGATTTGTTTGTGGTTGGACATTGTAATAAGTAACATAAGTAGCTAGATAGGGATCAATAAATCAATTAAGAAAGAGGGTTTACTGCATGCATTGTGTCTCGGGGGACTGCTGCTGACGTCCTCTCATTCAACATTGCCCACTAGTCCAAACAGCCATTTTAGATTTCACGGCTGCGTTTCACATGCAGAGAAACACAGTGCGTGGACAGAGGGCAGAGGGAAAAAAACACGAGGAACAGCGGGAGACGGGAGGAAGTGCTGCTATGATGTAGTGCTCTATACCCCTCTTGCACTTACATTGGAAACTCCTCTATTTTACATGCAGCAGTGGTTCCAACAAGCATGACGCCTGTGAGGCAGTAGGAAATGGGGGAGGGGTGGGGAAGGCAGGCACACCAGTGAGAGTGGAGAGAGGAGAGAGACGAGATGAGGGAGGAGAGACACAGCCTGGGTATCATGTGCAATGCTCGAGGAAAGACACAGGGAGAAGGGGATTGGTCGAGGGAGAGCGTCGCGTCACCATAGTGAGGGGGAGCTCTGAGGATGCTCGGCTGAACTGGGTGGGAATACATTCACTGGTGGTTTGCATTGAGAGCTCAGCCATTATCAGCTGCACACTGGGAACGTGGGACTCCTCTCTGCAGAATCCTTTTCCACACCCGGCGCTTGTTGACTCCTCTCCCCACTGAGCCGCAGCCATGAATTACTTGCGTCGGCGCCTCTCGGACAGCACGTTCATCTCCAATCTGCCCAATGGCTACATGACCGACCTCCAGAGGCCTGACAACGCTCAGCCCGCTGCACCTGCCTCCGTCACCCCTGCCAAGTCTCCCACCACCACCGGGCCCACTCCCCCGGCCACTTCCCCGGCCCCAGAGAGGAAACCCTCGTCGTCTCAGTCCACCGGAGCGGGCTTCTTCAGCTCCATCACCAACGTGGTGAAGCAGACAGCTGCCTCAGCAGGGCTTGTGGAGCAGAGCCAAGTCACGACATCCAAGAAGTTCAAGATTCTCCTGGTAATTGACGAACCCCAGCAGGAGTGGTAAGACAATATGTTGCTCTACTCGTCATTTCTGGGCTGTGAGTCGTTTGCTTGCTCGTCCTTAACGTGGATTTCTCTCCACGTGACTCCTTTGATGTAGCAGTGAGGTAAAGGGTTAAAGAACCACCACTGAAACAACATGCATCATGCGCCCTGCAGAGGAGAATGGGCACTGCTGCTGTGGTTTGATGGTACAGCATGCCAGTGTTACGGCAATACAACGAGGCAGACGAATGCTTAATCAAATACGGTCCATTGATTCTCAGCAGTCATGACATTACAGCAAGATGGATGATTTTTATTGTCCTTTACTCCATCTGTAGTAGGGTGTGTGCTTTTCTGTGGCATTGTTTTGTTGCACATATTGGAGAAATAGAAAGTAGGGTTTATGACAGCTGCCTGTAAAAAAAGAAATACAAATGATTGTTAGTATTTTCATGTAATGTGGCATTTTGCCATAACATTTTTTTCAGTTAGATGTTCCACAGGTTGTGCATAAGTGGGGAATGTACATTAATTATTCGGAAGCAATCTAAATACTGCAGTGCTTTCCCTTCATCAGTGGGGCTTCCCCCTGCTCGCTGATAGGTCACATGACATGCCCTGCACTGACATGGGGAGTGTAGCTGACTGCGGCGCATGGTGCATAGCTTCCATTAGCTGATCATACAAGTGGTGTGTGCAGGAGATGGGTTACTAGAAAACGAAATAGCATCATCCACATGGTTATATTTCTCATTCAGCTGGGAGACGGGACCATTGTGTCATCAATGTTAAGAGTACAGGCGTACGTTAAGGCGTTTAAGCCGTTGCACTGACAGGTAATGTCCTGGGGATCTTACTCAGAGGTAGCTTTAAACAAGCGCCTCTGTCAGTCTACTGTGGTGCAGAATTAAAGTGCTCTGAACGAGCACGCACACGGATTTAGAGCAAACTATTTATTTTGAGGCGGATATCTGAAGTTATCTAAAGTAAAGAATATAGTAATTATACCCCCACACAATCGACACTTGTTTGCACAGCAGTGTGTGTGTGTGTGTGTGTGTGTGTGTGTGTGCTGAAGCTGTGCAGCTGGATATCATATTTGCAGAATCTGTCTATGTGACTTCCATTGCCTCCCTCCTGTTGCGTAGAATTTATGGACTTTATTATGCCTTATGCCTTATGTTTATTGTATTTTAATAGTGCACAAGTGAGCAATATGAAAACAAAAAGCGCAATACGACCGGCAAGAAAACAAACAAATGAAACGTATCACACAAGCGGGATAAAGAGACTCAAACAGACCGAAACGAAAGAGCAAGCAACAACTGCAGCAGCAGCAAGAACAGATCAAATGTTTGACTACTTATATTGTTGTACGTATGTGTTTAGTGTTGTGCGTGTGTTTTTGTTTTTGTGGGTGAATGAATGGATTTCCTGTGTGAAATATATATGAGAGAGCACTGTATTTACCTTGGAGGATAGGAAGGGAATTTTGAGGAAGAAGAAAAAAACCTTTAAGCATGGGATGACATCAGAATATTTGGCAGCTGGATCTGAAGTGAAATCAACTAATGGGCCGTCTCATCCATATGCAGGCTCTCACATCAAGGTTAATATGCCATTACACTGATTAAGATACATATACAGCTAAAACCCAACAAATCCCACAAACAGAAGGATATTGGCTTCGTTGAGACAGGGTTCCTTGCAGTGTCCACTTATCCTGTTGATGTGTGCAGGGCCAGCCATGTATATAACAGCACCGTGGATCGATACTAATAAGATCAGACCCCTCGTCTGCGGGATGGATGCCGGCCTCTTGCTTCACTTGTTCCACATTTGCTGTGAGTGGAGAGGAAGAATAAGGATTGCAGTGGTAGTCCTGGCATTAAACTAAAACCATGTCATTTACCAAAGGTCATTACAATTGAGAATATTGAGTGGGTCGGGCTGTGATTGATATCGTTCTTTCACACTCCATTGTCCTCTCTGTCGGTATTCAACCACGTCGGATATGAAGTAGCGTCTCTCTATTTGATCAAAAATGTCAAGTGATTTCCTGCGCTGACATTTTATTGCGACGCCTTATCCAACGTGACGCCGGTTCATTGTGTTCCCGAGCTCTGCAGACTAGCATCGTAACGGCTTCTTGCTTCCTACGTATACATAATACACATCCACTTGGGAGAAGCGGAGAAAAATGCCTCGTTCAAAGGGCTTCCTCTGTCTGAGTGCTGCATCTATTTTTCATGGCCACCGAGTGGGGAGTTTGGTTTGTTTTGGTTGCGTTCATGCGACCTTTGACCCAGCGGTTGTAATTCATAGGTGTTTTTTGTAGTACCGCTGTTGGAAAAGGTATTAACTCAAATAGAAAAACTAAATACCACGTGGCTGATTCAGAGGAGAAAGCCTCTGACGTATTTTGAAAAGCCACATGCTTAGTATTCAGGTCTCACAGAGGCAGGACAAAAACGCATTTCAAATGTAGCTGCTGCAAGCTATAAGAAGATGAAATGATTTTATTTCCATGCAGGTGTTTGCTGAGTGCCTGATATCCTCTGTAATGTTGGCACACCTTGAGTCTGACGGCGTGTTGAAGTGCTGTATCTCATTTAGTGACGGGCTGTTTTTCCGCTAAAGAAAGCCAGAGTGAGGAGCACCGGTGGCCCCGAGACACACAGAATGAAATCAGGAAAAAGTCCTTCACACTAATTGCTTCTGGCAGATGGCTCGACCGTCAACATCTATTTTTCAGTTCAAATGAGTCAAATCCCAGATGATATACATATATAAATATATATTGAGAGAGATCTCCTTCAAAGAAATTACAATTAATTCTTTTTTTTACCATCACTTAAATTCTGTCTTTGCAAATAGACACCGGCTACCAGTAACACATGAGGAGTATCTTAGTGTCTTTAATTATTACTCACAAACATGTCAAATGTCAGCATCGGCCATAACAAGGAAACAGAGAACATTAATATCAGTATTTGTTGTGTAACAGGTTGTGTTGAGCCAAATAAAGAACTGTGGGATGAAATCTAACGATTGCCAGAGTTACAGTACAGAAGAGACAGAAGCCCTCCGTCACTCAGACAGCTTTTTCGCTCGTTAGATGAAGCCGCCTGTCTTCCAGGGAGGTTAGTTTTGTGCCGGGAATCCGGTGCTATAAATTGCTCGTATGACAGGAGGAGCAGATGTTCCACTGTCACCTATCAGACTAATGGCCGCCATGAACCTCCTTCTCATTCTCTCTCTTTAAGATTTAAAGGAAGGGGCATATATTCCTTTTATTCAGTGGTCTAAATTAAAAACGCACAGGGGGGCTGTCTTTGACTGGAATCAGAGCAGTATTTCTTTGCACTGTGAGCTTAACCTTATTCAAATATTACTCTCATGTGAGAGTGAATGTCAAGCAGATATTAAAATTCTGCACGAGCTCCCACTGGCCGAGCTCTCGGGTGAATCATCTGAATAATGAAAAAAAAATGATTTTGCGGTAATAAGTTGATTTGGGCAATTTGAGAAACCTGCAACCTTTAATGAAGTCGCTTCATTTTTTTTTCTATAGTCGATATTGACTCGCTTTATTATTTGGTTTCTCATCTCATTTAACTCGAGTCAAGAGGACCCATATTGATTCTTACAAATTAATGATCCAAGTCAACGTCTCCATGAGCAGTTAGGCTCAGTGCCCACAGAGGATGACTCCAGTTTTAAGGCCAGTGAGATGAAACGGTAAAGGCATGAATTATTGCTAATATAAAACAATAACGTCCTTCGTTTTTGGATGAAAGCTAGATTTCAACCGGAGGAGCAGGTTCCTGTCAAACACTAATGCATATTAATGAAATAGAACTAATGGCGTCCTCTCTGAACGTGGGGCTCGCTGAGCTGAGCTCTGCAGAGTGAGATATACAGCACCGATCAGACAAAACACTATCCTCCCTCTGCACAACCATTCCCCAATGCTGACTTAAGATAAAAATTTAAAAGGCAAAATAAAGTTTTTAGTGCCCCGTCTGTGTTTGTTTCTCTCGGTGGTGTTTCAGAGGCCCTGTCCCCGTCTACCCTCTGCTCTTCATCTTCTCAGATGGAGCACTGATTCATATTTTAATGCTTGTTTTCCCTCCGCAGCCAAAATAGTTCCCTGTAACCCAATTAGGTTGGGAATGAATAATTCAGCTTTAGCTCGGCGCTGCTAAATTGGCAACGGGATTGCAGGACACGTGACAGCGAGGTGATGCGAGCTGAGAGGAGAGACGAAGTGAGCGCTCCACAGCAGGTCGTTTAAGTGCACATTCTGCAAATCCTGTTTGTGGAAAATGGGTTTCACGATGTCCTTCATCACACCAATTCACACACACACGGTTGCACCGCAGCAGATGGCTGTTTAGTATGTGAGCTGGAAGCTGTGGAAGGGACAACAAGAATGAAACCTGAATCTGAAAGGTTTTTGAGGTCTGATTAGTGTATTAACTTATAGATTACTCTAGTAGTTTCTACTGCCAAAGCCTATGGTGTCAGGCACTGGAGGAAAAAAATGAAGAAATCCAACTCACTGTTTACACAGATAATTATTGTGTGGCTTCTGCGGCTGTGGTGCAAAAAGATTTCCACTTCACCGGTGATTAAAGGGGCAGGGGAAATAATTAAAGGACCCGCATGTGTCATTTGTATTCAAGTCAGAAAGACGAGAGACGCTCTTTAGAAAAATGCTGAATCACAAGTCGTGAAAAGTGAAGCCATTTTCTGAATAGGAATGTTACCTCACTGCATCGTCCTTTATTCACCCCACTGTGTGTCACTGCCAGGGGGCCAGGCAGTACTTGCATGTGTGTGGGTGTGTGTGTGTGTGTGTGTGTGTGTGTGTGTGTGTGTGTGTGTGTGTGTGTGTGTGTGTGTGTGTGTGTGTGTGTGTGTGTGTGTGTAGGCTGTCGAAGGCTTGCCTTTAAAGATGATGCAGCCTGGAAAAATGTTGTAATATTTTAGCGCTTCATCCTCGTTGCCAGATTGAAGGGGATAAGTGTTGGAGAGGCTGAGTGCTCTGTCTGCGCACTCAACATTAATTCATATTCCAGGTGGTTGTCAACGCTGTAGATTTATACTTGGATTGGTGATTAATTTGAAATCTCTGTTTCAGGAATTCCTCCTTCTGTTTTTTTTTTTTTTTCACATTGAGGTAATAAATTGCTTCTGTTTTTATCAGGGCCAAACTGTTCCGGGGAAAGAAGATACATGGAGATTACGACATCAAAGTGGAGCAGGTACGTTTTTTCCAAATTGCTCCCCATTTTAAATACTTGCGTTACGGGACGTCTATACGCACTCTGTCCTCACACACATCTGGAATCGTTGACTCCTGCAGGCTGAATTCAATGAGATCAACGTGGTGGCTCATGCCAACGGGACCTGCAACGTCAACATGCAAGTTCTCAGAAATGGCACCAAGGTTATCAGGTGAGACGCACACACACACACACACACACAGTCAGACATAAGCATAGTTTAATCGTGTTGTGTTTCCACCCACAGTGCTGACTGATTGATCCACATTGCTATCATCACTTATCACAGTATTTGTTCATTTTTTTCCTCTGCTATGATTTTATGTTCCAGGTCATTCAAGCCAGACTTTGTCCTCATTCGTCAACATGCCTTCAGCATGACCCTGAATGAAGATTTTCGCAACCTGGTCATTGGTCTGCAGTATGGAGGCGTGCCATGCATCAACTCGCTGGAGTCCATCTACAACCTGTGTGACAAGCCATGGGCGGTAGGACACTCAGCTTTACTGTATAGCAAGCAATGCAGCGGGGACAATAATAATGATTATCTGATTATTGAATTCTCTCTATCACATAACTGTAATTTGCTCTGTGACATGATTCATACAACATTTTATATGTGATTTATTCACCTTTTTATGTGTCCAGTTTGCCCAACTCATCAACACCCACAGAAAGCTGGGTGCGGAGAAGTTCCCTCTGATCGAGCAGACGTTTTACCCAAACTACAAGGAGATGGTGAGAAGCCACTTTTCTATTGCATTCAAATTAGTTTGTGCTAAGATGAAAGTATGAAGCAGGATATAAGGCAATAACTTTCTTACTTCAGGTGAGCATGCCGTCGTTCCCCGTTGTTGTGAAGATCGGACACGCCCACTCCGGTATTGGAAAGGTATGTATTTCTTCTTGCAGTAATATGAAAAAATGCATCAATGTGTTTTGCTATGAATCTTGCTTTTCTTTTGAGAACTCTAGCCAGATTAAACATTCCGCTAATTTAATTTCAACATATCCCAACGCTTGCGTCTGTCTTTGTGGACAGGTGAAGGTGGAAAATCACAGTAAGTTCCAGGACATAGCCAGTGTCGTGGCTCTCACCCAGACGTACACCACCACAGAGCCTCTCATCGACTCCAAGTACGACATCAGAATCCAGAAGATCGGCACCGACTACAAAGCCTACATGTATGTACACTCACTGACGCTTCTCCTTCTCCGGCTCAACACGCAAATGAGAAACTAAACCGTTGCAATGTGTGCGCTTCACTCGCTGCAGGAGAACGTCTATATCTGGGAACTGGAAGACCAACACTGGCTCAGCTATGCTGGAGCAGGTGGCGATGACTGATAGGTGAGTGGAGAGGAATCCGATGGAGACGCTCACAAAGCGGCTGGAGATAACTAAAAACATCAGATTATAGTGAACTAGATTCAGAAATCTAGTTCACCTAAAACTGACATTTGGAGAAAATGCTTGCTGAATTTTAAGAAGCAGCTTTTAAAAAGTCTAGTTCTTGCTTCTTTGGCATGTAGGCAGTGCATCCCACCACGCAACAGCTTTTAGGCTTTTTTCTGCTTTTTGCTAGCAGACAAAAGAGACAAAGAGGCACTCTTCACCCAACGCGAAGTCAATGGAGATGCAATGGACCGCTGTGGGCGGGACTTAAATGCACTCTGTCTCTCAAGAGTGGTGCAGGGATGACGCATTTTTGTAGGCCGACCCCAGAAGTCAGCATCTCCTTGGTTCCCTCGACAAAAAGCCAACTGGATTTTTCCCCATTTAGTTTTGTATTATTGCAGAAAAAAAGCTCTGTGGCAAACACAAGTTTATGATTTCATGAGCTTGAGTCCACGCAATGAGTCTGTGAAGGCGAACTAGACGGCGTGATAACGATTTGTAGTCTTACTTGTAGTTTAGCTACGTAAAAGCTTAAAAGTTCAGAATATCTACTATTATATTAGAGAACAAAACGTTAGAATACCTTAAGCTGATGTCAACCACAGACTTATTTTAGGCCTCTAATCAAAAAACCATTGAAATAACCATTGACTTCCAGACAAGGGAACCAAAATGATTAGCTAACTCATTTCCGGGTTTTAGGATTCATTTCCTGCACCGCTCTGCACCCCAAATGTTTCAATTTGTTGGTTGCAAATGATCTCAGGTTCATTGATTATGTTGCATGTTGAATATTAGCAACTCCTGGTGTGTGTTGACCCGTTTGCTGTGATAACTCATAACTCTGATGCCGCAGCTGGTTTTGAGTCATGCGCTCTGTTCAGGTACAAGCTGTGGGTCGACACCTGCTCAGAGATTTTCGGGGGCCTGGATATTTGCGCCGTCAAAGCCATCCACGGGAAAGATGGCAAAGACTTCATCACAGAGGTAGGAGTCCTCGGGTAGTCCTGTTTTGAACGCCTGCAAAGATTAAACCTCAAATATTTCAGTATATCAGAATGTAAAGAAATGAGTGTGACATCCTCTCTCTCTCTCTCTCTCTCTCTCTCTCTCTCTCTCTCTCTCTCTCAGGTGGTGGGCTCTTCCATGCCCCTGGTGGGGGAGCACCAGGCCGAAGACAGGCAGCTCATCGCAGACATGGTGCTGGCAGAGATGAACCGGTCGGCGGAGAAGGAAGCCAACGCTCCCCCGAGACCCACCACCATGCAGCCATCCCAGGTATAGCAACACACAGAGCTAAAAAAAAAACATGGCGGTTCGTGTTAGTTTAGCATCATTGTTGACACACTATCGAATAATCGAGCGATTCAAGATGCGTTGGTGACACTTCATAATAACTGTACGCTATGAATCATTAGTTAAGTATGAGTAAACCCTTAATTCATCATTTATAAATTATGGATTCACCATTTGTAAATGAAGTATTATGCGCCGCGATCAGCTGTTAAACTAAACCGCATGCGTAGGTACCAAATCCACGGCCCGCCACTGCTCTAACATGACCAAATATTGCAGACAAACAAAAATAAACGGTAACACTTTATAACAGTGGTTCTCAAACTGTGGGGGAAGGTATTACAGGTGGGGCGCGGGAATGCAGTTTTTTTATTTAATTTTTTTAGAATCCTTTAGTTATTATCTTAAAAATATATTCAGTGCAAAACAGGTTAATTGCAGCCACAATAAGCAATTTTTTGCCAAATATTAGTTTTTTTTTTGCACAGACAGAACTTTATTTGCATTGTTCTAAACAAAGTGATTGCACATTTTATTTGTTTTCTGTCCGATGGAGCAATCCGGTTTACTTGACAGTGATTGCAATTTTCTTTATTCTATTATTTGAAAAAGCACGGATGGAGGAGTCACAAAAATTCAGCATGGACCATTTAGTTACAATTTGGTTGGGGAGGTGGGGCATGAACACTTCTTTTGCGTGACAAAAGAAGTTTGAGAACCACAGCTTTATAATAACTGCACGCCATGAAGCATTATATAATACTTCATTTACAAATGGTGAATCCATCATTATTTAATGCTTTATAACTGATGAATTAAGTGTTTACTCATGCTTAAGTGTTACCGATGCGTTTTTCCAACAATCACAGTTGTAGTCGGGTGACTACATCATCTCTTTGTCATTTCAGGGAGCCGGCCAGAAGGGAGAGATCGGCGGCGATCCCGCTAAAAATGGCGCCGGCCACCCGCCTCAAAGCTGCCTGCAGTACATTCTGGACTGTAACGGCGTCGCAGTGGGTCCCAAACCAGTCCAGGCCAACTGAGCCGGTCCCGGGGAAAGAAAGTGAGGGAAGTCTCAAAGTCTAGACAACAACGACGTTATACCTTAGCTGAACACAAGCGCAGACGTGTGTGTTTGTGGACGCTAATATAGAATGGGATCTCGGTGGCGTGAGCTCGGTGCTCGCCTGGACTGTGTTTTTAACTCTATGCAGTGTCAACATGTACTGTCTCCTCGTCGACCTGTTTGTGTGCTTGTATAGGTCGCCATTGTTTCTGGTAGCTGTGGGTTTTTTTCTTCCTTTTGGGGTCGTTGTTGATGATGTAAAAAGCAGATCGTGCCTACACTCCAGTGCTGCTCTGTGCTACCCGTCTGACCCGGCTATGAATCTTTTATTTGCCGCCCCGTTGCCCCATTTTTCTGTTTTCTATTTTCGTGTGTGTACCTTTTTAGATATATTGTTCAAACGTGCAGTTTGAAGTCTGTGTATATATCAGTATGTGTACAGTACGTGAGTGTGTATGGCTGTAGTGGTGATTATTTTTCATACTTATACTAATAGATATTTATTTTTGTTTTTTGCATGATTGATACAAAGGAAGGTGCAAATTCAGTTTAATTAATGTCTGATCAAGTGGGATGTTCATGTTACATCGCTGTTTTGCCCCGGCTGTGATTCATGCATTGTGAATGTGTCATAAGAAATGCATATTATATATATATATATATATATATATATATATATATATATATATATATATATATATATATATATATAATAGTATATGGTTCCACGGGATACACGTATTCATTACCAAACAGTGTGTGTGCACATACGACACAGACATACAGTATGTGGCCTTGAGTTCATTTTACATCTATATTGTCACAATGTCACCAAAATAAAGATTATTTAGAGCAAGGAAACTAATAGATGGATACATAATAAATAGTACAAATTAGATTTATTGAAGATTTTATTACATAAGGATGTTGTGCAGGTGTCTGCACACACAACTTAAATATATTGATATCATTTTGAACCAAAGAATAAACGATTTTCTTTCAATCGGTCTTTTGCACTACAGCAACCCACAATGTAAATACCAGCGAGGGGACTGTTATTACTGCCGTGTGTCACCGGGAGTGTGTAATTTCACCAGAACATTCCTCGACAACACCCGTCTGCTGTTAATCACATGGCAGTGAGCGGATGCTGTATTTTTTTTAATAATTCATTTGTTTGTATTTGGTTGTGTGTGGAGGCAGACATTAACGGCCGATAATAATAAAAAAAAGGTGCATAATGTGTGGCCCCCACCGCTCCCACCCGCTGTGGCCCCTCCACACTGGATATTGGCTCCTGCTGGTGTTGCCATGACAACAATGCAAGTGTTCTGAGGTTTTCGGGGTGGACGTGTGCCCATTCACGAGATCCGACGCTCTTCCTGTGAGTCGATGGAACGTGCAATACAGACCCTTTTTTTTTGTTTTTTTTTAAACTCAATTATGCGTTTATTTTAAAACCTGATCTTCCATCGGATTAATTCAAAAAGCGATATTCATCCGCACATTTATAATGTTTCGCACGAATGTCGCAATCGCTCGGTTGTTGTCCGGTGGATTTTTCCGGAGGCCCATTTCATGCATCAAATACCCTAAATGGCGAAACAGCTAAAAAGCAACCAAATCAAACTGTAAAAAGAAAATCTGTACCGTTTTCCAACCACTTCTTTGTTATGGTATAATAATATGTTCAGCAAGCTCTGTGTGCAATTCTTTTTCCAAATTGTTTAAAGTGCCATTGTATCTGTGAGCGTATCCTTGTAAAAGCCATGCCTGCGGCTTTATGGGTGTGTTGTTCTGTTTAATAGGAATTATGCCATGGCATTGATTTACGAGGGAGGCGCGTGCAGAGGAACCCCGGCTGCATGGTTACACCTTGGTTCAGTGGTCGTGATTTGAATATCTGATAAGTTATACAACTGGACGTGTTTATTTTGGCCATTGTGTGTTGCAGGACTGTAACTATTAAGGGCCGTGGTAACTTGCTAAATATATGTACTTTTAAAAACCGGTGTTGGACTGTTTAAATCAAGATCAGAGTACAATATATTGTGGAAAGAAAATTCCATTCTGGATATTTCCTCTCTGTCACTGGCAATAAAGCTTCCTTTGCAATATTTGGTCTGTGTCCTCATGTGTGTGTGATGTTGTGACATTATTTCTTGTTACAAGTTGTATACACATTGCTTCAAATGCATGAAGTGCATATCTGTATTGTGATCATTTATTGCATTACTTTGTTTGTGTCTTTATTTTCTATTATTCTACCTTTACAATATAATATTGTTCCATTTTCAGTGTCAAATGAATATGTAAGTATCAAATACGTTTTGTTATTTAGGTCGGAGTTAAAGGTGGTGTTGTACTGGACTACATTATATAGAGAGGTGTTTTTCCAATGTGTTGTCCCCCTCATTTACATACATGAGGGGGCAGAATATCAGACACTCAGAAATAAAAGTAGAATTTATGCCAAAGCTGTTAAAATCGTGTCATATCAGTTCAGCTTTTTCAACTACACAGAGTTCTGAAATATCAAGCTGATTTCCAGGAGTTTACTGATGCTGACGAAAAGGTGGTTACCGAGAACATTGACATGTGCCAAAAAAAAATATCAGTCAGAGCGCTTTGATTTCATCAGAGCGTGGTGGATCAGGAACGGGAAGCTGGGTTTGAGAGAGCAGGCAGGTAAGCCGGGGGTTTGGGGATCAAGATCAGCTGACAGGTAGGCAGAGATCTGAGCTTGAAGAAACAGATTATTCACTCCGGGACAAAAACCACAGGAAGTCTCACTAAAACTATTTTTGGCCCGCGACCGCAGCTACAGCTGGAGTAGAGAGAACGATCTGATGAAGACTGGGAGCAAAGCCAGAGTTTAAATAGTGCAACAGTTGTTCAGAGCTCAGGAGCACACACACACACACACACACACACACACACACACACACACACACACACACACACACACACACACACACACACACACACACACACACACACACACACACAGACCACAGGAGACACGAGGGCAGAGACCATGACATGAAGCACTACAGTTATGTATTCAAGTGTCACTGTGATACTTTATTGTGCCGCAATGACAGATTTTCATGGTTTTATGTACGTAAACTTAAACTTAAATTATTGGAATATTAGTTGGAAATATTTTAAGGATGCCTCAGATGACATTTCACCAGAATAAATGGCTCCATCTTTTACATCTGTCTGTTTCTGGCGCAATTTTTACAACTTTAAATGCCCAATAATATAGGTCTAACACATTAAGTTGGAATTAACACATCAAGCAGTAGTTTTCCTTTGATTTGTCTTTATTATTTAATAATCAACACATAATGGATTGAAGTGACACTGTGAGACGAAGCAGGAAATGAGGTTCTGACTCTTTAAGTTAACTAAATCAAATTTGATTCACTTTTTATTCAATCATTGAAAGAAAAAAAAAGGAAAGAAACATTTTATTAATCACTTCTCCCGCATTGAACGATATCTCTATTGGATAGTTGCTCAGAAACTTCATCATGACATTATTTGTTCAGTTTTATTGTCTTATAATTTCCTCAAGAGACTTTGTATAGCAACCAAACACTTCCTCCTACACCGGAGCTTCCTTCACTGACAGCACCAGGAGCACAGCATGCAGTTATTATCAATGTATTTTTAACACTGCTTATTCCTGCACTGTTTTTAGTTGTTGTTTTTTGCAATGTAAAGACATTCTGAGACCTTAAACATCCCCTTTAACAGACATGCAGTTGTGTATGTGTGGTAAAACAAAAGTGTGTTAAACATTATGGAAGTGACATCTTCCATAAAAAGAGTTTATGAATATGCAAATATTTGCATGTCAGAAGTTTAACTAGTGGACACAAGCTGTCTCATTCTCGCTCCATGTGCGAGAATGAGACAATCATTGTCGGCATTAATGGATTGCCACGTTAACGCATTTATAACGCGTTAACGTGCCCAGCCCTAATATATACACATATACACACATGTACATGTATATTTCACTTTGGCAGCTTTAGTTGCTAGAACTAAGAACAAAGAATATCATGTATCTCCAAATATGAGGATTTTTTTATATGAATTGTTTTGACAAACCGCTTCTTAACAGATATAATATGGTAGAAATGAAGCTACCCAACAGACTGCTTCTATCTATCTATCTATCTATCTATCTATCTATCTATCTATCTAAATTACTGAGGCTGCTAAGACAACAAATCTATCCGTGGGTACAATGACAATGTCCTGGTATGTATTATTAAATGTATTACCCTAGGCCTATCACACCTTAGTATTCAGACATAATTACAAACCCCCTGTCTCATCCTTCACGTGCTGAGCTGGTAATAAGGCATCATCTATGTCTACGGCCTCGAAAAGCCTCGTGAGTGTCTCTTACTTTTACGCTCTAAGCATTACAGCTAGCTCAACACAAATGAGAAACCAGTCCAGAATAAACACACTTCTTAACGATTTGGTAATCAGTTTTTTATGTGTGTTTATTGAATTATAAATTGTGTTAGAGCTTTGTTGAATGCTCTACTCTGACTGGTCAAGTCTCGCAGTCTCCAGCGTTGAACAAAAGACTGTTGCTAAGGACCAAGTGCAGACCCGATATCACAATCTGTACAGCACACGAGATCCTCTTCTCCTTGGACCCTCGCTTCAGAGAAGGAAACACTCAACAACAACAAAACTAAATTTATTTATTTTTAAACGGAAGAGACCTCAGGGCCAGAGCTGAAGACGATGCCGTGCCACAGGAGCTGCTCTGCACGCGACAAAACCTGATGCCCTTTCGGTCCGGTCCACTCTCTGCCTCCGGATGACTCACGAGTCGTCGACGTGGCTGCAGCAGGGACCCGTACAATGCCGATGGGATGCTGCAGCTTGATGATGAATCACACATGTAATTGTGCAAATTTATGCTGTTTGCATTAGAACAGATTTCTGCAAACATCTCCCACAGATAACATATGTTCATCATCACATATTCTGGATGCTTCCAGATGGTGCAGATGTTTTTTCTTTTTCTTTCTTCTTCCACGGGGCCTGGTGGCGGCCAGTCAAAAGTCACAGAAGAACTCGAAAGGAGGGACGCCTCCGGCCCTGGAGCTCCCCCGTCTAGACTCCTCCCAGCTGCCTGTCAAGCTGCTGCTGCTCAACGTGAACAACTCGCGGCCTGTGGAGGAGCGCTGCACTGACCATCTGCTGAAGATCACAGAGGAAGAGAGAGAGGGCCTCCATCCCATAATGGTGCATCATTGCGTCTCTTGGAATGTACCCGATTATTATTTCTGGAATAACACATTATATAACGAAACTTGTTCAAGTGGAACGACACCAAAAAAAAAAAGATATCAACACTTCTTGCTTTCGTGGCTTAATTCTGTAAACAACCCGGTGGACATGCAGAGCGTCTTGCTGCCATCTGCTGGTCGAGCTGAAGCACAGAGGGCCGACATACAATACCCGTGTTATTATGGTTACATAATTAGCCCCTTCAGCTGCAGCAGCGGGCCTTTAGTTTGCCACAGAATTGATGAAACCTTTGGAGTGACAATCACAGCACATGTACGTTGTGGTGTAATTTAGAGTTACAGCATCATGGATACAGACGCAGCCTTCTACTGTAGGCACGATATATATGAATATCACCATGATGGGGCTTTTATTGCCAGATAAAGTTGGAGGCCATAACAGAGAGAGGAAAGTAGCCAACTTGGCAGACAATATCAAATTGATCGCAGGACTCTTTTTATAGATCGGTGCCCAGCATCGGGGCGTTGTCTTTGTCCTATTGCACAAGTATGGGAAATGTCTGTCTCTTCCCTTTGAATCCACATTGTCTGATTTGTGTGGTTGTATATATATACACATTTACTCCATTAGTCATCTTACGACCCCTCAGTTGTATCTTGTGAACCTTTAGAGGGGCCTGAGCCCTAGATTGAGAACCACAGGACGAATAGTTCAAACAGTGAAATGCTTCTTCTGCAGAAAGATGACTTTTACTTTTAATATTTTAAGTACATTGAGGCTATTACACTTATGTACCCAAGTAAGGATTTGAATGCAGCACTTTTACTTGTAATTGGACTATTTCTTAAATTGTCTTTTACCCAAGGATGATCATTTAAGTACAGCACAGCCCTTACAGGAGACTGAAGGAAGAAGTCTGACCCACATCCTGGAGGAACCCCCGCTAGATGGAGCTACAGTAGGCCAGGGCTGCAGAGCGTTTGGGCTCTGTTGGTTTCATTTTTTCCAGCCAGAGAGGCTCGTCAGAAAGCAGAAATAGAACAGAGAAACACATATAGCAAACCAGTTGTAAAAATAGCAGACCAGTGGTCAGCCGATGGCCGTGCTCTCATTACGTTGCACCGCATCAGGTCTATTTCACCCCGTGATAAAGGCCTTTTGAAAGCCACTGGCTTCAAATATATTAAAAAAAAAAAAAAAAAAAAAAAGGGCCATGAACATTAAGCTTATTCCCATGTTTAGATCACAGCAAATATTCCTCACATTTACTATAAATGTGCACTCAGGACTGAACCACGTCAGGACCTACACGTTGCATGTTTACACTAAAACAAAATATAACCGTCCTCTTTCCACATGTCCCTCCCTCCCCGAATGAGTGTTGTTCCACTGAGCCTGCCAGTGGCTGAGCAGCAGGATCCCCTGGTGGTGGCGTGTCTGGACTGGATCCCCTGGGAGGTTACACCGTGTTGCCACTGCTACGGCAAACATTTCACCCTGCCACAAACTCTTTGCACATGTGTGGGATGTTACCGCGTTAGTGAACAAGAAGAGATAATAATCTGAGGTCAGCTGGGCCGCTTAAAATGAAGCTCTAGATGATGACATCACCAATACAGCATTTAGCATGTCGACTCGTTCATGTTTCATAATGAAGAAGCAGGAAAACACAACAAACGTCTTTGGCAAAAGAATTTAACTTAATTTTATTAAAATATTGAATAGACAACTCTCTCACCAAAGTACACAATAACACGTTTAACCTCCTGAAAGAGACATCGAAAAAGACAACGAATACAAATTAGTTTTCCAAATCATTTTTTAAACATTTAAGACAACCGCCAAAATGTCCAGCTCGTGACAGCCTACCCCATGCCGAGGACCGGTAAGAATGTGTTGGGCGTCTGCGGACCGTTTACTCGGAGCCACGAAGCCAATGTGTAGACTGTCGAAAACATAACCATTGCTTTTGCTAAAAATGTGCAAATTCAATTTATTTTTTCCGTCATCACTCATGCTCGCTTGTCCGACAAGGCTATAAGTCCTCCAAAATGACCCCCCAAAAAGACAATTAAAGAAGAAAAAGAAAGAAAAAAAAAAAAAAGACGACTTCCCATATCTACGCCATCATCATTTAAGACGATGCAAAAATCCTACTACTGTGCAACTAAATGGACTACATCCAACGGCTTTGTTTGTGATAACAAGAGGAGGTGAACTGTTCAGGATCTTAGTCCAGGCTTTGTTTCCTCTTAAGGCATATAAGCTTTTTTTTTTTTTTTTAATATTTTTAAAAAGGTCCTCTTCATCAGAACCCAGGACGGCCGGATAAAAGGGTGTGCTTCACGTCACCGAACCCAAACCAAGAGGAAGACGCACATCCGTCTTCCTCTTGAGCTTCCTTCAGTGTCCATTTCCTCGTTGTCTTAGGTAGGTGTGCGAGCGTGTATTTACAACTTTTTTACCAAATGCATTGCCACCGTGGAGCCTCTGCATACTTCTTAATACGTGCAGTGATAAGCAAGGCGCCGCCTCCGTGTGTCTTAAGCCAGCCTCTTCCCGTGTTCGGCCCACTGGAATCGCTCACTTCCCTCCCTTCCTTCCTCCTCGCGTATTCTATTGATTAGCGCGGGTTTATGTATGATTGCGTGTACATGGTTACATCTACATCATCTGTATGTAGAGAATTTGGTGCATCCTGAGCATTTTAACTGTTTTTGGATATTTCAAAAAGGAGGAGGGGGAAACGCGAGGAGGAGGAGGAGGAGGAGCTGTGCCGTCTGAACCTCTAGAAAACAGGCAGTCTGGAGGAGGTCAGAGTACAGATATTGATATCCTCAGTGTGAGAGGCTCTGTGCAGGGACGGTTCTGAGGTACTGCGGTTTATCTTAGGTAGGGCATGCTGGAGAAGCTCAATGGTGGACAAGATCTGAAAAAAGAAAGAAAAATGCATTAGAGATAAAAAAAAAAATGAAAGATGAATTAAAGAAAAAACCCTTTGTTCAGCTTTAGGTCTACATTTAGACGGCGCTTTACCTGAGGGAAGAGTGGCCTCTCGTCTTTGGACTTCTTGATGCAGTCGACCACCAACCGTTTCATGGCTTTGGGGCAGTTTTTGTAGAGCTTGCTGAGGTCTGGGGACAAATAGCCTCTTCCCACCATGAAGATAATCTGAGAGGAGGGAGGAGGAGTCAGACAGCAGATGAGACACAGGGAGTGTGCGGAAGATTTGAAAAATACTTTAGAGTTGACCTATTGATCCAACAGTGCAACAGTAAGACAACCCTGATAAATCCTAAAATCAGCAGTCCAAATCGCCGAGATGTTTTTTGAAATGCAGCCAAGGTCTAAAAACCTTGCAGGCACGAGTGCATGACGCTGCAGAGATAAATGCACGATGGGAGTACTCCATGTGCTTGCAAGTGTGGCGGTGGATCACGACCGTGTTTATGGGCGACGCTTTGCGCGGCGACTTCGGCCTATTTTGAATTACAGACGCGGTAAACAGAACCGAACAAGGAGCCGAGGTGCGATCCAGACCGGGTCTCGTGGCCATGCGTGAGGACGAATAAGAAAACGCAGACGCACACCCATGCACCCCTTTTCCTCACACACACACACACAAGCAGGGTTGTGTTACGAGGGTCTAAAATTAGGCCAGTGGCTCCAGGACGCCCGCCTCTGTTCCGTATTGGGCCTTAGGCCAACGCCACAACCCCCTTCAGACAGCAACCCAATGTCTTCCCAGCACCTCCTGGCACCGGCTCGCAGCCCGACACCAAGACCAGGACTAGAGCTTCGGCACTTGTATGTTTTTACCTGACCAGGTCTAACAAGGTAGCAAAAACCTGCAACCAAACTTGCAAGTTTGCACAAATTGATTATGCCAAATAAAACAATTACTGAATGTATGGAGTCACAGTATGTGGGATCCTCATTAAAGCGGCTTGATGTCACCTATATGCACCGCAGTGTGTCCTTTTTTTAAATTGTGAAGCAAAGTTTGAATTAGGCGGATTCCCATCAACTAGTTTGGAGCGAATAAACTGGGCTACGCCGTAGTTTGGTCAGACGTTTCCGCTACAGGCTACGCGTGGCTGTAGTCCACCAGGAAACAGAGCTGAAGATGTGTTGAACTGTCCGCTTGTCCTCGTGTACGAGAGACACCAGGAGAGAGGGCTTCAGGGATTTTTTTTCGATTTGGGTATATGTTAATCGCTCTTTCGCGTCAGCTAGTGTTGGCCATGTTTCATGTCGTCCGGAGTCGAGCATATATGCACGTAATGGGAATATCCGAAAAGTACGCCGACAGCAGAAACAGCCGATTGGTCATGCGAGTTAAACATTTCCTACGCCGGAATTGATTCGGCAAAGGCGTTGTTGCCACAGTCCGTGTCAACTATTTTTTTCCCCGACTAAAGCTAAAAAAACCTCAAGCTAGCGTTATTTGTTTTCCTCCACAATTGAGGAAGTTTTATCGTATTTTGCCGTTTAAATGTCATACTTCAAAATGAGCATAAACTCTGAATGGGAAACTAATGGTGGGACTTTACCTGATCTCTCGTTGCAATCAGGGAGTACGGGAGCTCTCCAGTCATGATCTCGAAGAGAACAATTCCATAGGAATAGACATCAGACTGGAAGCTGTAGGGGTTGTTGTCCTGCATCCGGATAACCTCGGGAGCCTGTGGCCGTACGGAGACAAGACACAAAAAACACAAGGGATTGCATTTTCTGTTTTCTTTCATTTTCACGTCTCGTCTTATTTGCTTTGGTGAAGTCAAAGCTGCGTTCACTCACCATCCAGAGGATGGATCCGGAAGGCTGCTCCACCTGATGTGAGCCGCTCCATCTGGCCTTCACCGTCGCCAGACCAAAGTCCCCGATTTTCACCGTTAGCCCTTCGTGCAAGAAGATGTCTACGCCGCTGTCAAGGACTCACAGCCAAAGCCCACTGACGAAACACAGGTCCTGACAAGTGCGTGGATTAAAGTGCACTGAGTGCTTTTGTCTCTCACTCAAACACACAAGAAAGGATACTGTTGGACTTCATGTCCCGATGAATGATGTTCTTTGCATGCAGATAGCTAAAAATGAGAAGAGAAAAAAGGAATGGGATTATTATTATTATACCGACATCTGGGTTCCTATGAATTCAGTTTATAAAATCAAAAAGTCTCCACTCGTTAGGACTCACTCCATGCCCTGAGCCGTCTGCCTGGCGATGTCTATGAGCTGGATGATCTTGAAGTTTGTCTCCAGGACGTGAATGTGTTTGTAGAGGCTGCTGCCTTCACACCACTGGGTCACAATGGCCAGGTTGTCCTTCGTCATGTAGCCCATGAACAACAGGATGTTGACATGTCGTGTCTTCCTGCGACCAGAGAGGGGGAAAAGTTCAAAGTTTTGCAAAGATGATGATGAGTCACCAAGAACTGCTGAAAAAGAATTAATAATAATAATCAATGGCATTCCTTACCTCAAGACTGCCACTTCATTCCTGAAAGCCTGAAACTGCTCTGGTGTGGGTTCAGTCACCTTTAAAATCTTCACTGCTACGTCACCTACAAACAAAAATATTCAGTCAGCTTTAACCCAAAAAAATCCACAGTGAGCCGAGATGAGAAGCAGTGCTGCATGCAGGGGATCATTTCCAACCATTTCACGTGTTTAGTTAGTAGTATGAACACAGGTAGGTAGTAACTAGTTAGATTTACTCTCTTCCATGTACTCAAATAACTATTTTTTTGTAAATTGTTGCAGCATAATTGTTTTTAAGGTTACTTTAGAAGACTTATTCTTTTTATTCCGGTACGTTAGGATGCATTTATATTATCTTTGACACAGCGCTGTGGAAGTCTGGCTTTGCAAGACTAACTGGTTCCAGATCTGCTGGCGCAATCGAAAACCACAACCCCACGTGACCCTCTGCTGAAAGCAAACTGGCTGAAGCGGCAGCAGCAGAGGATGAACAGCGATGGTGTTTTTAGACACATCATGTGAACGGGCCCTCGCGTTAGCAGCAGCTAACATTAGATGAGTGAACAGCGCACTGTGCAGCAGGCTTTGGTTGTGAGCGCTTTTCAGAGAACCGTCTGTTAATATCCTAAAAACCCACAGTAAGCTTCAAAACTCTTGCTTTCTATCGTAATCTATCGGTGTGTACTCAACATGTTTATTAGTGTAACCTGATGAAGGGAGACTGAAAAGTAGAGACCAAATTATGCACACGAAAAAAAAAAAAGGCATGCTTTTATTTCATGTGGACATAACAGATAATGTTTCAACTACAGATAGTCTTCCTCAGGTCAAAATGAATAAGTGACACACCTGTATTTAAATGGGCCCCCAATTATCCTCACCGAGTCATCTAATGCGAGACAATTTCAGAAAGAGAAGAGACCGATTCGTCCACTTCTCTAATCTCAATGTCCTCATGTGATTGTGACCTGTGGATGTCTGATGGAAACTGGGACTTAAAGACATTTATACTGGAGTGATCGCTACTCAAGTTGTTTCTCAAGTACTTTTGTACTCTCACTTTTAGCCATTTTGGTGACTACTTTCACTTGAGTACTTAAAGTAACACTACTTTTACTCGGGTACAGTTTTAGGCTACGTGACCCACCTCTAGTCTGAAACGGGGAAAGTGCTCGTGGTTACACCTGAATGTGCCCTGCCCCACCTGGCATGCATTCCTACCGTGCCATTTCCCTTTGTACACCGTCCCAAATGAGCCTGAGCCGATGCGGGAGTTCAGATAGACCTCACTGGCCTCGATCTCCCAGTAGTAACTGGAGTCCCGCTTGTCCCGAGGCCTCTGGAAGAACAGAAATCAAGAAGGTGCGACGCGGTTATTGCCAAGTATGTTGCACGTACGCAGAACTCGGCTTGGTGACGGGTGCGTGATGATAAATAGACATTCTAAAATGTCACATTTTCTACTTTTGAATTATATGATGAAACAAATAAAAAAAAATACGTGTATTTAAAAAGAGTAGCGTTGTAAAAGGATGTGTAACTGGAAGTAATTGTCCTGAGGATGTAATTGTCCGAGTCAGTGGGAGGAGGAAGCAGGGACTTAAGGAGTACGATAAAAATGTTCTAAAGTACCAAAAATGACTTCCGAAATGTAGCGAATACTTTGTAAAACAAGTAAGTATTATCTGTATAAAAAGGAAGAGGCACAGGACTTACAATTTTATTTTTCTCATGATTGTTGAAGGACGAGGCCCTCTCTCGCTGGGCGGGTGCCGGCGCTTTGGACTGGGACCAGCCTGTCGGGCTCTGGCTGGGGGAACTCCCCCCTTCGGGAATACAGAGAGGAGAAGGCAGAAATTTAGGATGTTGGGTTTGTGTGTGCAAAAAAAACATGTACTACTCACTGCACAGGCAATGCTATGTAGAGGATTAGACAGGTGGGTAAAACCTCACAGCTAAAAGAGATACAAGAGTGCTCTTATAGGCATTCAGCCGATGCTAGAACAAAAAAAAAAAAAAAAAAAGAGGCAAATACACTACACGGGTGACATAATGGTGATTATTGATCAATTTAGGACACAATCTTTGACTTTGTCCCTGTTCTCCTCCTTCATGCTTGTATCAGTCTTAGCAAATAACAGCAGACAAACACATGAATACTAATAACAAAAAGGTCTTGAGAAGTTTTCTCTTTCTTAATGGACTGTCACGTGCAGATTAGTCTTGCATTACCACCCCACCACCTCTACTGTTCATCCATTTTTAATGTCTATTGAATATTATGGGAGGAGCTTAATGTACAGAATGATACATTTCCATTTTGGAAGGGAGAAGAGGGACAACTAGACAGTCATTTAAAATTGAAAATAAGGTTTGAATAACAATGTGTTTTCTTTAATGAATGCATAATCAAAAGTGTGTGGGGGTTGGGGGGGGGGGGGGATTTGCATCGAAGGCTGAAGAGAAGAAGTGTGATGTGAATATGACGAAATGCAGAGCGAGCACTTACCCGAGTCATGATCACGCATTGCATCCTAGAGAGAGACCAAAAAACAAAAAACAAAAAAAGAGAAGAACCCCGTCAGTGTGTTCAAACAGTAAACCGCACGCTGTGGTTTGACTTCAGTACTGAAGATGTGAATGCAGATAGCCTGTTTGCAATGGCATGCCATTCAGACCGCACACAGAACGCTCCGCTTTCTAACCTTTTCGGGACTCTCGGATGAGGCCTCGACAAAAGACTGGGAGAAGTGCACAATACCTACTTTCCTCTTCAGCCAGAATCTGTGGCACCAGGAGCTGGGGGAGGCATTCAGGCAGTCTAGCTACTCCCCAGCAGGGTTCACAATACAACAGCCCGGGGAGGAGGAGGACGGGAGGGAAAAGGAACACAGTGAAGGAAAGTAAGGAAGGGAGGATGAGGAGAGTGATGCTCAGGTTACTACCTGGGCAGGAACACAGAGAAAGTATTCTACAAAGCATGCCAAAGTGACAAGCAGAAACTAGAAGTGAAGGGAAGTAAAGTGTGGGAAATGTATCAGATGCCACAAAACAGGCTCAACCCCGTCCAGGTGGATAACTTAAGAGTTAAGATAAGAAGTGGAAAGAAGCGCGACGAAGAGATATTTGGAATGCCTAAGTACGTAGGAAGGCAAGATCCCCTCTCAGGGCACGGGATATTTTGGGCGCGGCTTGAACCTACAGAAGTACCCAAAGGGGGGTGGGGGGGCTGGTGTGTAGTTACCTCAATCATGCTGCAGTCGACAGGCATGGTGGTGCTGACCATGTGGACGTTGGGCGTGGAGGTGGAGCGCTGCCTCTGGGAGAGCCAGCCGCCCGTGGGCGTGTACGGCGGGGCGTAGTTGAAGGCATGAGGGGTGGAATACCGGTGGGCCGAGCTGTGAAGGTGAACCAAAAACATTACGACGGAGCGGCGATGCGTTTGTTTGTTTGTTTGTTTACGTTTGACAGGAGATGCAAAACACTGAAATCTGTGACTTCTGTCAAACTGGTTAACGCACTCGTTTCATTTCCTCTCACTTTTCACATTCAAGCATCTGTTTATGTTGTGCCCTCAACCAACTGCCAGCCACACATGCAGAAAAAACACACACAAAAACAAAAAGAAGTACAAAGTAAAACTGTGAGGAAGTAGTTATTGTTTAAGTCTATTGTGGCCTTGTGCTTATCCCATTTTTTTTGGCTAACTTGCTCTCGCCGTTTGCCAAGATCTTGTATTGGCTCAGCTGAAGAGTACAAAGCTCACCAGCCAAATTTGTTAAATCGGCAAACAGACCGAATGTTAGCGTGGTCTAGTCCAAATATACAACAACAAAAAAACATGTGCACAACAACAGCCCTGTTACTGGATTCATAGCTGTGCTGTGCAGTGTCCGTGAATGACGTACGGTATATAAACGGAGATCATATTTTTTTTTATTTTTTTTTAAATCAGTTATGATCACACTCCTTGAGAACAATTCCCCTTCTGGCAAATGCAGGACTGCGTTTCAAAAGAGCATTTGAGATCGCTCTGCCTGGAACAACTTGATACTTTGTGAGCGCTAATTTGGCAGCTCAGAGTGCTTTTTAACCACTTTAAGTGCCCCTGAAACAACAACGGGCCCTTTTCACGCCCCTCGTTACGTCAGCACTTGGACTGGTAAGCCCCCGTAAAGCCGAGGACGTCATTGAAAAACGGGTTTAATTCCACTCGGATTACGATACTTCACACATTAGAGCTACGACTGTTTTGCAGTCAAGCACGACAAATAGCTGAAGGGGACAAAGGTCCTGGCTCCCTAAACCGGCCCATGCATCTCCACCTTTTCTACAGCGTGCTCATACGATGCCTCGATTTTATTACCCGGTCCCCCCACTACTTGCTGAGCATGCAGACATGGATGTAAACAATAAAATAAAATGCAGGAACCAGTTTTCTTTCAAACAAATAGCTCATCTTGTGTAACCGGAGCCCCACAAGCAGAGCGGCATAGAGTCCCATCATATCGGAGAAAAGGGGCAGACAACTCTATGGCCAACATCTCACAGCAAAACAAACTAGATTGATAAATATAACTACGGGTAAAAATAGAAAATATGTATCTTTAGAGGCGAGCTGTCCCTTTAAAAAAATACAAATTCTGCTTTGCAGATGTTTCATGTGGAAGGAAACGCATTTTTACACATTTGTTCGAGCTCAAGGAGACACTGTGTAAACAAAACTTTTGTTTGTTTACAAGAAAACTCCACAGGGCCCGTCTAAGAAAGAAGCAATGTCCCTCTTCTTCTTCCCTCTGGTCACACAAAGAAGAGGGATCACTCAATTCAGCAAAAAAAAAAAAAAATGCTCCATTTCTAGAACGTAGCGTGATTTGCACCTGACAATGTGTTCGTAATAATAAAAATCAGTAGGAGGATGGGTTATAGATTGAGCAAACAAAACAACAACAACAACAACAGCGTTCCCCTTACCTTGGAAACCGTGTTAAGGATTCTCTCATTCGCCGGGACGTCAGCGGGGGCAGTGACGGGGCGCCGCTGTCACCGGGCGTGGGACACAACCTGGAGATAGAGAGCGGATCTAGTTTCTCACTGCGTGGGGATGCGTGGGCGCTTGATCAAAGGGCAGCTGACTGCTTGAGACTACAGTGGTTGTCGGGTGAAAGGGCTTCGCTCATCAATGCTAATGATCTTTCGATGATCGCTATCTGACCCGAGGCGCCGCATGCAAAGTAACACCAGTGAGCTTCTCCTCAACGCGATTCTGCAGATCCATAAATACGAGCCTCGACCTGCAGCATCAGCAGAACTCGCTTTCCCTGTTCATCTCAAAACACTCGGATTGCTGATGCACTAATCTCAAATTTGATTGGATTTCAAATTATAATATTCATGATGATTCTTTTTCAGAATGTATTTGCAAGTTACTGATGATCTTTTTGCATGACACCCCCCCTCCCTCCCCCATCTCAAGGTGACGACACTTACAGGAGTTGTCGGATATTGCTCCAGTCCACACACATGGTGGGCACTTTGGTGCTACAATGCTCATGGAACTTGTAGCCGCACGTTTGGCAACGGAAACCATTCAAGAGAAACTTCTGGCAAATATCGCAGAACGCCAGTTTCAGATATGTCTTCCGGACCTTAATAAAAAAAAAAAAAGAGAAAAAAGTCCTTTAGACACTCAAAAAAATAGCCTCTTGGCTAACTCTGGCACATTTACTGGAATGTTTTTATTAATGTGCACTGTCCCCTTATCAAATAAACCATTTAACTCGAGTGTGAGGCATAAAGCAAATGTGTCAGGTACTCACAAAATTATGCGTCGTCAAAGGAACGTGATCTAAAACCTCCACCAGTAGCTCCTCTCCAATCAGGGAGGTGGAGTCAGTGTTCCAATCCATCCGTGATTTTTTACTGTTTAAAAAAAAAAAAGGGTGGGAGACAAAAAAAAAAAAAAAAAGGACTTTGCATGAAAGGAAATATGAAAAGCAAGCGAAATAACTGCGGCAGGTTAGAATGCGGTACGTGAATCCTCGGGTTCATCAAAACCGTCCTGAGCTCACCTCCTCTGTCCCGGATGCAGCCTGAAGACGGCACAGCACTGAGGCTGCAGGCCTCTCACCTTTAACGCTTTAATCAGGCAGCTGTGCAGAGTCATACCTGGTCGTACGTTGACCTGAGGGACACAAAAAAACATATATATATATATATGAATTCCTCTCATCTTCCTGAGTGGAAGAAGCTCGTACTAGTGTAGCATTTCATTATGCCTCCTTTTACCTGCAGGGAAAGATAAATAAATAAAAAATTGAACTCACCACAGTGCGCTGCTGGTTCGGGAGGTAGACGCGGATAGTGCTGCTAGCCTTGGAGTCGGGCATCTTGCTGTCATCGGAGGAGCGACGCTGGCAGGGAAAGCCCTGGACCAAGGTCGGCGAGAGGCACGGGCCCTCGAACGCGGAGTCCTTCATGCCGAAGCCGTTGCTCAGGGTCTTCCACGCTCCCTGAAGGTGCTCCATTAGTAAAGCCAAGTGCACTCAATAGTCTGAGAAGAAGGGGGGAAAAAAGAAAAGAAAACGCGTAAGTAGAGGTCCAAATGCTTGAAAGCTCACATAAAGAATTAAAATCGATGTCACTCTCGCTCTCTTTCTTCTTCGTAAGGATGGTGGTGTGCAGACTCAGCGTCAAAGTGTAGAAAAAAAGACTAGTCTAGTGTTTTTCAAAAGGTATTTAAGTCTGTTTCCTCATCGTCCTGAATTTAAATAGATATTCTTTAAAGCTAGTTTTGAAAAGTAGCTTTAAATGGAATTTATTGTTTGTCTCACTGAAAAAATAAAAGCAGCTGTGGTCAGATTCCAACGGTGAAAGGGTTTTTTTGTTTTGTTTTTACAGACAGGAAAGACAAAAGTAACAAAAAGATATGTTTGGGCATCGAGAACTCGTTTGACGCCATCTCTAAAACATAAATCTCCCACCCCAGAGCAACTGACCCTACTTCTTGCACGGTGCCGTGATTCGGGTCGTTTCAGGGTTATGTCGAAACCTTTCAGAGGTGCGACAGGAAAAGAGGAAGAACATGCATGATCCGAACCGTTCAGTGGTCTTATGTGCTTATTAAACTCTCAGCTCAACCCCGACGCTATAATCACACGGCAGTGGCAGTTTTAAGAATACCACATGTGCTTTTTTTCTTTTCTTCCTTTTAGCGGGGAGGCATACATCTAGAAATTGTCCTTTCCTTTGAGAGGGAGCTGCAGTGCAATGTAGACAAACAAACCCACTCAGACCAGGAGGATCTCTGAGCACCACAGAGGTCAGTCGTGTTATTTACAGTATGTGCTTTCAACAGACTCTCACTTTCCTGCATTGTCAGGCAATCGACAACTAAAACTCAGCAACTTCTAGATAGATAGATACAGAAGAATAACTTACTATAATAACACTGGTAAAGTAAATAAAAGCATCTGGAATTCTTGAAAAACCCATGTCATTGGTCAATGTGGCTTGAAAAAAACAACAACAACAAACCAAGTTGGACCTACCCATAAGTATTAAATATGCTCCCTGCCTACATAGAATATATATAGTTTCACAGATTCCTTTTCAGTGTGTATACTTTCTCTGCAAAGCTCCTAATTCACTCCGATGTGTCCTCCACTAAAGCCCTATTGGCACACTGAGGAGATGATTTACTGTGGTTTAGTGGTTAGCTGTCACATCACCGGTGTGTCAATAGCACCAAGAGAAGAAGAAAAAAAGCCACACAAAAAAATAAAAAGCTTTTGGAAGATTGGGTCTCCCACCCTAAAAACCCACCACCACGTTGCAGGAATAGTGTTCACAATAAGTGCTGGGATCGATCCATAAAAATACAATTATAATAAAAAAACTAATTAAAAAAAAAAAGAGAAGAAGTTATGTCGAGAATAATTAGACTCCTGCTTCACATAACAGGTCAGTCAGCTTTAGGAGAGTTTTCACACAAAAAAGTCTTCCTCAAAATGTAGGTAGGTGAGAGTCGGCAGGTTAGCATGCAGTGTTTTTTGAGAGAGAGGCCCGCTAAACTGGCTTTAAAAACGCCTTCATTGAGTTCTAATTAAATCCAACTTCTCGCTAAACGCAGGCCTGCTAGTAAACGCCTACCTACTGTGGAAACGCGTGAACACAGAAGCCATTAGTAGCTACGTGTGTGTGTGTGTGTGTTTTTTTTTTTTTTAAATAAGGCCTGGTAAATCTAGTTATTGCTGTGAAATTTGCCTGTAGGCCCTGAAAGAGGCGAACTCCTGTCGTGAAACTTCCCAGCTCTGTTCTGCCTCCATTCAAATCTCACTTGTTCGAGCGATGCATGTCGCGGTCATGCGGCTTATGGAGAAGTTGTAGTTCGCATTTAAAAAGAAGAAAAACGTTTTATTTAGTGAGTAGCGACGGTAAGAGCCAGCAAGCTGTAAGTGTGTGTGTGTGTGTGTGTGTGTGTGTGTGTGTGTGTGTGTGTTTGTGTGTGCGGGTGAGTGTGCTTACCAAGAGAAGTTAGAAAAGTTGGGCTCCGCCATAACTTCAGGAAAAAGTGGCGTCGGTGACATCATCATATTTGCAACGCATTCAAAGAAAAAGGGAGAAGAGAAAAAAAAAGTCGAAATTGTCGCAGACCGCGTGCGACTGTATCAAATAATCGCGGATCCGGTCAATGTAGCAATAATGTTAAGACGTAAAGGTCATATGCGGGCCTGTTTTTACGAGCCACCACATATAATAGAGGAAAACTTTTTTTTTTATCTCCCAGTCGTGCTGAATGCGAAAAAAAAAAAATCCGTCGGACCCTCAAAGTGACACGGCAAAAAAAAGGGATATTCTTAAAACCCCGTGAGGCACTTTCAAATTAAAACTCCAATAAGTTGCTCGGTTCCGCCTCGCTGCTTTTTTTTCTCTCTCCCTCCAATCAATATTTTGACGTTGTTCGGCAGAAGGTGGAAAGGTTTGAGTTGGTGTCGTGCGTCCGTCTGACGCCAGTGATTGAAACAGGACCTCGCAGTCATAACAAGAGTTGCAAGAATCACTCACACTGCGCATATAGCGCACATTTAATCCCTCCCACTTCGGTGAAACCCTGTTTTTTACTCATTAAAAATGAACTGCGCATGTTTTAAAGTGTTGTATTCGTAATATATTTAATATAATGTACATATATAGTGCGTGTAAAGTCCCTTCCTGTGGCCACTACGTCACCGATAAACTCACACTGGTTATTTTTCTGCAAAGGCTAATGCGTGTGAAACATTCATATATATATATTTTTTCTTTTCTTTTTAATGCACATTAGTTATAATAAAAGTTGCAACAGTATCTTTTGAAAAGTTTTAAAAAAAGAAAGAAAGTAAAGTAAAAAAAAAAAATCGTCCCACTACCGGTTTGAAGTCATCCATTATTAACTCCTCGTGCACCACCATCTGGAGATTTGAGGACAGTGCAGCGTGGTGGCCAAGCCTTCCTGATATTCATGTATGATTTTATTTATTAATTGTGTCTGGTCAAAAAGACAAAGAGTCAACTTATAGGATGGCTTGTAAGCTCCAGAAGAAAATAAAATAAAAAAGTAAATCTATTATTAAAGCTGAAGATTCTTTTTTTTTTTTTTTATCAAATTGACAGAAATACATACTTCTTTAGTTTATACGGATTTGAAATGGTTTCTAACATGAAGTCAGATTTAAACATACGCTTTTGTGAGCCAAGAACACTACTTTTTTTAATTTAATTTTTAATTTTTACCCAAACTGGCCCTGAAACAGCCAAAGTGTGAAACCTCATACACTCACCATGTGTTCACCATCTCCGTGTAGCATCCTGGTCCCCTGAGGTACCCCAATTACAGATGGCTCATAGGTCCTTTCAGCCAGCTGGAGTTGACTACAATCTGAGAATAAAAACAGCTTCATCAACATCCCGATCAATATGTCCTGAAGGGTTCCATAAAGCAGCAGCAGCAGCAGCAGAAAATATCAGCTAACAACCTAAATTAGAATGTGAATTCTCAATTTTAACTTTCCTTCTACACGTCTAACTCTAACTCATTTTGTTCTTCTTCTAACAGATATCCCATCTGACAAATAACTGAATGCCAAATACTGTTTCTGTGAAGATGAGGGCAGGGCTTTGTCATTGTGGAGCGTTTTAAGGTACCCCATAACACATGCAACAGCACCACTGTATTTCAGTAAGAGTGGGATAATATTGGTGGTACAACTTTGTATCAATTAAAAATGATGCACCACATGTGAGGATATTTCCCCTTGTCTTGTATTAAAGGTTCTGAGCTGCAGAATGAAGACCACATTGCATAATAATTGCTATCTCAGAGCTTTGCCACCAAATCCACCTTAAGACTGAGTTAAATGCATCTTTCCCACTTATTGATCTGACTGAGCACTCAGGCCAGTTAGCTGAGATGCTTGCAACTCCCATGGAATATTGTCTCTAACAGTCCACTTGTATTCAAAATATGATGCAATCAGGACTCCTTCAGCAAGAAGGGTCTGCTTCCTCGTTATACAGTCTGAAACACATGTTGTTGGATTATTTTTAGGCCTGTTTACACTCTCATTCCAATTCTAGTTTTTCCAGATGTGTTTCAGGTTTGCTTTATCAGTTTAACCTTGGGACATTCACAAAACTAAGCCTATAAATGGTACTTTCAGGTGTTTTAAGAAGTGCAAAATGATGAAAAATAAATAAAAATACGTCCCAGTGTTTTAAATATACCTATTATTTACTCAATTATTATTCATCAAAATACTGCCATTACTACGAGTAATTTGGGCCTTGCATTTAATTAATTTAATTTAATAAAAAATTGCATTAACACGTTTCTCTGCTTTGCTAATTTGAACCTTAATGGCTTATTAAGAACCAGATACAGACATCTCTATACAGCTAATTTGACTGATTATGTAAACAAAGCTAAACCCAATCCATTGATTTCATTAACTAAAACTGTAGATGTATTGGGAAAGCAAGATGGACAGGTTTACTGAACATCAGAGCTTAGAAAAGTCACTGTAAAACCTCAGTGCACAATATCCTATGAAACCATTTAAATTGTTCTCTAAATTGATGTACCAATAGTCTGCATTTTATATACTGTATCCATCTTTTTGGGTCTTACATATCCCATTTTCTTATTTTTTGGAAAACATGCTATACATTATTAATAATAATAATAATAATAATAATAATAATAATAGGATTACTTGTAGGCACAGTGGTAATATCAGTTGAAGTATAAATATATAACATCCCTTGATGTTTTTAAAGAAGTGGGAAAAATAAGGCCAGTCGATTTAAGGAAAAGGACTGGTCTGTATTCGTGATTGGCTGATTCCCAGAGGCGGTGTCCAGAAATCCTCGCGTTTGATTGGCTGCTCGCGGGGCCTGTGACCAATGAACGTCCGGTAATTTTCTTACTGGATACTGTGAATGACAATTCGGTTACTCCTGTTCACACCGCATGTAGCGCAAAGAAGGAGGCAGAGCTAAGGTAGCCAGCGAGGTAAGCAATATAACGGCACAAAAAAATATGTATTTAATCAACAAATGTGTCGATGTGGTGTGTGATAACGAATGAAACGTCGCGGCGTTGAAACTGATAAAAGCATAATTTGTCTCAACGTCTAGCCGGGGTTTCCTTTGAAACAAAAAAAACAACGCACTGGTTTGGTCAGATAACGGTACAGCGGGTTTCGAGTCCGGCCTGCTCTCCACAACGACTCGGTGCGCCCTGCGCGGGAAATTGTCTTTGTTTTTATGCTCTCTTCATCCGCACACCCCTCTGAAAACATCATGGCGGCGAACCCGCATCGCAGTGACAGTCCAACCGGCGCCTTCTTCGCCGCAGAACGGAGCTCGGTCGTCGACTGAACCGTGCTTTCTTGGTCACGATCGTGATGCGGGTGTGCTAACATGTGCTAGCTAGCTAGCCAGTCAGCATCAGCAGCAGCAACGGCTGTGTCTCGCGAGCACGCAGGGAAATCAACGTGACTAGGCCGACGTTAGCGTAGCTTCAACCTTTGGCATTTGTTTCAGCTCCGGGGGAAAGCACGCTGTCTGATGTTCTCACGCGGAGTGTATTCCCCGTAGTTTAGTCTTAATTTCAGCCGAATTGTATTGGAGCTATTATTAAACCGCTGCTATATTAGCCGATGTTCATCACAACAATGCGATGAGGGAGAATACTGTCTGCAGCTAACGGCGTGCTTTCATGGCCATTTCTGTAGAAACAGTAGCAACCATGTTGGCCCAAATGACCGAAGATTGTCTTAAAATAAACTGCTTTTTACTCCCGTGGAAGCAGATCTCCTTTTGTGGCCATTGGAGATGAATTGCATCCGCAGCTTTATTTATTTATTTATTTGTATTATGTAAAACCCAAATTGTTGAGGCCCAGTCAACATTATAATGACCACCAACCGTTTTAATCCGTTTATTTAAACGTTTCGTTATCTTAAAATCCAACTGCCCTGCTTTTTCTTTCTTTTTCTTGAGTAGTCTTTCTGGGTACTTATTGCGAGGAGCTTGATCACTCATTAACTCACATTCTTCCCGACTTGATGTCTTTACCCCTGTCAGCAAACAGAAGTTTGGCCCTTTTGGCGATCACAACATTATTCCATTGAGCAAATCATGTAAGTTTAGCCTGGTAGTTAGTTGTAGGCTGATGGCCGCTTCTGATAGAAACCAACCAACATACCCCCACCCACCCCTTCTTTAATAAAATAATCATAGATTAGTTCCCCATGGTAAATATAGTCATAATAGACTGGCTCTTTTTAATACTGGTGTGTTATGTGTGCACTGTTATCTGGCACAGATTGTCATCTTTTCCCCAAATTGTATACTTGAGATACTTTGACGTCTCCAGAGCTTGCATAGATTTTTGACAACCATGTAAGAATGATGCTGATCTAATTATGTCCATGATCAGGATATTCTTAGTGACATGGCATCTTGAATACACGGGCCTCCCCCGGGTTCAAATGTAAGACGTATTGATCAACAGGCTTTCACACCACATATGAAAAAGTGTTTAAATGTGTGTGTGTTTTAGAGCTCAAGCGCATTGTGTCAGTAAGTCTGTTTGTAAGTAGTCTAAACTGATTTAGCTGTTAGTCACCAGAGTAGATATGTGTGTGTGTGCTTTTAGGTTGTAATACTAAGCATCTTAATTGTTCAACCAGAGGTCAATTTCTAAGCTCCATTTGAGCCAGAATGTAGAAAATGAAACTAATACCTCCTGGCACCCATATTCTCCCAATTGTTGTCTTCCAATTCTAATGTACACATGCATGTCTGGGTTACACAATATTGGGAATTCTCCTCGTGGAAAATCAAGATGGTGCATATTGTGTCATTTAAACTCTGTGTATATAATACTTTGTGTTTGCTGTGTAAGCCTGGTACAATGTAAGGCTGTAAATCTGTGTTTCAATAGGCCCTGTAAAGATTTCTTTTTTTAAACAGACTTTTATTAACTGCCATCTGTCATGTTTTTGTTTAGGTAATGGATATGAGCTGCAGCAGTGAGTGCTATCAATGTGGCCGCTCTGGGCACTGGGCAAAGCACTGCCCTAATGGTTCCAGTGGTCCACGTGGACGCGGCGGCAGCGGCAGGGGTCGGGGACGAGGCAAGGGTACTATCTACTATTCAGGCCACACCTAGTATAGGATGATTGTCACAATAACCTGGATTATTTATTTTTTACTTACTTCACTTTACATATGTTATTCACTTGTAGTTGTCGTATGGGTTTACATATGTGTCTTAGTGCAGCACGCCCATTGGTACACATTCATTTGTGGAGAAACACTTGGGGGAATCCATAAATTAAAGCATGGCTTGCTTTCATCTTTGCATACTAATCTTTCTGTTGTTACAGAACTGTTCTGTTATCGGTGTGGAGACCAAGGACACATGGCCAGGGACTGTGACCAAACTGAGGATGGTGTGCATTGCAGTTCTAATTCTTCCATTTCAGTTCTAGTTAGTTGATGTGAAGTGGTGTTTCTTACACCGCAGTTACTGAAGTAATTACATTTTGATTTTAATGGTACACAACAGTAAAGTATCTAAGATTTAACATGTATTTACAACTAGCTTTTTCTTGCAACAGTAATACATTTATGGCCACCTTTTCCCCCCCCCCACTGTTTAGCGTGCTACAACTGCCACAGGAGTGGCCATATTTCCCGGGACTGCAAGGAGCCCAAAAAGGAGAGGGAGCAGCTCTGCTACATCTGCAACAAAGCTGGCCACATGGCCCGTGACTGTGATCACGCACAAAACCAGAAGTGCTACTCCTGCGGTGGGTTTGGTCACATCCAGAAACTTTGCGATAAAGTGAAATGTTACAGGTGAGGGCTGCCTTTTTAAAATCCCTGTCTTATAGCATTACAGAAGGCATATATTTATTGTTTTTGTGTGTTGTTTGTTTTTGCATTCACATTCCGGTAAGCTAACTATTGCCGCTCTACTTTTGTCTTTCCTAGATGTGGCGATATTGGCCACGTTGCTGTCCATTGCGCTAAAACCAGCGAGACGAACTGCTACAACTGCGGAAATGCGGGCCACCTGGCAAAAGATTGCACCAATGAAGGCAGCGCGTAATCAGTGCCCTCTGTTGCCCCTCCTTTTTTTCAGATTGATGGTTGGTTGTATTATTTTCTCTGAATCCTCTTCACTGGCCAAAGGTTGGCTAACGGAGGCTAGTCCCAGGCCAGTGTGCCTCTCGACATGTAATACAATGAAAGGGGTGAAAAAAATATCTTTCTGCATTCAATACAAAAATGTTTTAGTTTGGTAGCGGTGTTATGTATAATGCTTTGTTAAAGAACCCCCCCTTTCCAAGCCACTGGTGATCAGAGATGAAGAATGGGACTAAACATGGGAATAAATAGGACCTCTGAGCTTGTGGCAGTGAGCCTCAATAAAATGAGAGAAGAAGGGAGTAAATGGAAACCGAACTTCCATGTATGGTTATTTTGGTTTGTTTTAGTGAGATATGAGTTGGCCGAGAGAGTATGACATGGAAACCGTTCATAACATGATGCATTTCAAGCCCTACAAGCAGCTAAGTGGGCGATAACAAACTACATGTTATATTGTTAAGATATACAAATTTTGGAGTTATTAAAAGAAACGTGTTCTTTTATAGAAATCTGTTTACAACTTAAATATCACTTGGTAGTCCAAGGTAGACTTTTCCTTTCAAAACGGCTTTGGAATTTTTTGTTTTTTTACCTTGGTCAAATTTAACATCAAGTGCAGTTGTCAGAACAGCAGAATTAGGAGTTATTTGGGAAAGAAATGTTTTCACAGAAATCAAAAATGTTATTTTTGTACAATATCACTTAGACTACTGTATAAATACCATTTGCTTGTACTCAGTTTTTAAGTCGGAAGGAAAGTGCAACTGAAGTCCTAGAAAATAGAAATGTAATTTTAAACTATCAATAAAGCTGGAGGAGCACGGGGAGGAGCTGTTGTGTGATTTTATTGATTGTCCTAACACGTGTTTTCTTTTACAGTCCATTCTCAAATTATCTAATTCAAACTCGATAATATGCATCTTTTAAAGAAGCTGCTGTATAAACAAACTGATGCTGTACATGTACATCTGTTATGTGTTTAAAAACATGTATGGAGCCTGTTTGAGAGGAAAGGCACGTGTTTCGACTGGGCGGGGTAAGAATTCCCTGTCAAATTCCTTCTGCACCATTTTTTTGTTTTGTTGCCACCCTGAGGCTCGTAAGGGCAGTCAGCTGCACGTGACACCGTGCGCGAGGCGCTGTATCCGCACGGTAAAAGTACGCGGAGCAAAATGGAGATTTAAATCGTGTCCATGTTGGACCTTCCGCACCGCCGACATGCACGTCCGGTATGAAACGCACACGTAAGAACACTGGTGAAGCGGTGGTTGGAGGACCGCGCGTGCGTGTTTGTTTTCTGCAGCAACGCGCCCGTCGGTTCGCCGGGACGCTCGTGCGTGGAAGAAACCGAAAGCTCCACCTCGGTGTCTTAAAATGGCAGCGGGGGTTGCACTGCAGATGTAGCCCTCCATCTCCTTCCGGCAGAGCTGCAGCAAAAAAAAAAAAAAAAAAAAGACCCTCCTACTCCCGAACGTGTGACGTCATCGCGTTCTCGCTCAGTCGGAATTCATAAGCGAAGAAGAAGAAAAAACAAGCCGATCAGCAACTGCCAGCGCGGCCGGACCGAGCCGGCTCTCGCTGCATGCCGGGTCGTTTTCATTCGTATTTTTAAAAACCCGGTGATAAACAGAGGAGATGAGGGGACTCCTGCCGTTGTACCGGGGCTCGTGCACCCTGAGTAACCGTCAAGCCAGACGAAAAGCTGCGATTGTCGGTTCTCGGTGCGGGTTTTGCGGAACTCAGTCTAACGGCAAGGTACGGTTCTAGCTGTTGCTGCGCCTAAGAGCTCAGGCGCAAAGCAATGCGTTGATGACGAGGCGCAACTCTGCAGCTGTTTCTTGATTTTTTTTCTTCTTTTAAACATTTTTTTTTTGTTAATATGTATTAAAAGAGACGTTGCATACAATATTGCATGCAACTTTCTCAGAGATGGAAACAACGGGGTGTCTGCCATCAGGGACCAGAGCAGATGTAGCGTACTGTGATCCCCCATGAGAATAACAATGTGCGGATACATTGTGTTCCCAGTTTGTTTTTGTTTTTGTTTCCGCCCCAGTAACCGCAAAAAACATTGAACAAAAATAGCCTTTTACATTATCTGTTTGGATGTATTTCAGATTATTTGTAATATACTAACAATATAACTATATATATATATATATATATATATATATATATATATATATATATATATAGCTTTACTGCTGTGTCACCATAGGATTCTCATTATAGACTCTGTGGCTGACCCGTATGTTGCCAAAATAATAAAGGGCCCACATGTCATACTCTAGTCTAGAGACTAGTCAGATGTCATTATAAATACACTATGTTTTGTGGAAACAATATTCACAGACGTTACACATATGGTACATTTAAGTCATTTAATTTATTATAACATTTTCTGTAGAAATGAAGCCTTTGATTTCGTGGAGGGTTACAAATTATCACCTCATATTTCACTATCAGCCACATTAAAGTCTGATACGGATTTCACGAATCACAATTTCACCCTGAATGTAATCGTATTGACCAGGCATCAGTTGCCCTCATTTATCCACGTACATCCACATGCTACATGTACAAAAAAAACAAAAAAAAGAGGCCAAAACCCATCTTTCCAGTTTGGCTGATTAACCAATTTGTTGTTGTTTTTGTTGCTGTCCTCTTCCTTCTCCAGCCGCAGCCCAGCTTCGGGCTGCTGTTCGACATCGACGGCGTGCTCGTCCGGGGAAGGCAGCCGATCCCTGCTGCGAAAAGGGCGTTCGAGAAGCTGGTCGACTCTCGGGGACAATTTGTGGTGCCGGTTGTTTTTGTCACAAATGCAGGGAATTGCCTCCGACAAACAAAAGCAGACCAGCTCGCTCACATTCTGGGCGTTCCTGTGAGTTATCAAACTGTGACCGGAGGCTTCACGGCCTGCTCTGTGTAGACTGAACGAACAAAACATGCACTTCATTTTTTCGCGTGGGAGGAATTAGTGTCCCCTGACCCCTCTGCTATTGACCTCTTCTAACCCTTCAATCTATTTCCAGATTACACAAGATCAAGTCATCATGTCCCACAGTCCCCTGCGGATGTTGAAGAAGTTTCATGACAAGTGTGTGCTGGTGTCCGGACAGGGACCCGTCCTGGAAATTGCAAAAAAGTATCCTTGAATCTTGCTTTTTTTTTAATTCTGTTTGCAATCAACTCAAATTTAAGTGAGCGTAACACATCATTTGCCCTTAACACTCTTTGTCTCCAGCGTGGGCTTTAATAACGTGATCAGCGTTGATATGCTGAGGGAGTCCTTCCCCCTGCTGGACATGGTGGATCACAACAGGAGACCCAAACTGCCGGTGAGTTATTGAAATGCGGCGCAGAAGTTGGATTGTCAGTCACAACGAAAGCATCACACTGCTCTTTAGTCGCATACGGCATGTTTAGTTTCTCTTCTTTCATTACAGTCCAATCCTGTTGCCAACCTTCCTAAGGTTGAAGGTGAGAACGTGAAATCCTCCTATCACTGTTCACTGCAATTGCTTTTTGTCAGACGAATAGACGAGCAGACGGTTGACGGCAATCTTTTTCGTTCCACTCGCAGCCGTGGTCCTGTTCGGGGAGCCCATTCGATGGGAGACCCACCTGCAGCTGATCGTTGACATTTTGTTGACCAACGGTAACCTCGGCAGCGTTCACCAAACGCAGACGACGCCTCACCTCCCCCTGCTGGCCTGCAACATGGACCTCATGTGGATGGCCGAGGCCCACTCTCCACGGTAGCCCGCCGTTTAAAGAAGGGTTTCATTTATTACCGCTGACTAAAACTTGATGAAACTCTTAACTGTGATCCCATTTGTTCAGGTTTGGCCATGGCACATTTCTCGTGTGCCTGGAGAACATCTATAAGAAGATAACCGGTAAAGACCTGAAGTATGAGGCGCTCATGGGGAAACCCAGCGAGCTGACCTACCATTTTGCAGAGTACCTCATCAGAAGCCAGGCCATGCAGAGGCAATGGAAACATCCCGTCACTTCCCTTTATGCTATTGGGTAAGACGCCATGTTTATTTTCACTGTATTGCAAATGTAGTTAATTGCATATAATAAGTAAATGGACACAGGCTGATGGCAATGCATGTAAGTAAAGAAAAAGTACTGAATCCGAAAATGAAGGTGACCTGACTTTTATTTACCTCTTTTTGAAAGTGCGCTTGCTCACATTTTAACTTGTTTGCAACTTTAGCAAACAAGTTATAAAATGTGTGCGCTTAGGTGTTGCGCAACTATCTGGTGAGAAGAGTCACATGACAATACAGAACTCTTTCAAGTGCCCTGCGGGCGTGTTTTCTTTTTCTTCTTCCTTTCTTTCTTTTTTCGCACCTTCCTCTCAGAACTTGCAAGTTTCACTTCATCTTTTTTCCCTCACGATTGTGTTTTCACAGCAACTGCTTTGAAGGCCTGTTTCACAGCGGCCAGTTTGACGTGTAGGAAAGGCACAGGTGTTACTAATGACACTAACGATGGCTCTGCTGCTGCACTCCGTTTGAACCGGGGAGTCGGTTTCTCTGAGTTCGGAAGTCGGATTTCCGACTTCAAAAGTCTGACAAAACCCCACTAACCCCAACCTCGACATCACAGCTGTGGTAAATTGCGGTTTATAAGCACTTGTGTGTCGCATTAAATCAGTCATACACACAACACATACCGCCGTTATGTGTCGTTATCAACTGGTATTGCTGACAGTGGGCTGACCTGGCCGGAGAAAACCTCAATACGTTTTTTGTTGAACTGGATCGCAGTCGACTCGCGTGTGACCTCATTCCCAGCTCCTAATTCCTATTTCCGAGGTAAAGTGAATGCAGCATGCGCTGTTTAAGTGTTCCGGTGAGAGTGAGCCAGATACCAGGAACCTGAAATCAATGCAGCTAAATGGAATTCAGCCATCATTCCTTTCATTATTTACACCTGTGCTTTTCCTCCTTGACAAATAAAGATGTCTTCCTCAAAGAAAAAAGAAGAAAAAAAAGGCCTATAGCTCTTAATGCTACTGCCCAGAACACTGAATAATCTCTTCCCCTTTCTGCACTCTAAGGGATAACCTCATGACTGACATCTATGGCGCCAATCTATACAACCGCTACCTGGAGGAGAGAGTTGCTAGAAAGAACCCCAAAGCCGTTGCTCAGATGGTCTCGGCCGCGGGGTCCACCAGTGCAGCGCCCCAGGAGGAGGAGAGCGGCAACCTGTGGGAGAGTGAGCTCGCGCTGCCCTCCGCCACGTCCTGCAAGTCTGTCCTGGTCTGCACGGGGGTCTACAACCCCAACGTGGAGGTGCCGCCCGACGCAAGCCACTGCATCAAAGAGACCGTGTTCCACGGGCACCGGGACTTCCGGTTCGACCCCGCGCTGGTGGAGCCGGACCACCTCGTGCAGGACGTGGCCGACGCCGTCGAGCGCATCTTCGAGCAGGAGAAGTTCGTGCTTCAGTAGAGTCGAGCCGATCGCGGAGGTTCCGAGTAGAGAGCGTTAAACTGGGTGTGACGCCTGACGCGTAGACCTGCAGGAGCCTAACACTGTGGACATTGTTTCACTGCCCGAGAGGGTGTTGACAAATTTATGGGTCAGCTTCTAAACTTTCAAAATTGGGAGGGGGGAAATAACGTTAGAGAAAATGAATGGTGTAACTGTTACTCTCAACCACTCTTTTATATTGTTTTTGTGATGTTTTCATTAAGGAAACGTTTAAGGAACTGCCTTATTTGACCCGACTAAGTATTTTTTTAGACGATAGTAATCTTTTAGATAATTGCAAATCCTGAAATCATCCTATATTTATTACAAGAATTTACCAGTGTTTTTAAGAAGCATATTCAGATGTTAACGGTTGCCCTTTATTCGCGAGGGGACTTTTTATTATTGCATTTTTAGTCATTTGTTAACCCATTTATCCTGTAAAATCTATGCATGACTATGAGAGTAATACTTGTACTGTAAAAACAACAGTTTGATGTGCAGTAGGCCTATTGTCCTCTGATAGTATTATCCGTCTGCATTGTGTCTCGTTGTGAGAGCCATGAGTATTTGCACAGATCAGAGACTTTGATCTTTGTTAAATGTTACCATATCTTCCTGCCATAACTTTTATTTTATGTTTATTACAATGTAGATATACATTTGTATGCTTTCAAATTAGAATTCCAGAAGTAAAAGCTGTATAGATGTTTTTTTTACAATGGCAGTCAAAAACTTGTATCATCATTTGTGGTATTTTTGTCATTGTAAATACCTTAACGTCAGAAAATATAAGGAACCAGTGACACATGTTCTGCAAATGTTGTGTTTTTGTAATGAAAAACGGTCGACCACTTATCAGAGATGGCCACGGTATTGATCGCTCTAATAGACCCCTTTTCTTTTCGTAAACATAGTTATGTATTTGTGTTGGAAGTTTAGGTGGAGGCAGAATAATAGAGTGCTGCAGTAAAGAGTCCTAAAACCTGGAAATGAGTTAACATTTTGGTTCCCTCGTCTTGAAGTCAAGGTTTTTTTTTTAAATGGGTTTTAGGTTTGATGCCTGAAAGAAACAAAAAAGATTTTAACATTTTATCCTACAATATAAAATACGTCATCAAATACCCTCTTGTGATTTTTCAAGGTTGATACATCTCAAAATGGCTAAATGAGACTACAAGCATCATCACAGCGACTAGTCCGCCTTCACAGCCTTGTTGTTTATACTGCCGGGACGGTTTCGTTGCTAAAACTGTGGAAACAATTGTAGAGAAAAAACCTGCACAGCAGAAAAGGCAGAAATCCTCAAAAGAGCTTTAGTTTTTCAGACACCACGACCAGAGGTTGAACACAACACGTGAAACGTTGTTTTATCATCAGAATCAGAAGCATTTATTGCCACGTATGTATGTTTTCACATTCAAGGAATTTGTCAAGGCGGGTGGTGCATAACATTTAACAACATTAAACAATAAACACAGTGCAAGAAATGTTTAAATTTACAATTAAGTCTACAATTTACAATTAAATCTACAATATACAATTTTGATAATGATGATGGTCTTAACAAAAATATTTTATGCAGCAAAAAGAGATGAAATTGATATATTGACTCACCTCATAGGCAGAATAATACCTCTCTTAAACGTTACTTAAATCATGTAATTTCTCATATTTTGCTTGGAGTCCATTTCAAATGTTTACTAATAGTACTGTGATATCTTTCCTATATAAATATAAAAATATGTTTTTGAATTTGTACTTTCAGGCCTTGGTGATCAGGGGGAACATTGTAACTAACACAGATACAAATTAATTTACATTAAAGAAGAATAACTATGGCTCTGTACAACCTGAGCAAAAACACCTTACAATACTATCCAAGTGCACAAAAGATAATCTACACATTATTTGTGTTCTGGGTCCATCGCTGGGCCTTTTACCTCTTTTAAACCTAAAGGGAGCATCCTCAGCTGGCCCCCTTTTTAATGTGAAGGAGCAGCTCCCTCTGTGTGTCTGAGCTCCTCTCACTATCTCTAAGGCTGAGCCCGGACACCCTAAGGGATCTCATTTTGGTCGCTTATACCCGCGAGCTCATTCTTTTAGTCACTACCCAAAGTTCCCGTAAATTAGGGTTGGAATGTGGAAGGGCTGGTAAATTGAGAGCTTTTATATTTTTTGGCAGAGAACCATGGCCTCTGGAGGTACTGTATCTCATCCTGACCACTTCTTCTTGAGAGTATAGTAGGACATTTTACTACTACTAGAACATTTGTCGTGATATATTCATGGCATACTTTGATATTTTCATGCCTTTTCATCGCATGTATACTAGGTCATTTGGTATGCTTTTTTTATGACATACTACACTATAATATTACATTTGTTATGAAGGCATAGTTTACTGGGACATTTGAAGAAGACAATTTATATCATAATTCTGTCCTGGCATACTGTAATATGCTTTTGATATAAAATGTTATGGCATTTCTTGTGATTACTATATTCACATTTTTACAGTATACTATACTATGATTTTTTTATGACATATATAATTAAAATATTAAATTCTGTCGGGCACCTGAGAGGACACCATCCCTGCATTTCTGCAGTACAACGTCCTACAACGCCACAGCTTCACTGCGCATGCGCACAGTCGATACCGCGTCCCATCCTTCATTCAATAGCCGGTACAAACTGTTTTGCTCGGAAATTATAAAACTGCGGGCTTGAGTTTCATAAAGACATAATGGAGCAGACAGTTGCATCTCTTCGCCCCTACATACTGACGTTCACGGTGAACGCATTAAAATCAAGATTTTAATTTTAAACGGCCCAGACCGGAAGCTAGCGAAGAGGGGCTGGAGAATAAAGCCGTGCCCACTTCCGGTTTTCAAAATAAGGTTTTAACAAATATAAAAACATGCACATATGGAAATAGGATTTATTCGTTTATGGTCGCAAGACTGCACGTTACCGGTGTCCCTCACCAGTAAAGTAAAAATAGCTCTGAGGTTTTTTGGTGTGCTGGTGAAATAAGAAAGTAATTCCTGACAACGACTGATACATTTAAGTTGAGGACATCTGTGAGTATACATCAAGACACAACATCTAACATTCTTAATGTGTCAAATTAGAGATTTTACAAACTAAAAGTCCCACATTTGACCTTAAACGGGTGCATATTTTTTTCTCTCAATTTACTGTTACAACATGTTTACATGCATTACCAAAACACACATTTCTGACTATTTGAGGTGGTACATAAAATAAAAAGTCTCCATAATTCCAGACAACGGTAGTAATGTCATCATATTGCCAATTGTGGATATTCATAATGTGATTGTACTTGTCCCAATGTGTTTTGGATAGTCAAAATTACATTATGGAGATATGAAATGGTTTTTCATCTGTACACATCTGAATGGGTAATAATTATACTGCAGATATCCAGGATTTTTATTCTAGATATCAAACATGTTTTTGACAAGGCGGATAATGCAATATATCCAGTCTAAATGTTAAAACAGACACTTTTTATGGACTAGTTTTTGACTAGACAGAATAATGTTTTGGATATCTTACCAACACCTTGACATAATCATGGCAGTGGCACTAAAAGGGTCTATTAGGCATCTGTAACAGACAGAACAGTGGAGATATGCACCGTCTCTATTATTTTTAAAAGTAGGTCAATCCTCTTGTGAGAGTCCTGTAGGACTGACAGATCAATTGTAAAACAAAGATATAGCATGAACAGACTGATGAGTATTTAGGCATTACCAATACAATTTAAAGCCAAAATAGCCTTTTAAATGTTCTAATGTTAGTGTATCTGTATGTTCTGCCTAAATTAATAACATGTCACAGATTAACATCTGGTTGCATTGTAAGAAACCCAGAAGAAGTCTCAAGAGACATGATGTTAGCAGTTTAGCATTAAAAACAACTTTATTACAAAAAGTGACCCCCCTCAACTTTATTTTCCCCTTGTAGTGTTATTGTAATCCCGCTGCAGCAGCAGGTCGCTTTAGATAGCCTTTATCTTTATATTGTGCTTCTTGTGCAACACGTCCAGTACTTGTGGCAGTAGCTCCATGTCGATAAGTGTCTTTTCTAGGTCCGGTGCACAAGTGACAGACTCCTCGCTGACCTCGGTGTGCAGCCGCCTCCTGTGTTTGGGCCTCAGTGAGCGCAGAGAGTCGGCCTCGAATCCCGAATGTCTCTCATATATGTATAGCGTGACGTTAGACCTTTTGGCCAGTCTCAAGCTCCACAGAAGCAGAACAATGAGGCAGCACAGCATCACTGCCAGCACGGTGTTAAAAGTCCCACCGGTGCAGCCTGCAGCGGCGCAGGAGGAGAAGTGGTCATCACCGAGGTCAGCGATGGCTCTCTGGGCCACAGAGCTTGGACTGGCACAGGTGGGCTCCACGGAGACAATGGCCCTGTTCTTCAGCAACCAGTTCCTCAGGTATTGGATTTGACAGTCACAGTGGAAAGGGTTCCCAGACAGCGAGACCTTTTCCATACCGACCAGCCTGTCGAAGAGGCCCGGAGACACCGAGGTGAGCCGGCTGTCTTGCGCATGGAGCTCCGTGGTGTCTGACGGCAGGTGAGGCAGCTCCACGAGGTTTAGAGAGCTGCAATTGACCTGCAGACCGGCAGGCATGAGGGCTGAACACAGGCAGGGTTGACCAGCAGTGTGCACGCTTAATGTGGCCCAGACTAGGAAGACAGCTACGCTTAAATCGCAGAGCATCCTGCAGGATGAGGAGGAAAAGGTTATTCCTTTTTACTGCACTGCAATTTCCTGTTTGCATGATAAACGGGAACAGGGAGGGTGGGGCTCACAGTGCAGCACTCAGCAAGTTGTTAGATTGGATATTTCTAAAAGCAGACAGTCTATAAATGTGTATTAGAACAAGACTAACATTAAGCAACAACAAAAAAATGAATTTGAGGTGACAAATACATCTGACGTGAAATATATTAAATATCTCTGGATCCTTAAGCTGTAATAAGTATAGCCAAATGTAAAAATCCCTTTTTTTAAATAAAAAAAATAAAAAATACAAACCTTTTAAAGTCATGCCAACCTGGAAGTTACTTCTTGCTGTGCCAGTCATCCCAAAAATGTTATTACAAAGTTCTCCTTAACTCAGGGATTCCCCGTTTTGTAACTCACCCAAGACAGAGCAACGTCGGTGTGAGGAGCGCACCAATAACACTGCGCTGTCATGGCGCATTCGACATGAAGGAACTCCATCTGCTCATGGAGATAAGAGTTTATCTTTTATAAACGGTGGCGCAGGCTTTCCCACACAATGTCGAATACAGACATCTACTGCAGTGCTGAGGGCACAGGGGCACTGCAAATACAGGAGCAGGTACAGATTTATGGGAAATAAAATGTATACTTTGAAAGCCAAATACTGAATGAGACTTAACGCTATTTTTAAGAATATGGTAGCACTTTATAATAACTACATGCTATTTAGCATTAGTAAAACATGGGTAAACACTTCATTCATTCATAAAGCATTGTTCCAACATGAATACTCATTAGTAACTCATTAGTATGCAATTCATAAACAGTTATACATGTTTTATTCTTGATTAATAAGCTTTACTATTATGCATTTGATGATTTCATACTTTATAAATGATGGATTCCCCATTTGTAAATGAAGTATTAAGGACTTATAGATGATTAACTCTACCAGGTGAGCTATCCGAGTGCCTCAAGCAAATGTTTCTTCATGGAAATTCTGAGCTGCAAAGCAGAATGGACATGTAACAAATATAATCGACAGTCCAAGGGAGACATGTCACACGTCCACAGCTTCAGAGAAGTGCTTTACATCTGAGGAGTTTAAATAATCATTGTCGCTGGCTGATGCTCGGAGCAGCTGTGTGGCAGGTACACTTTCCACCCGTAGATGGTGTAATGGCACAGATTTTCCTTTTCATTCGCTAGCACTTCGATGCATGCCCTCTGGTGGAAAGCAATGCTGGAGCCTGGAAGTGGAAGATACGGGAAACTAAAGATAAGGGTCTAATGTAAAATGCATTATACCAAAAGGAGGAAATAAAATAAACAATCTAATTTCCCCTTTGATTCTCACTGGCAGCCGACTCAGTGCTCGATGACTTTCTTCGTATTTTATATACACTAAAGAGCAAAAACAACACATGTGTATACCATAAGTCATATATTTGTTTATTTTGCGTTCTCAACATTGTCACAGTTGGAAGTTTTACAATAACTGGGGTCTTACTGACTCACTACTCACTGTACAAACAGAATGCACATATAAATGAGGCCATTCTCGTCTTTTCCTCTTTTTAAAATGTGTCTCACGCCAGACTGAACAGCTTGCAGCAGGATGTGTGTAGGTTTGTCTGTGTGTGTGTGTGTGTGGAAGGGGGGGGGGGGCATGTATGAAAAAAGAAAGAAAAGAAATGGATGTAAATGGCAGCGAACCTTCTAACAGTCTGTTTTTGAGTCCTACAGCAGATATCAGTTCATGACAGCTGGAGGCCGAAGACAATCGATATGTTCATATATCGCCCCTCTAATCCACGAGGTGATGCGTGATCATCGTGATCTTAACTGCCGATATCAGAATAGAGTACTGATCATATACACATTATGTACAGCTGCTTTAACCCGTTGGTCTCTCTCTTGGTCCCTTTAGGGCTTCGTAAAAGATAAACCCTCCTTCCAAGCAGTTCATCCGTTATCCCATATTTACACGATGAAAGCCCTCAGCGACAGAAGTGCAACGTTCTTTATATTTGTAAATTTACACAATGGCTTTGTTGATGAAATGCATGCCGAGCTTCAATAACTACCAGCCTAACATAGGGCAACAACAGGAAATTCAAAATGAATCAAAAACCAAAATTGATATAGGCTGATTTTCTTTTCCCCATCAGCTCACAGTGAATAGGACACATGATGATCCATGCAGTGCATCGTTGGGGTACTTTCTCACACAGAATGACTGTCGACATTTGAAGCACTACAACACACCAAAACAAACAGATTTCTGGGTTTTACATCGCCCCAAGATTTCAGAATTATAGCAAAAAAAAAAATCAATAGAAAGACACATTCAACTGATCATTAATATCCCATATGTGATATGTCTGTCATCTGCTCTTTCCTTGTTAATTCCCATGAGGAGAAATGTGTGAGAATAAGCCTGACTTATGGCAATGGTTTTCTTTGTGAATGTTAAAATACATTTACAACCTGAATATTGGGACAAACAGTTTACTGTCACTAATTTACACACTAGAATAGACTCTTATTTGTAGAATGTAGAAAGTTATTCTTTACATATATACCCAGTTCCTTTGTTCAGTTTGCATTTTGTATATTATAACTGCATTTCCTGAAAAAAATGAAAGTGTTCTTTCATATGTGCTTATCCAGCAAAATATTTTTTGTTCAGCCCAAAGAGAAGCATTTTCCTTTTATTAAAATATATACACACATTCCTCTTTCCACCGTGAACTGTGTAAGTAAGTATTTATATATTCTTAAATGAAAAAAGGATATTATTTTTTTCACCTGAATCTCGTCCTGAACAACAAGATAACAGACTTCCACTCATAGTACAAGTCTGCATTTTTCTGAACATGATTGCACTTAAACTTGCTATGGTAACACTGATTTGTTATACAATGTGCAGAGGATAGCCTCACATTAATAACATTACATGCAAAAAATCACTTACTAGACATTCCACTGAACTCCAAGTCTGTGCCTCTCATGAGACCACGAGGACAGCCACACATTAATTTACTAAGAAGGACTTTGACAGGGGTCAAAAAAACCGAAAATAAATAAATAATGACGCAACATAAAAAAAACAAATTTGAGGGACACTTTGCTTGTTGTTAATGTACAAAATCAGTACAAAGATATTGCACATATGATAGAAAAAAGATGAAAAAAATACTTCACTATGCAAGAACTGATTTCATTCACTCACCTTGTTGGCGAATAAAAAAAAATAGACTTAAAGAAGGCAAAAGAAGATTTCAAAAGTGTTTCTAGTTTTTTTTTTTGATTTAAAGAGTCAGAGGGAGAGCAGCTGTCGCATAGTTTCAAGGCAACAGACTGAACATGTTCGCCGCGTTCTGTGGGTCCATTTGTAACATTTGAGCTGAGCCTCCAAGTGTATTTTAAAGTGTCTTTTCACTCTTAATCTTCATTACTATTTTTTCAGTTTAAGCAGCCACAGTATGAGAAGTCAACCGAGATTTAAAACCACCGACCGGCCCAGTTTATCATTTAGCGAGGGCTGATGGGAAAAGTCTGCTTTGAGGCTTCAGCTGCGGCTGTTTGAGGCCTTTATGCAACAGCTGCCATCCAGAGGCTCCTTCTGATCCATTTGAAAAGGCGAACAATTCCAGAATAGATTATAGGCCGGCCTGAATGGGAGTTCACTCCTTTCAGATCTACATCCTGTTACCACAGAGTCAGTATAATACTGATAAAATTCATTTTTGCTGATAATAATAATTGTAAGTATAATCTTACAAATTACTTGACGCACAATATACTGTACATGAAGTCTTGACTAAATAGATTATGCATTAATAATTGGCACATTTATTTATGAGAGCTAGGAGACAACACATATAGCTGTCATCTACAGTAAATACAGCACTAGAACTACAATGACTGAGACGGTCGACTCAGCTCTTCAACTGTCCTTTTCGATTCGAATGATTACGTCTAGGTTCTTCACGACACATGAGCTCTACGGGAGGCCACGACAAAATTTGCATTCATATGATGGAAGGATCTGCAAAAACCAAAGAGTTGAAAGTGGACTTTTCCGAAAAGGCTGTGCGCAAAGGAATGACGGGCGCCGCCGCGACCGAGGGGCGTCTCTCCTCCCGATTACGTGACGGCAGGACGGGGCTATTGTAGGAATGGAGCAGAATGGGAGCGGCTTGGTGAGAGAACGCGTCTTCTCTGACGCCGTCACGGCCGGGCGATGCGTGTGTGTGTGTGAGTGTGTGTGTGTGCACACGTGTGGAAAACAGAGCGTCTTCCTGTACAGAACCCCCCCCCCCCCTCACAAAAAACCCTGATGGGGCCAGGCCCAGGATCAGGCAAACTAGTAAAGGCCCCTGGTGGAACTACCGAGTCCGATTTCCATCCTGCATATTGGTTGGACCTGGAGGTGAAAAAGGTGTCTGCGTGTGATTGGTTCCCATCACAGCAGCGGTAAAACACAGTGGACAGGCCATAGAGTTATGCTGTCAGTCCCTTTGGTGTAAGCAAATGTCTCCTTCCGTCTTTAAGTCCTCCTCCTCGCCTCTCCTCTCTGCGTTTGGAGCATCACACTACGGTGCTGATGCCACTGTGTTTCGGTTTGGGTCCGCCAGGTGCCGAACCCGCTTGCTGACTGTGGTGGTGCGGGGCATGCTGGGAGTGTGAGGCGTGGTGGGAATGCTGGCTGTAATGGCTGTGCTGGGAATGGGGTTGTGGTTGCGCCTGGGAGGCGTAGCCCGGGTGCTGGTGGTACTGCGTGTGGGGCGGCGGGTGGTAGTGGTGGTGGTGGTGGTACGGCGGCGGGTTCTGCGGGACTTGGCAGTACTGGGAATGGGGGCCGTGGAGCTGCACCGTGTGCGCCACCTGCGCCGTGTGGTGCAGGTTGGTCGGGTGGGGCTTGTGGGATATGAGGGTGGGCTGGGCGGTGGGAGGGAAAGGGGCGTGGCTGTGAGACGGCGGTTTGCCTCGCTTGCTGCCAAAGAGCGACCCGAGGATGGAGGTCGATGCCGGGTTGGGGACGGAGGAGGGATGGCCGCGCGGGGGCGGGCCCTCGCGCGGCGTGGTGGCTCTCCGCCGTGTGTGTGGACTGCTAATGATGGAGCCCTGCAGGTGGGGGGAAAAATAAATAAAAATAAAGTAACGGCGACTCCGTCAGACACTGTGCAACACCGACTAAACCACAGCCACAAGGCACCAGCGGGATGAAGTCACAGGTTTCTTATTCCAGATAAACAAGTAGCAAAATGTTATAGAGCATGCAAATGAGAAACTGAAAAAATGTTTTCATGGTAGGCAGCAACAACACTAGGAGTATTTCAGCGTCAAGATGAAGGGAGCCTATTTTCAAAAAGGAGCTCTGCGGTAAAGGAGCTAACCGGCTTGAGACAGTAAATCTGTAACAAGAGTAATTACATAAATACCGTTAGGAGCATAAATTACATTGACAGGGGGAAGAAAAAGACAACAGTTCATCTTCATTGCAGTCGGTGTGCCAAACCCTCTTAAGAGTCACACATGCAACTTGTTATAATAGTTTCCACATGCAGAGGATGTGACAGGCAAAAAACTCAGCATCCACACATTAGCATTCAACTAGAAGTCAGAAAGCAGGAGGAACTAAGCTCTCGTGTGCAGACTTCGCAACAGGCCTGGTCACCTTTCCTCCCTTTTCTGGATCCAACACTGCACACTATACAGGTATGACTTCTCCTTAAAAAAAAAAAAAGAAATAAAAAGAAGCTTCTCCTTTGGCACATGCTTCAATCTAAGACTGGAGAAAGACCACATGACGTCTTTGAAAGCAGAATGAAATTTTCAGGGTCCCAGACTTCAACCCAACACATGGACTCATGGACACATGAAATGAGGGAGAGGTGAATGAATGAAATCCACGTCTTTTAGAAGTCTCTGTGAAGCCCATCGGTAGTCCTCTGACTATTAAAAGGCTACGTTTCTCCCTGAACTTTACAGCATGAGTCGTGGATAAGGGGGAAAAGAAAGACCCGCACGGGGAGATGTTGAGTTTCCTAGCGTCTCGCAGAGCTACCACCCTGCCGCAGAGAAGAAGAACCAAATGAAAACCGCTTGGAGGTGATTGAATGGAAGACAGAGACAGGCGACAAGGGGGAGGGGATCAGAGGAGGGATTAGTAGAGTCATGCTTGTTTGAAGATAAGGTGTATATTGGTCATATAACATGACCAACACAAGGACATCCCTGGCTTCCAAAAAAAGGGGGGGCACGATCAGAGGCAGGCAACCCACGCATGCACACTAACTGAGGCAAGCAGGTCATAAGGCATCCCAGGAAGGAAAATAAATGATCCAAACAAATGGACTGAGTCTATGAAGCAAAGAAGGTGTAAGACCAAAAATAAATGGTGTGTTTTTCACAGTGCACATCATCACATAGAGAGTAGCTTGGATACCAGCTGCTTCCAACTTACTTCCATATTGCTGTCTAGTGATCCTGCACTGCTGCGACGCCCCCGCTTGCCTGCCCGAGACATGCAATACCACAGATTAGAGATCGACAGCACTTCCTGGATCGACTACAGACGTTTAGGCCGCCCACCGGTCCCAAAGGGGGCAGTGCAGTGGATTGTGACTGTGAGTAAGGGTCCAAATATGGGCGGGGAAGGGGGAGAGCGCGTTCAGGTCTGGGGAGGGTGGTGGGTGACAGGTGGTACTCTGGCTGACTGTATGGTGGAGCCACATCTTCACGCAAAGCTGCATTACAAATATTCTGCTTTGACGCACTTCAAACTGCTTAAAATTTGAAATGCATTTTCTATAAATCTCAACCAATATGGACTCCGGAGGCATCAAGTGTGATGGACCAAGGAAACGTCCGCAGTGAAGTTTTTCTTTAACCAAAAGGTCGCTTTGGAACAGGGTTGATGCCGCAATCAAATTTTCACAGATTTCTTTCTAACCTGATGTGAAAATTGCGACAATTCGTTTGGTTAATGTCGCCACGAGATGCCGTTTTTTTTTCTTCTAAAAAGGGGGTCGTGGTGAAGCCGGTCTCAGTGACAGTCACGGAGGAGGAGACACATCAAAAGCAATACAGTGGTTGTTGCACATGGAATGTACAGGCATATACAGGTCTGAGGGGCGAACAGAGCACTTTTTTGCCGTTGTTAGGCACACTCAGCCAATGATACATGACCAATAATCACACATAAACAGGAAAATACCTGATGTGTATGGAAATAACACAGTAAATACACATGAAATGGGAGTATGGCAGGAAAGGAAAAAAGAAAAACACTGAACAAAAATGACCCCACTAACATGCCACATCCTGCATCGAACACTTCTAGAGACACCTTCCCTGACTGACCTATCGTTTCCCATCCAGGTAGAGATCACAGGAACAAAGCGCGTCGCGTTACCAACACCGAGGCAGACCCTTGACTGGATTTCATTTTGTTATCGAGGTAATCACTCGATAACTTCACGTAGCTGTTATCTGTAATGAATGAAATGTATTCCCGCTTCAGAGGCGGAGCGGCTGTGCTACACAGATATATTCATGGTCGGTGAAATGACTGGAAACTACAGCTGGATCTTGTCGCCGCTTAGAGGATGGTAGACATCGGCGCCGATTTGTTTGGTTCACTAATATACGCGGGAGAGAGAGAGGAAATGGCAAATGATGTTGCAATAAAACTTAAAAGATTACCACAAAATGCTTTTGAATAAAACAAACTCAGGTGTGCAAAAAGTGCGAGGTTAAAACGAAGGGAAAGAAAATGTGACGATTAAAAAAAAAAAAAAAAAAACATGAATGTGAATGTTCAGAAATAAACTCATCCAGATGATCAGGGGTGAGAACTGCCCGTCAATTTCATTCATCACTGAGTTAATCGGCATATTCTAAACCATAAACCCGCTTCACAAATAGGTCTGTATTCAGTCTTTGAATAAAAAAAAAAAACGTCTCTCTAAAACAAAGTACCGTAAAAGCCGGGTTACAAGCCGCTACTACCTTCAGTGGTTGTCCCCGCTGTAGCAAGCTAGCGCTGCTGCTAGCTCCCCGCTGCTGCTAGCTCCCCGCTGCTGCTGCTACTGCCCGCGTCTCCTCTGCCCGAGTCGGGCGTCGAGCTGGGGCTTGTCCCGCTACCTTCGGTGGTTGTCGGGGAACTAGCGAGAGCTAGCGGAGAGCTAGCGGAAGTTAGCGGGGAACTAGGAGCAGCGCTAGCTGGCTACAGCGGGGAACTAGCGGGAAACACCCACCGAACGTAGTAGCGGCTTGTAACCCGACTTTTATAGTATGCTGAGGTTAAACATTGATTGACACACTATTCAGACCAAACTCTCAAACAATCACATATAGTGGATTTAAAAGGAGAGAACTCATTGTTTTCATCCGCTTGATATCACCCCAGAGAGGAGCGGGAGAGAGCTTGTTCCACTAAAGAGCCGGCCGGTAGAAACAGAGACGTTTTGGCTGTACCTGCGTCGGAGAGGTCTCGCAGGGAGCTGCTGAGGGCGCTGCGCTTCAGGCCCTCGCCCATGGCGTAGGTGTCATCCAGACTGGCGCGGTTCATGTTCCCGTTGCCGGCCTCCTTCTTCAGCCCGGAGCTCTGCGACATGCTGGGCCTCACCACCCCCTTCTGCTTCTCCAGCTCGGCTGCGAAAAAGAAAGAAGCCAAGGGAAAGGACTGAGGTAAGTGGCGGCGTTTTTTTAAAACGTTTTACTCTTTTATACAACGTCTCTGTGATGTATTCAGCCACCTCTCGCTGTCTGGAAGTCGTGAATCGATCTACATCTTGCTCACGACGGCTTTGCTTTTTGAATTTCCACAAAAAAAAAACACAACTGCTGTCCCTTCTGTTAGTCATCCTGTGAACTCTGTAAACATTCTCCCTCGTAAAGTGCCGCAGTTGAGTAATGAGGACCATGCCCTGTTTCTACTTTACACAGCCTGAGGTAGACATGAGTAAAACATGGGGGGATGGGAGGGGGAAAAGGCAGCTCACACTCTATTCTGTACTTCTCCATTTCCTGGACCTCGGCAATGGACTCTCGCAGGTCGTCTGTGAACTTCTTGCGGTCCTGCGGGTTGGGCGCGTTAAAGTTGATGAGGACTTTGATGTCCGCACCTGGTATGGCTGATGTAAGTCTGATTCCATTCGGGTAATCTGGAGGGGTGGCGGCAAAGAGAGGGAGACACATTTCACACAAGGGGCATTGATCAAAACCAAGTTAAAACACATTGGGAATCCGTCTGAAGTCTGGAGAGTTGAACCAACGTCTCAGCCCATTGGGCCTCCCATTTGTCACTGTGCTGCATCACACCCTGTGATGTAAACACCGCCAGACAGGATAAAAAAGACAATGCCACTTACATTGGTTGTCAAACAATATGACTTGCATCCCATACAGAGAGAAGGACTGTCTGAAGCTGTACGTCACGGAGTTCTTCTTTTTCTGGAAAATCTTGGTGACCTGAAGTGGTACGGAGAGAGAATATTTGAAGGGTTGGTCTCAAGAGAGAGAGAGAGAGAAAAGAGGAGAAGAAAAGGAGAGGGTCTTTTACCACGAGGAGGTCGTTGAACAGGAAGATCTCCCGCTGATGCAGACCCAGCTTCTGGACCTTGTTGGGATCCGGCACTTCAAAGAGACGGCAGTAACACACCAGCCGGCGATGGGGCAGCGACAGCACCTAGAAGGGAAAATAAAAAGACACCAACACTTCATAGGTCGTTACGGCCTCAGTCCGAGACGTATTAACAAACAGAATTTAAAAGAAGGCGTAGCCAAAGGATGACACATTCAGAGTGACCTATGGGGAGATGTGGTGTTATTCCGGATACCACTGTTTACTGCAATCTTTGTATTTAAATCATGGATTTATCTGTTGATTATTTAATTGATTGATTATTAAAATGTACTGTTGCAATTATTATTAAGTCTTTAAATAGCTTGTTTTGTCCAATAGTCCAAGACCAACACATTACGATTAATTGTCAAATAAGACAAAAGACATATTATATATATATATTTGTTATTATGTATAACGTTTTTTTCACCAGTGATATTGCCTGGTAGCATAGAATGAAGCGTGATGTAACCTCTAAAACTGTTCACCTGAACTTTGAAGAGTCCTTACATATGAGAAAACCAAGTATTTACCAATGCATTGGTGCTGTATAAAATAATGTAGTGTTAAATCAGCACATAGCTCCTCCCACAAAGATTATGATAACTAATAATCTCCATACGAATGGGGGATCTGCAGTATATTCTGTAGGTGGTGCAGCTCACTGCCACCAAAGAATTTATGTCTGTCGATTCGGCCTCCAGGGTGCAGTGATGACAGACGAGCTGCTTCAGGGGGCAGAAGTTTCTGCCTCTTTTCCTGGTAATCTGACTCTGAAAACTACCTCGTTTGATGTGCATTAACTGCATTGTCCAGGGACCGAGACAGGAAGCTGTGCACGTGCAGTGAAATAATGAATGAAAAATGATGAAATATAGTTATGATTAATGGATATTTAGCCTACTTACACATCCCAGGCCGTGGTGGAGTGATCCGATCTAAAGAAGAGAGGGCAAAGAAGATATGTTAGGCAACTGTTATGTGAGGATTATTAACTCTACTGCTTCAGAAAATGTAATCTCTCCTGCTTATTAATAACCCCATTTAAGGATTTGCGCTTGCAGAATGTGCACCTACAGACTATTAAAGTGGCCATGAAGACGAATGCACCTCTTGGGGTCTGTATACAGGGTGGGGATCTCTCCCCGCTACCGGGACTCGAAGCTGGAATGAAAACCGATCCGGCCGGAGCCTGCCAACTCTGAGCAGCACTCGTGGACCTGATTATCATGGAGAGGAATTCAAATGTGTTTTTTATGTCACAGTGTTTTACAGAGTGTCCTTCCGAGCTTTTAATTCTGCAGCTAAACGGTGACGAGGGATCGTTTTTCAAGGCGTGCAGCCGTTACGGGCCGAGCAGAAGCGATTTCCAACTGAAACAAAAGTCCTCCGAGCGAGATGAGCGTCTCCCTTGAAGCCGCATGGGTTAATCACGCTTTTAACCTTCACACGCGAAAGAGACATATCAGTGCCTGCAGAATGCTGCGGCCCTGCTCCCGAGGGCCCCGGAGCACCGTCTGAACTACATTTAATAACAGCTGTGGTTCAGTGTTGAGACACAGAAATGAACTGATTAATGATTAGTGAATCAACGGATTATTGCAATTCATGCCGCCAAATTAACCCCCAGGTTTCCACCACTTCTCCCTCTCAAACTGTGAGAACTAGAATGTGCTGCGGCTGCAGAAAGGGCCCATTTGTTATCAGACTGCAGCGCTGGCTGACATCTCTCAAGGGCTTCGGGTGTGTTAAAATCACCAGCGTGAAGGTCTTGGAAAAAGTCCGGGCACAACAATACCCGAAGGTAGACCACATTATATGAATCTTCCCGTTCCTTCGAAGAATTAAACTCTGAAATTTCGGCATCCACAAATTAGTAGGAAAAGTGAAAAGTCATTCTAGGCCAAGGGGCGGCAACGTTTTTTATGTTCTTTTTAATGAGTGTGCCACATCAACATTAAGTTGAATTATGACACCAAATTAAACTTGAAATTTAATTCATTGCATAGCAACATAAAAATAAAACATTGCTCTCCCATAAGCAGGACATTGTAATTATATACAAGGATATATATGCATCCTTGTTTATCGACAATAAACTTCTGCGAATAAGGGAACACGTCCTAGCCAATCAGACGCAGAGTAGGGCGGGTCTTTGCAGCATGCACATGGGGGAGAAAAAATAAATCAATTAAAATACTGCAAATAACAGCTGCAAGTAGCAGCCGAAGGCCGTGAATGAGGCGATTTGTCATGGCTCTCTTGCACACTTATTGCAAGGGCGTCATTGGTGGCTGCGAGTACAGATTTAAGCATTTTCAACAAGGTCTACATCTTATACGCCAAAGATGCCACAGAGATTAATGTCATGCCTTGAAAATTGTGTTTAAAAAAAGAAAAGAAAAAGAGACAGGACTTACTGGTTTCTTTCCCACAATGAGCTTCTCAACCTTCTGCACCTGCGAGACGTGGTCTTCATTGGTCTTGAGCTCTCGCTTACGGATCCTCTCGTAGATGCCGACCAGAGTCTCCCGCGGGATATCCTCCCCATCGTCCACACCTGGCACCCAGATTAGGAGCGCGAGGAGAGAGAATGCACGTGTTAAAATATCAGTTTTTGTTAATCTTCTTCACTCGTAGCGCGTCCTCATCACATCGTCGCGTCTGGTTTTTCGTCACCTCTCAAATTCTTGATGAAGTCTTCCATCTTCATCTTCCTCTCGGGCTTGACGTTGGGGCTGTACATGTCGGTGTTGAGGAGGATGATGGCGAAGGCCAGGATGAAGATGGTGTCGGGGTTCCTGAACTGCCGCACCACCGTGGGGTTGCAGATGCAGTAGCGCTGGCTGGAGACATGAGAGACACCAACTTAATTTACACCCGGTTTAGATGATTAAAAAGTCACACGCACGGTCGTGCTCGCAGTGAGGAAAACGCTGCCGGGAGGAAAAACAAGTAGTGCTGGAACTCGTCCTTTTATCATCCAATTACAATCTGCTCAGAGGAAAACCCAGCAGCAATGACTTTTAAAATATCAACTAAAGTCGACATAAAATGCTTCTGATATTATTATAAGAAAGCACTATTTTATGCTGTGTTTTTTCACACAGGAATATTGTATTTTCCTCTATTGTCCTTCCTAAAACACAGTGATTGTCAGATTCAGGGGCTCTGGAGTGTTTTTCTGTGCAATTTATTGTGCTGTGTTTGAATGCGTCGTTGTGCGATCTAGACGCGCGATCCCCACCTGAAGGCTTCGATGAGCCGCTCCACCTTCTGGGCTTCACCCTGAACACGGATGTGGTTCTGAAATTTCCGGAGCGCCTCGTCCAGCTCCATGCTCTGGAAGTCCATTTCATCCACCACACAGCTGATACACAAGGGAACAGATGGCAGAAGACGAATTAAAAAAAACACACAAACACGACATCATTGATTGTCACCCACTTCTTTTTTTATCTCGCAGGGCTTCAATTCTGTCATATTTCAGTTTTTATAAAAGAGGATGTTCCAGGATGCTGGTCATATTTGCGTCATGAGCAAATCTTATCACCTGCAGGATCGTAATTTTTGGGACTTCCTCCTTTTCTCTTATTAAATAAGCTCCAACATTAAGTTACACACTTAAGTTGATCTCAGAGTATGCACATCCTGGTCTTTTCTTCGCTCGCCTGTATCTCATCATACGGGACGTGGCGGCGTTTATCTAAAAATCATACTCACTCCAAGACATCTCTATTGAACTGCTTCTGCCGATTGCCGAGGAACTCTCCGATCATCTGCCTGCTCAGCCCCTTCCTCTGCAGCAGGAAGTGAGCCACACCGACCGGCGTGTCGGGGATGAATCCCCTCTCGGTCAGGTACTGGACGCCCTTTTCTGGCTTCCTGATAAATCAAACATTTAGAGGATGGTCAATAAAAACTAAACTGAGAAAACACATATCGGCAAGTCTTTTCGGTGTCTTTAAAGTATTGTTTGACTCTCTAACCCGCTAGAAGTGCCTTGGTCATATATTACGGATGAATTACATCCTGCTTAATATCTTTGTCCATGCAAATATCTTTCAAAAATATCTTTGCATTTGATATAAATACAGTTTAAAGTGCCACACACAGTGAGTCAATTATTTTCAAAGACCCTTCACGGGCCCTTAGCGAGCGCCTGCTCGAGCAGAGCCGAGTACCCACTTGTTGAAGAGGTTGAGGCCGATGCGGTAGTGCCTCTTGCGAATGACGTCGTTGCTGAAGATGGGCGAGTCCCAGCTGTTGCGCGTCTCCTTGTGGTACGTCTGCTTGCTGAGCGTCTGCTCCCGCAGGCTGTCTCTCGACGAGGACTCGGAGCTGCAGTTGATGGTGTCGTTGGAGTTGGACGTGCTGTTGATGCTGTCGTTGTCCCCGTCGGAGAAGTCCGACTCGGACTTGCTCTGCCGGTTGGCCGAGCCGTTGATGGCCAAGTGGCCTTCCAGCTGGCGGTGGCGGTGGCGCAGGGGCGCGTCGTCGTCGCGGGAGGACGCTCGCGGCGGCGGGGGTCCGTGGGAAATGCGTTTGGGGCTCGCCTGGGACGACGTCACCATGTGGCCGTGCGGCTCGTATGCGGGCGGCCGCTTGACGGAGCCGCGGTCGGACCGGTCGCTGAGCTCCGCGGAGCTGTCGCTCGGAGGTTCTATGGTCAACAAAGGAAGATGGTCCATTCTGAGACGCTGCTCTTGGCACTCTAGAGAAGGAGTGCTGCGGCAGCTCGTGTCTGTGTCACGACCCTCGTCTTTGGGGTCAAGAGGCCAGTAGTCCTGGGACGAGTTGGCCGACCGCAACCGCAAGTCTGATTCCGTGCTGGAGGGCTGGTCCCCTGACCTGGACCGAGCCATAGAGGGGGTCATGTCCTCCTCGTCGATGAACAGAGTGACGTCGCTGTAGGACGCCAACGTCTCATCGTGCATTCGTCCAGCGACCCGGCGGTGGGACTTCACCTGATAGGGCGCTTCCCTCTCCGCCTTGGAGCAGCCCATGGCGTCCGGGTCCGGGCCCTCGTCGCCTTGAAGGCTGCGACAGTTCAGCGCGTCGTCTATCGACTCCGCCAGCGATTTCACCTGCCTGGAAAAGGCGTCCTCCAGCTCCGTGATGGCGTCGGTCAGGTCGCCCTGCGGGGCCGCGTGAGACGCCGCGTTGGCCTGCTGGTGCACCTCCATGTCTCCGCACTCGGACAGCGGGGCGCCGTCCTCCGTCATCGACACCTGCCGCCCTTCGAAGTAGGAGCTGTGCACTTTCTCGGGGCCCTCGAACGAGAGCTGCATCCGCATGTTGGAGAGGACGATGCGTCGGGACATGCGGTTCTCAGACATGGAGCTTCTGAGACGTTCAAAGTTCTTGTTCATCTGATACTGCCGGAAAGCCGTCTGGATGGTGCGGGCCGCATGCCGGGTTATGAATCGTCCACCATATTTACGCTCCAGCATCTCCACCTAGAGGAAAGATGGGAGGAAATGGAATATTTTATATGTTTTCGCAGCTATACGTGGTTTATAAAGTCTTCCACCTGGATGTTACATACAATCTTAGCTCCAAAGCTAACTGGGCTACTTTTTGAATACCTGTTTGTCCTGCAGGTCAGCGGAGAGCTCGTAGCTCTCGGAGAGCGAGCGCGACCGCTTGATGGCCTCCTCCTCGGCCTGCTTACGGAGGATGGACTGCGAGTGCTGGAGCTTGGGCCTGCGGGGTCTCTGAGGCCCGGGCTGGACCCCGTGGCTGTAGAGCGGGCCGTCGAATCGGTCCGGACTGATGGCCGAGCCGTGAGTCACGGGGCCCTGGCCGAAGCTGGCTCCACCGTCCAGGGAAGGGCCGCTCTCACTGGGCCGTCCATCCCCTTCCACACTGCAAAAGACAAAGAGAGCAAAGGGATGCTTAGAGATTTCATCTTCTGTCTTCAAAGGGTAGACAGTGAGAATTGCATTTTTTGGGGTCAGTATTTGATAGAAGTTTTTATCAGGTTAATCACAGCGGTCTTCCTGAGACAACTTATGAAATGTCAGAGAAAAAAGTAGTTCAACTTCAAGGATTTATGGCCTCAGCTTAAATAAAATAGTCTAATCTCTGTTATGGAATATACAAACACATATGGCAACACAGAGGTGAACTGCAGTGTGTGTGTGTAAATGCTGATTCTACAAGTTTATAACATACAGAAAGAAACATTTAATTCAACTGCTTAAGCTGCGTAATACTGGCTCGCATCTGTGGAAATAATAACTGTGAAATTATGACAACCTGCCACAGAACAAATGCCACGTAAACACTCCAAATATCAAACGCGTCCAGTCACCCGTTGTCCTCGTGAGATTCAATATGACACAAACAGTGCGAAGAAGAAAAGAAAAAACAGCCGATTACTCACTCACTCTTACACTCTGCCGTACCGCAAGAGGACTGCTTATTGCGAAAAGAGCGTCTATTCTCTATAAATTGCCAACTCCGTCTCCATATCTTGTCCACCATTCTTTCGGTCACGTCAGGTCCAGAGTACACGGGCGCCTCCAGGAAACCAGAGTTATGCCACCTTAAAAGGGCCAATCAGTGACCGATGGAGTTACATCATGTTTGCTGCAGCGACGACACGCTGTTCCAATACACGCTACAAAGTCCAGTTTAGACAGAGCAAATATAAACTTTAGCAGTCCTTTAGAAAATAGCCGAGATGTGGGTGTACGCGGTGGCCACCTTTTTCCATAACTAACATTACACTAACGATCATCTCTCGTCCTCCACGGTGGTGCCTTCACTGTTTGCCGGCTGCATGATGTGTTTGAACTGTGACTCGACACACCCTCGCTGTGTACACAATCCACTTCCTTCATTAGAGCCTGACATCAACATTCAGCAACAACAGCTTGCCAACAAACAGCGAGAAACGCAGAGTAAAAATGCGGAAGGGAACATGGTCAAAAGTCCACTTTAAATGGGACAACATTAGTGACTTTTAAACTCGAAAACTGAATAAATATCTTTTGATTTTCAAACCCTAACCCTGTGTGCACGGCAACTAAATGTTGGTCATCCGGGGTTCACTCGGCCTACTTAAAGCCTCGCCGAAATGTCAGGCTCGGGCATGTTGTCTGACTCACGATTACAACGCATACTTGTCATTTTCTACATTTGAATCTAATACAAAATGTTTCCCTTCCTCTCTGCTGATTCTCATCTCACAGAGAATGTGCAATGTAATATAAAGAAAACCCTCGCTTCAGTTTTCTAAACCAATAGAAATGCTCTTGAGAGTAAACTCTTAAAAAAGAAAGAAAAAAAAAAAAGAGGCACTTCTGCTTTTCAACCAAAAATGTGAGTGTGAAATATTAAAGCATTGTGGTCCTGCTTATGGCTGCCAAACTACCACTAATTATGTGAAGGCAGCATCCAGTAAAACGTTTGATTCCAACAGCGGAGACGAAACTAGAAGTGTCATCACGTCTTCAAGTCGTAAAAGGTGTTCAGTTCCACTAAGTTTTACATCCCAGTGAACACACACATGAAGCCGTTCGGGGTCGGCCAAGGCCACCGTGCCGCAGCATCATTTCATGGTGCGTAAATGCAGACCGACTCCCTCGAGGCAACAGGTACACACAATGTTTAAGTGTGGGCGAGCAGCAGTGAGCGCCTTTTTACTGCCGAACCAACATAAAACCTGCACGGCACGGTGAAAATCGTACTTTATTGCATAATTGCCATCGGGACGAAGTCGCCCCAAACATCTGCCGCCGCAAACTGCAACGCCGCCGTCCCCGGAGTTAAAAGTCGCACCGTGCAGAACATTCTCTGGTTTCATTATTTCTTCATTAAGAGTTTGATTACCGACTTCGATAAAGTGGCGGTGAAATAAAGCTTTTGGATATATCTATGTATTCATATTAGTATGAAGAAAGCCTATATGACTGGAGATTTAACAAATACCTATTTCAGCTTTAGGGGCACATTTATTGGGCTTTTTATTTTAAAACATGTTCAAGGAACAAAAATATGAAACTATATGATCAATTCATTTTGTGGCAAATGTGTTTGCTCCATGGATTGCCGTGTAATTTGGTACATAATCATTGGTGATTGTTGGTGATCTCCTTTACATATTATATTCACTTGTTTTATTGTATTCAAGTTGTAAAATTGAATTATTTTAAATCTTTAAATGAATGCTGTTTTACTACTCCTATTATTGCATTTTAATGATATTACATCTATTGTCTTGCGTGCATTAGTCTCAAACTTTTATCCATTTATCTATTTATTTTTATCTGCCAGTCATCTGTGAAGCACTTTGAACTGTATGAAAGGTTGCTATACAAATAAAGTTTGATCAGTTGATTATTTATTTGTGTTATTTTGTTTAGTGGTGTTTTGTTTTCTGCGGTTTTATTTTGTAGCAACTATCTTTATATTGTGTAATTATTTACGAACCAAAAATAAATGTCAAGTTATGAATATGACAACTGTGGGAATGAGAACTGAGACTATTAAATAACTGAAGAAATATTGTAATAGCCACTACAGTGCTCATCTGGGGTTTTCTCTCTCTCTCTCTCTCCGTCACCTCTAAAAACATTCGAGGCACAAAGTCAAAATTGAAGCTGTAGTCCTGAGACCAGCGTCCTTCCTCCCACTTTTATTCTTTCTGCTCCACTTTCTACCGACCTGCACGCAGAGGAAGGAGAGTGGGAATAAATGCTGCAGCACTTTTCTGCTCTGAGGTCATTGAACACTCCAGAGAGTGAGAGGTCAGTTGTTCGTGGAGGCGGGGAAAAAAAGGGGGGTAAAAAAAAAAAAGGAAAGGAGAGCAGCGCTTTAAGAGCTGTAATGGATGCTGAAGGAAAACAGAGGAGAGCGTGACGTTACACCCGAGAAGAGACAGAAGAAGTCACGTGGTTCAGACAGATCTCCAGAAGCGGTGTTGTTTCGTTTTAGACGCTGAGAGGTGAAGGATGAAGCAACGACGGTTCTCCCCGGGCCGGTTGAAATGCGTGAAATGCGATCTCACAACATGAGCAACGACCGCTCGACAATGTCCGTCGCACAGCCGGGTCTCTTCCTCCACCAGCGGCCTCCCGATGGCTCCCGATGCAGGCATGGATAAAGCATGTCAGCTCAGCTGGCAGTGATTTCCAGCCATGGGATCCAGGGATTTGGGCGGGGGGGTTTGGATTGAGGAGGGATGTGAAGGGGGGGGGGGGCATCTCTCGTTCTCCCCTACTTCCCTCTCAACACGTCCCGAAACAAAAAAAAAAAAAAGAGGCCCAGGCCCCACAACCCGTTCCATCAGTCGGGACCTCGGGGAGAAACATTCCTCCATCCCGGAAAAGAGGAGTCACATCTCCGGGGGTTCTGGGAATAGAGGAAGGCTAATGAAGTGCAGGCCGGAGCCGAGGGGAGAGAGAGAGAGCGAACGTAACTCACAAACAGAGTCAGAGGTGACGGAGGAGTCCACAGGTTTCCCCAAATAAACTTCTCATTTGCGTTTTAAGATGCTCTTTTCTGGCTTTGTGATCTCAATTAAAAGCCATTGAAATGAGCATTACGCTGAATATTTATAGAGATATACGTCCACTTGCGAACAGTAATATGACAACTCCTCACCCACCTAGACTCGCCCTTTGTGCAACTTTTATCATGCATTTCTTTCTGGTGGTTTCTCTACTCTTTAGTCTGTATTTAAAGCCGGCAGCCTTCATTTTATTGTGACGTTCTTGTGCATTTCTGCTTTTGAAAAAGGTGCCATGGTCCTTTTTTTTTTAAGACTTGACAACACAAACACCCTTAAATGGGGCCCCTTCCTGTTGCAATGTTAATGTAGTGTCTGACAGAAAGTAAAAAAGTTGAACCAAAGCTAGCAACACTCACTTTTGGCAATCATATCAATCTGATCTCAGAAAGATCAACGTAGTGCCTGCAGCGATACAAATTGGCCAAGTGTAGCGGTTTAAGTAAGTGACAGTAATATTACCGGATGAACGCCTTCTTGCATCGGCAATATTAAATCTGCAATACCAACGTGGTTGCTAAGGAAGTCTGATCTGACAGCTTATTTTTGTCCGTGGTGCACAAACGGCAGATGGCGATGGAAATCTGATTCCCTCACCAGCGTGTTAAAGAGAGAATATGTGCAACAACACCGATGCAACACACACAAATGCATTATCAGATTATTTGCCTTCAACTGACAATTCAGTTTTTTCTCCATGCGTGTATATGGAAACTGACCCCTTTTAATGGAAATTAAACAAAATCACAATTCTCACCCCCAACATGTGCTCCGATCCCAACAAAAGCAGATGTTTTCTCTCTCTCTCCACAGCAGCTCGTAAACACGGACGCACGCACAGGTAAAAAGGCCCGGAGACCACACAGTGACATGTTAATGAAATCCAGCATGAAAAAGGTAAATCTGCACAGTAAACACTTGGGGTACATTAGTCATTCCAGCAGAGACGACCGCACTAATGGAGTTTTTTTTGTTGTAACGGATGGAACCAGACGGCGAGCGGCGGGTTGGGGATTTATAGTCGGGACACAGCTGGAGAGCCGCTCTGGCCGGCAGACTGACGGCGTCGCTCCTGAGAGTTTGCAGCAGACGGCTCATAACTACTGTAAGTTGTATACTTCAGTCGGAGGACTTCTCATAAATCAACGGTCATCTGCTGTCCAATCCAACCAGAAGCCAAACGTCTTGAATGTATCCACATGACTTCAAAATCTGCATGCTTTTTTCTGATTATTACTTTAAATAGAAAAGTAATCTGCGAGCCCAACGGTTCTAATTCGTTTTTAGTTTTCCTCGGAAAGTTGCGACGAATAAGACGGGATAATGACCCTGCTGATTATTGACTGGCACGATCTTTCAAGATGTCGTGAGAGAAAAGCTTTCTAATCAGAGCCCACGAGCAGCAGATTAAACCACAGCGAGCTCGATGCTTCGCTGATGCCCTCCACGTACTTTAGTTAGTTAAAGCCATGAGAAATCAATACTATTCCCCCGCCGGCTGCCGGGCCTCATTCTGTCTGAATCGAGGAGTCCCAACTCCCAATCCTGTCAAGACTCAGACGACAACAACAACAACAACAGAGCCGCTGTCATTATCTTACAGTAATGAATAATTAAACTACACTCAGCACCTGCCCTTGGAGAACCGGCGCTGGAAAAAGCACACAGTCACAGGCCAGCTAGCAGGAGGGCCACGACACCACAGGAATGCCCTTCAGAGGAGGAGGAGGAGGAGGAAGAGGACGACAATCCAACTCACAGATGGGTTCTGTACAGCGAGACTAAACACACCACGATCGTGACTCAGAGGGGATGCGATCTGTTTTCCACAGCGAGGGAAGTCACAACTCAAACGGCAGGACCCCCAACTTTGAAATTCAAGATCTTCTTGGTGACTCAGATCTTGGCATTCCTCCCTGTCATCTTCCAGAGGTGGATTACGTGCACAAAAAGCTGCGGGTTAATTCGCCATGTGATCCGAGCCCCTTGACACACACACACACACACACACACCGTCTCGCCGTTGTTCATTTAAACAAAAGCCTTGTGATCTCCGGCCGCCTGGCGTAACGTCATCCGATGACAAAATGCACACGTGCACGCGCAACACACCACCCACACACACCCACACCCACACCCACACGCTAAAACAAACACACTCTTGTTTCACGCTCTCCTATTACTCTTACCAGCCATTCAGCTCCAGCTCCAGCAGCGACTGGGTCTTCTCTGAGTTACACTGCAAACACCACATGCTGGCCAGTACTCACCAAAAAAAAAAAAAAAAAAGATATAATCCAAACATTAACAGCCCCCCTCACCAGTCCCCATTGCTGCCTTTAAGGTTCCTCTCACACACAGACGCATCTCAGAACTGCCATCTGCTAGAGCTTGTAGGCGCCTACTTCTTGCAGACATTCCCATTTCTTTGCCTTATTAAAAAAAAAAAAAGCAACTCTCTATGGATGGCAGGCGTTCATGGTCAGTGCTAAGTGGCAATCTGTAATCTGTGACAGACAAATGGAGCTCTTTCTTTTTCCCCTCTGTCCTCCGTGTGCCGGGCTGGTAGGAGTATAAGGGGGGCGGAGGCTGGGAGACAGGGGAGTGGGGTTTCTTTTTTGCCAGGTCCTGAGCAGTTTGTTAGGGGGCGGGGTGCAGGGAAGTGTGTGTGAGTGTGAGTGAGTGTGTGTGTCTCTGTAGCTAGGTAGAAAGAGAGTGAAGAGGATGAGATACCTCCTGCACAACACTAATCATGCAAGGAAGGGACCACACACATGACCCTGGAGCAGAGGGGACGTGGAATAGAAAATGCACTCTTCTCAGGCGTGTTATCAGAGGATGTGAAAACAGAGGAAAAAGAGAGAGAGAGGGATGAAGGTGAATGACAGCGTGATCCGGTTCGGTGCATATAGAGGCGTGGGAGATAAGTCGCAATAGAGCGGAACGGAGAGACAGGTAAAAAAGGACAAAGCAGGAGGAGGAGAGGGCGTAAAGACAGAAGGTAGTGTCGGAGGAAACAGGGGGCTCCTTTTGCACCAAAGGAAGAAAAAAAAAAAAAGGACTTAGCGGGGCGGGCAACACAACGAGAGCACCTCTATTAATAGAGCCTTTCAGGGTTGAGAAGTGACTGTTATGATGTGCACTAAGAAAAGAACCAGAGAGGATTCTGTGTCTTTCCGCCGCAGCAAATCACAGTCTAGCAGAAGCCGTTCCACCTCTAGCACCTCTATTTCCAACCTCCTTTAAACCGGCGTAGTTCGATGGAGAGAGAGGGGGGGGGATACGTCATGCAGCGAGAACGCCGACCGTGCGGCACCAATCGTCGCCGGGACCTCCGCCCAAGCTTCACGTTTTGCGGCCGACGGAGCCTCGTCTGTGGCCGGAGACTAATCGCCCCCTCTGAGAGGAGGGGGTCGGGGTAAACTGCCCCCCCCCCCCTAGTCAACAACATGTTCTACCTAATGACAACAGGCACAGGAAACAGGAGAATGGGTCCCACATGGAGCCGGTTTACAGGGACACCAATCATCCACACACACACACACACACACACACACCAGTCTCTAGAGGGAGATGTTGATGTCCTCTAATTACAGGTCTGCACCCCTAAAAACGATCCCCCCGTCTCCGGACTGTTTTCATCTGAGACTTCAAACGAGAACTGCAGAATGAGAGACAAACACTTAAAAAAAAAAAAAAAAAAAAGGAAGGAAAGAGTGTGCCGTATCTGAACATGTGTTGTGGATCGAGGCACGCAGACGTACTCGCAATGTGTGACTAAGGCAGAGAGGAAGACAAGATGGTAACAGGCCAGCGGATCTATTTCAGTTGGAGACCTTGGCCCTGCACTCTGGTGGCTACAGCTGCTAGCGCCTTGACTCCACTTACAGATCCCCCCCCCCTCTCACGCAACCTCTCCCCGAGATCAATTTATCCCCGAGTGACAGCAGGGGAAACCTATTTCGGACAATCCTTTAATTAATAAAAGAAAATGGCGTCATTTCGTTGTCGCAGATGGAGATAGACTTTTTGAAACGCGTGCATGTGATATGAGATATAAGCCTCGTCCCAGGCTGGACCAAGGGGAGTGGCTAACTAACTAGACTGTATTTGTTTGGTAATCAGATATGAATTCATATCATGGTCTCGTTTTGGAAGGCGAGCAGAGCGGCGCTAAAAAGCCCCGAGCCCGTGGTGATTGTTTCAGCATGAGGCTCCGGGTGGGGGGGGGGGGGGGGGCATCATTTTAAAAGCATCGCATCATCTAATTAGATGAATTCCAGGTGAAGCCCGGGCTGGAAAACTTTGCGCAAAACTTTTTCGAGGACACTTAAGTTTTTTTTTAGCCTGTGTAATTCTCTCCGTCTGCGTCTGCGTCTCCCTCCCTTCCTCCTCTAGTGTTACGATCCGGGTCTGGTCGGTCGCCCCCCCCGCGTCTGGGCGAAGGCCCGCTCTCGTCTCCCGAGTCCGGCTCCAGGATGATGTCATCGAGAATTCCAAGCAGAGGCCCCACTCTCTGCTCATAAAACGCCATTTCTTCAACTCAATACATATGGTCTCTCTGCGTTTTCCTCCTACTCCATCATCCCCCCCGCCTCCCCTTTCTTTTTTCCCTCTTCCTTCTTGTTTTAGTGTAAGGAAAGCGAGATACATTACACTTGGGACGAGGCCAAAAGGGGTCACCCTGGGGTCAGCTACACTAAACGCCTTCATCAGGTGCATTCCCACGGATTTAGTACCTGGATATTATCAGAGGAGCAGACGAACTTTTTTTTGTTTTCCCCGTTGCAAAAGAGGCGGAAAAAAGACAGCAGAGGAGAAGACAGGCCGAAGTGATAACTTCCAGGAAACTTGGCCTCTGTCTACATGGCATCATGCAACGTTTCTCTTTATCTGCTTTCGCTGGATGCCGAGCGACTGAGACCTGCGCTACGAAACGGAAAATAAAATGAAAACTGAAGCCCATGTCTGGTCTGGAAACAATTAGCTGATGTCATAGTTTGATACAACAGCATACTAAATGAGATGTAGTGGCCCGGGATAAGCTTTGGGAACACAGAGGGCTTTGTATCGGAGGAAAAAAAACAGAGACACACACACACACACACAAAAAAGAAACACATTTTCCTTATGAATTCTCAGGAACAAAGAATTTTTGTGCATAAGAAGGATCTGGCAGCAGATGTATAAATAGAGCTGAAATGAGAGTAATTAAAGGATAAGCTGCCTGTGCTCATCACATCCTGGCGGCAAAGCCGGAGCAGATGTGTTGCCCGTGGGATCTTGTGGGAATGATCAAAGATCATCAGTGGCAAGTGACGTCTGAGAGGCTTTTCCCCCCGTTCTCACATCCCATAATGTAACTCCAATCTGGATAGAAACAATCCGTCTGTCCAGACACATGGAAACTGGGGGCTAAACTGCAGGAGATGGCTTTTGAGATTAGTTTTGGAACAGTGCGAGCGCAGATGTCCTTTCCTATAACATTTGTTGATTTATACTCGAAAAGGAATAGTTTGACATTTTGGGGAAATAGTGTTATTTGCTTTCTTGTTGAGAATTAGATGAGAAGACTCTCATTTCTGTATACATCTGAAGCTACAGCCAGGAGGTGGTTCGCTCAGGTTAGAATAAAATCTATACAGCTGGCCAAGAAGTCACTGTCCACCTTCATTTTACATGACAAACGCGTTTTCATTCCTCAAAAAAAGGTATCAGATTTATACATGTATTGAAAACCCAGGCGACGTATTTGACTAGTATGAAAAAGACTTGAAACGATACTCAAACTGACCAAAATGACACCTGGAAAGCTGTAAAAACAACACAAAAGGGATCCAGGTTTGCTCCTCAGTCTTTCCTGGGTGGAGCTTTCTGTTGTTCTCTCACATTCCAAAAAGACTCATGCAAGTCAGGTGGGGCGGAGACTCTAAATTGCCCCAAAATAGGAATGTGGGCATCTAGCGACTTGTCCTGGGTGTTTCTCTGCCATCCTCAAACTGACTCGGTCGGCAGAGGAAAAGCACGAATAAAACTACGGTGGGAAACCGAAGCAGCAAACCGTTAACTCAACAACAGATTTGTGTATTCCTTTATCGAAAGAAAGAAGACGACAAATGTCACGGAAGCATGGTGAATACTTCAAAGCCGACGCTCTCTTGCACGCTCTCTATAAAAGGGCAGTTAGGGGGTGTGTTTTGTTTACCCGTGGCCATTTTTAGAAGCAGGCCCTGCTTGTCCATTTACAATATTTTCCTTTCACTTCACTCCATTACCAGAGACCATATTCCTCTGAAGCCCCACCCCAGCACTATTCTCTAAAAATAGACCCATGTGAGGTGACACAGTCTGGTAAACACTCTGCAAGGGGGAGGAACAACGCCGCTAAAGGAACAAGAGGGGGAGAAGACGCTTTAACACCAGAGAACGGCCACCCAACGCCCCGCGGGTTTACTCTCATTATCGGGTTCCTTCGTGGCAGATCGATGGGCGCCGCTTTTTACGGTGACATTGTGAACATTTTGAGGGTCGGTGTATCCGGTGGTTAGCGCTCTGAGCAGCTCCCGACTGTAAATGTGACAACAGCGGAGGTATAAATACCCAAGGTGGTCATGATGGATGCAGGAGCGAGCAAACAGGCCCAGAGGCCCGTTCCCCACCGGGCTCTCAGAGTGACAGTGCCCCCCGCTGGTGGGACGCGATACTGCACGCACCCGTGGACATGTATACCGGGGCCTGAGGGCCGACATGTGGCAGTGATGTCATCGAGGCTCTGGTATGCCATGATCTATTTGAGGCAGCGACAGACTCGCACCTGTCTCAAGTCGCACAGAGAAAGGCTCGTGGTTTACTACACGCCGTACGCGTGGCAACGCAAACACGATCATCAGTTCACAGCCAATCGAAAAGATTAAAACACGTTTTTATTAGGGCTGGGCAATAATTCATTTTGGTACTTTGTCGTCTTTCAATGGAATCGTATCATAATGAAATCACATATCGTCATACACAATTAATAAGAAAACACATACAATCCAGATTTCTTTTCTTAGGGAATATCAATATCCATAGTGCGGTTCTGTATTTACGTGTCACTTTGCATTACCAGGTCAATGTGATTATCAGAAATATCTATACATTTTTTTCTTTATAATTCCACTTGGAACTGTTCAAAAGTTCCCAATAAAAAAGTGAAAATACTCACTACTTTTGTCAAGTATTTAATTTACACAAGAGTATAGAAAATAGGCTTCACCATGTGGTTATTTCATATATAGACTATTCATTTATTGAACTGCCAAAAAACATGTTTTATTATGATTGAAGATTTTGGTCATATCGCCCTTTGATATTTTGTATACAAGACATTTCCTTTAATTTTCTTTTGATTAAAATACATATAATATTCTAAAAACACAGTGCAATATACAGATGTCTCCATCAATGTTCAATCATTTTTAAGTATCTTAAGTATCTGCCCAATAGCAGTCGTCAAACTTAGTAAAACATCAGCCAAACACTTTTAAAAATCACGTCTCTCTGCTGCTCTGATTCCACAACTGATTTCCAGGAACCGACCATCAGCATAATCCTAGAGAATAAAAAACAACAACATATCCATCTCTTGATATGAACCAGATAAGATGCCTAAAATAATTAACGCTGCGTGTGTGTGTGTGTGTGTGTGTGTGCGTTTGCATTTGTGTGCCTCGCGATGCAATCAATCTGGAGCCATGAGCTAAATGACATCATTGAAGCGGGTAAATTGACTGGAGGGCTTACAATGACAATAACTGCCGTTTCAATCAGATCCCATTCACCGCCGCCTGCATCAGCGATCAGATAAACAGCTGATGATCCTGAAGACGTCGTGTTCCCTCAATCACTCAAATCACATTTCATTAGCAGCCAAGCACGAAATAGTGTTATGATTCAGAGCTGATTGCCGTATAAATAAGTTTCCTCCTCGGCAAACAGACGCGTTAATTGCACGGAAAAAGATTCAAACTGATGTCTTAACTTTTAACACACGTCACACGATAGAAGCGCATCCCGCTACGTAACGTACGCCGACACCGGGAATTAACCGCTGAGGAGAAACAGATGAAAACGCAGATCAAAACCTCTACATTCCTATAATGCTCAGACGTCCACGGCTCACCTCTCCACCAGGGGCGTTTCTAGGATTTTGACACATCTGGGGCTTAGCCCAGAAGAGTGAAGCAGCGACATTTTTAGACATAGAAACACTCTCCACATACCCTACAGGTACCTGCTCTTCTGGACTGAATTGAATTGAGGCATTTCATGGTTACCAGTTAATACCAAATAGGCTAGCAATTTTCACAAACTTCCCTCAATAGCCCAGGCACAAAAATGCCCCATTCATCATGTTGAACATACCAACAGCAACCATTCAGCAACAGTAAACATTGAGATGTTTAATGAACCATGCATCTTGTCATGTACAGTGTTTACATTGTACATTTAATGCTCTTTACATACTCATATGTATTTATTCTTTACATATTCTTTAACATTATTTAACATAACATACTCTTTAACATAATATTTAGACATAAGATGCTAATAATGCTAATAGTGCTCAACCAACACAAACACTTAAAGTAGTGGTTCTCAAACTTTTTCTGTAAATAACATTTTGTGATTCCATCTGTGCTTTTATAAATAACAGAATAAAGAAAATTGCAATCACTTAAAGTTTCAAGTAAATCAGATTGCTCCATCAGAATTTTTTTTTTATGTTTTAATTGCAATCACTTAGATCAATGAACAGGAAGTTGTATCTGTGCAAAAAAAAAATACTAATATTTAGTTACTACTAAATAGCTCATTGTGGAAAACAATAAGCTATTTATTTTGTTGCCAAACAAAACTGAATGAGTGCAGATATGTGAGCATCAGGTTGCATCAGTATTAGTGGCTGCAGTGAGCTGCTTTCCTCTACACATCTTTATAAAACAGGGTTGTAGATTTGATACAATTCATGTTCAACGTTGAGATCTGTTTTCTGTTTTGAGACACGCAGCAGCAGAAAGGACGTCAGGGAGACTTCTGGCAAAACGCCAAAAAATAAGCGAGCGAGTCGCGCATGCGCAAGCGTAACCTGTTAACGGCGTAACCATTTACCCGAAAGTACAGACATTTCTCCATGTATTTATTAATGACTTAGTTTTATGTCCGTGTACTTTGTACTTTTGTAATATGTGAAGCCAGCAGCTCATTGTTGGTAGAAGACAAGAGCACTTTGTCTCTTTCACCTGGAGCAGGAGAGCTGCTCCGGTGCGAGGAGAACTCCGGTTGCTCCTCACAGGAGAGCTGCTGTTGCCATCTTCACCCTGGGAGCGTTTAAAACTCCGATATAGCGGTCTGCTTTTCACGCGACATATTTTTCGACGCTCTCTGTCCGCTGTTGTGTGCTCAGTGCTCACCTGTGTGTGCGCGCGCACGTGTCTGTGCGCATCGCAGAGCAGAGGAGAAGTGTTAACGCGACCATTTAGAGACAGAAATGACGGATAAGATCAATAAAATACGTCCGTTTAGTTTGTTTAATAACAGAACAAGGTGTAGACCTGTTCTATAGGAAAGAGAAACTTAAATGACGACTTGTATAATAGGGGGGCGCACACTGCAAGTGCGCCTGCTGCCTGACGCCGCTGTTTTGGGTGAATGACGTATTTTTTTTTTTTTTGAAAATTAATATTCGGGGCTAATTAAAAAACATCCGGGGCTTTAGCCCCGGATGTTTTAGCCTAGGGACGCCACTGCTCTCCACACACACACACACACACACACACACACACACACACAGCTGTCCGACCACTTCAGCCGCGGCTCCTTTCGGCCCTGGACTCCACCGCCTGCAGGACTCCGGTTACCGCCCCGCGGACGCCCCTTTCCCCCCAGGCAGAGCCGGCTGTGGCATCAGAAAACACTGCGGCTATTGAGCCCCCCGAGGAGCACTTCCCGGGCCTCGGGCCGTCTACGCTGGCAGCGGCCATTGTTTGAGTTGGCACGGCGCATAAAAGGCCGCCTGTCTCATCATTTCTGTTCCGTCTCGCCTTTTTTTTCGTCAGTCTTTGGACGAGGGAAAACGCAGCAGGAGCCAACCCTGTAGTGAAGGCCTGTGACATCCACGTCGGACAAAGAGACCAGAACAAATATTTGCTGTCGTCTCGTTTTGGTTTGAATTCTGAGCCTCCGAGAAGAATATTCAGATTCTGCTCCACTTGGCCCCTCTTTAGAGTCACTGAGGAACCCTAATGTTATTTTAGGAGAACGTGCACGAGAAACAGGGAGGACTGAATACAGATGTGGGCGAGAGAAGGCCGTTTATGAGCATCATAATCTGCTGCGCAAATGCTGTTAAGTCACCTGCAGATGCAACCTTCACATCGTGACCGTCAGCAGTGATGCCACAGGGGAGCCATTACTGCGAGGAGGAAGCTCATTTCAGGCGATTCAAGTCATTTAAATCAACTTACAAGTTACTGTGAGGAACGTTTAACTGGTTATGAAACAGTCTTAATTAAATATTAGTGCCTCTATTTGACTTATATTAGTAAACAGGACCGCCAGAGAGAAGATCGGCTCTTTCTATTTCGCCCACAACGGACCCGGACTGTCAGACCTCTGCTGCCGTAAAATGAGAGGTTTTAATAAAAAGGGAATCTGGGGCTCAGAAACACGAACACGTTTTGTCCACAGGGACCGCCAAAATCAACACAGGATGAAAAGTCCCTTGAAGTAACTTTAAACAATGTCAGCAATGATGAAAGAAATCTGACCACAAAGGTTCAACAACCAGAAACATTTATTCTAGCAGCGACAAGCACATCTAAATGAATTCGCTAATATGTGTTCACCAAGTGATAAATGTTTATTCTTAGTCCCTCAGAGACTCGAGGTTTGACCAATAATGAAACTGCTGAGTCAGGATCCTATCTGCCGAAAAGGAAATCCTGACCCTCATTTCCCCCCCAAAACTCAAATGAACATGATGAAACTCAGGATCAGCTTACGCGTGATGTGAATTCGATCACCTGTGTTTAAATATTAATTAAAAGACGCGGTTGAACGCGCCTCCACAATAAAAGCAGAATTAAAAAAGAAATAATTCATGATTCCAGTCGCTCCTGTTCATGTCTTCCCGAAACACGCATGGCAACGTGTTAGGAAGGTTGAAAACGAGCAAAAAGCTGAGTTTATAACAAATTTAAAAAAAAAGGAAAACTACCAAGTTTTTCAAAGTAACACAGCCGACGTGGAAGCAATCAATCACAGAACAAAAGCCCAGCGATAAAGCAGTCAATCATCGATCTACGCTCTCTTTTTTCTTCTTCCCTGGAATGTGAAAGGAAGCAGCGGAAACCTTTTGTGCAGGTCACCAGACTGCTGAGAAATGGATTCATGTTGACATATTCCAGCGAAACAAGAGATCCTGAGTGTGCAAGTTCCATTCATACCACGTTTCCACAAGACCTGGCAGTGCAAGTCAGCAGATCTTATATATATATTATATATTTCTACATTCAGGCGGGTACAGGACATGCAGACCGGCTTTGCAGAGCGTTGGAGACCTTCTGAGAATAACAAGCAGACTCAAATTCATGATAACAACCCCTTGAGGAGGAGTAACGCGGCACCGTGTTTATTGTTTCATTTCTCTGAATGCCTCCCGTAACCCTCCGCCGAAGCATCTACAAGAAAAAAGGGCCGAAGCAGGGGCACGTGGATCAATTCTGAGTCGAACTACAACGACACCGTTTGGCTCTGTTTAATTCACACACACACCCAAAAGATTTAAAACTGGGAGTAAATCCGTTGCCCCGGCTGAATCCTTGGAGGTTTGATGTACGCTCCATGAAGCTGACTGGTTTATTGACCAGGTCTCTGCAGGGCACATCGATCTGTGGCCCCTCAATCACTCGTTAGAGCCCCCCCCCCCCCCCCTCTCTCTCTCTCTGGTCCTTTGGGCATTGTATCACGAATAGCATCGTGGGGAGATAGGTAAGATTTAACAAGAGCGGTAAAGATGTTGCCAGCGGGAGAAAAATACACGACCTTCAGGTTCTGAAAAATGAAGCCAAATGCAGAGTCTGAAACTTGCATTATTTTCAAATGTCCAACAGGGGGGCGACTGTCAGATTCTACAAATGAAAATATTAAGCACATTTTTTTGAATTACAATTTAGGAGGCTGTCACGTAAAGCAATGCGGCAAATAAATACTTTTCCCCTTAGACTTGCGTTGGAAAAGAGAAGTCTGTGACTTCACGGGGGACTACTTACACTTCTTGTATGCAGTTTATGTTTTTTTCCGCCAAAGCGTGACTTATTCCTGTTTTTCCATGCGACCTGCTTCCAAGACAAATGGGCCTGGGCAAGGATGTGGAAATATCAGAGGGCAAGAGAGGATGTTTCTCTACTTCCCATTTTCTGGAATCCCACAAATTTGTCTGAGAAGTGGAGGGTGCGGCCCGGAGGCTCGGGGAGATTTGTTTCAACGGGTTGGTTTGGGGCTCTTTTGGGTCGAATGAGAACGGGCATTTTAAATCAACCAAAACTTCCCAACAGCCTCAGCTGTCAATCAAAAGCCGGCGGCCGTATCGCCAGAGAGTCTCTCTCACAACCGCACGGATGTAAAAATCAACATTTGGTCCATTTCCTTAAGCTGCTTCTACGGTACAGATAGAGTTTAAATTCCGGGAGTTCACTTGGCCTTCGAGTTTTTTTCACTTTAGACATATTTGCTTGGCAGAATTTCCTTCATAGAAACGGGAACATTTCTTCTGGGAAATGGCCGCCTGTCATTTGGTCTTCCTCAGATTATGAGCTGCTGACCTTATTCCCAAATCTGTAGTTTTGAGTTTACATTTTACTCAGGGTGACCTCAGGTGGCACGCAAACAAAGCATTTGATATTAATTAATGGTAAGAACATGGAGCCATATACAGTAGGTTGCATTTCGGGTATTTAAACGTTTTCTTGGAAACAAGCCGTGAACACATCCATGACCACGACATATTATCACGAGCAACATTATCGTTTGGAGTCTGGACATTTGATAAATGTCCAACATTTAGTCTAGACTTAGCTCTGTTCAGCTTTCCACTAAAACCTGAAAACCCCATCAGGCGCCACTATGTTCTACCGGCTAGTCAGACACTTTGTCTGCTGTTTGGTGCTGTGGAGGTAATAGCGTGATGTGTTTTGTTTTGCTGAAAAACAGATGTCTGCTGGAAACGGTGCTGATGAGAGCAGGCCATAAAACCACCAGCTGAAAGATGCTGAAACGCTCTGTAGAGTTGTGAGGGAACTGCAGAGTGTCCTGATAATCAACTGTGAGTTCATCACTTTGAGCCATTGTTCATATAAGAATATTGATTGCTTCCAGAATATAAAACCATTTAGTTACCTACTCAGATGGGTTATGTAGGGTTTTTTAAGCTTAGTTTGTCACAATTGGACTTGTACAGTGTAAGGTTTATTGTGTACATTACAATGCATGGAATATGATAATTAATAAGGGATATTATTATGAAGGATTTGTAATTGTATGCATATGAAGGTCACTTTTATTTACTGTGAAATGATTAATGTGTGAATGGATGTTAGATGCTGCATGCTGCATGTACTGCCGCTAGAAGGACTTGTAGTTCTCTTGTTCGCCTGAGGTGGCGGAGCTGAAGATTGACTTTTGAGACTTTACCGGTCAGCAGAAGAAGAAGAAGAAGAAGTGGACGGGGCTCCGTCACTTTAGTTGCGGGCAAATAGCGAGTTAAGCGGCAACCAGAGGTGTGCACGCCGGACTGTTAATGAGAGGGAGGGCTCTAGGCTCCATGAATGATATAAAATTAACTGTATGAAGGAGGAGCGTTCTCTTCTTCCGGCTACTAGCGAGCGACTCGGACCAGCGTGGAGTTCGCTGGTGGAGTAAAAGGAGCTCGATCGAAAGCATAAGCTGTCTGTCTATCACTTTTTATTAAATATTCTTTTATTATAACTTCTTTGGACCCTGGACCTTATTTTCCTGCATCACCTCCCAGGATTTTTGAGCATTTCCACAGTTACCATATCATGTCTGCAACACTGGATCTGATGAAAGACTACTGAACCCTTAGCCCACCTGTCAATACCTAGAACAGACACTGTGGTCCAGTCCGCTCATATCAGCCTTCCAGATATCTCCCCGTCCCAGCTGTTCCAACTCCACCGTGTTTGAGGTCAATTGCCTAACTTGAACCTTCCACCGGTAAATTGTGCAGCACACTACGAGGATGTTGCAGTGACGGCGAGAAGGAGCCGCTTCAGAGTGAGTCAGCAACTCGGCAACATCCTGAGAGCAACCCCCGATAACAGGATGAGATCCTCCCCTCTTGTATAATCTGTTCAGAGCACTGAGAGCTGTGTGACTTTAGTGCAGAAACACCTGTTCAGCACGAGGTTAAGAGTCTTGCTCCTCGGCATCGTGTTCAAACAGCTCCGAGACCTCACCGAACTGTTTCTCACAACACCGAATAATGAGCAGCGAACCCAGAAAAAGTTCAAGTTTTTTTGCGATTACTTTGCGTTTAATGATGAAACGCGGAGGAATTTGGTGTAATAAAAAAAGAAAATTGAGATTCATAGCTGCTGCGCCGTGCTTAATTATCCCAGAGGGGAATTCTGCCTTGTATTTGCTGAACCGCAAAAATGTAACTCGGGCAACGACGACGAGATAACAATACATGTGACGCGATGGAGAGAGAGCGAGGAGATAGAGGTGGACGGAGGAGGGGAAGGACAGAGAGGCGTGCATTGAGCACAGTGCAGCTCTGTATTCTCTCACGTAGAAGCCGGGTCACGCTCTGTGCATCTGATGCGCTTTAATGCAGGGCCTCTCTGAGCCGTCCTAATGAGAGCGGGGGTCCGGGTGCACTACAATCGGGGAGGACAGACCATCAGAGGTCCCGCTATATAGGGTCCCCGTTGAAGAGATGCCAACAGGAAGCTCGACATGAGCGGGACAATCAGCAGGAATGTGCTGAGAGTTAGAAATATGTTGGGATTAGAAATGGGTGGTGGTGGGGAGGAAGTTCAGAGAGGGGAAAAGGGATAACAAGTTCTGTGGTTCATACAAGCAGCTGGAAAGTCACACACGACTCTCAATAAGAGGCACGAATAAACACAAACAACTCTTTACCCCCCCGCATCAGCGTGACAGTGACATCAGACTACAGAGCGGCGGTGGCGGCGGCACCCCAGTGTACGAGCATCAGCCGCTCCGTGCCACCTTCCCTCCATACTAGACTAGTCTGTTGATGGTAAATATTTCAGATGCAGAGGGAAATTGGTCAGGTGATGTCTTCGCAGAGCTTGTGTTATGTACCCGTCCAGAAGGAAAAACATAAAACTATTCAATTAAAAAAGAAAAAAAAGGCAGAAATTTCTCACGCTCAATAAGCAGAAGAAGAAAAAAAAAAAAAAGGTGGTACTTTTTTGCGTGAGAAATGACAAACAATTGATCAAAATTGTTGGTTATATCATTTTCTCTTCGGTAATTGCATACACAGCAGCTCAACACACACCTGCAGAGTCTGACAACGTAAACAGCTAGCAGCGATATGAACCTGCACTTCACAGCCAGAGGGCTCTCACACACACACACACACACACACACACACACAGCTGAGCCCACCTACCTCCACACATCTGTCTCCGGGGTCTGACCGTACGGTCTGAAACGAGGTTCTGGGGCTTTGATGACAAATTGCCACTAAAAGGTAAGTTGATGGTTGCTGAGAAGCGTTACTGGTTGCTGAGAAGCGCTAGACTGGTTGCTGAGAAGCGCTAGACTGGTTGCTGAGAAGATCTAGACTGGAAGTCTCGAGCACAGGAGACCGGGAACCTCCATCTGACTGATCTCCTCTCCACTAATCAGCACATTCCCCTAAACGTCAATGAGAGGAGGAGGCGGCTCTCCTCCCCCTGCCTCCCTCACGGACACACTCTTTCTTTGAATCTCTCTTTTTTCTTTTCTTTCTATCAGCTGTCCTCTCATTGTCCCCCCCCCAAACATTTCTCTCTGTGACCATTTATTCAGCTGCTGTGTTGATGTCTACGGTCCAGTGGGGACATTACAGAGCCTGCGTGTCGCAGCCCTGCAAGGTCACCGGTTGTTGTGTTTCTTTTTTTCTTGCAGGCGGTGTTGCCGAGGGGGAAAAATCTGAGCTCTCAACCAGAACACGTCCTCGGACAGCTCGAGCACAATCCAAAACGTGGTTAGATAACAGGTCAGCGGACAATCTCTTTACATCCGAGGAGAAATCACAATGAGGATTCATATAATGTTGCATAGTCCAACATAAAAAAGGTGAGAGTTATTAATTAAACAATCGGGAAAAAACTGGTGAAAAATCAGCCCCTGTGATGACGTAGGGAGAGGACAGGATGTGTGTGTGTGTGTGTGTGTGTGACATTGTGTCAGGAGAGAGCTGACGCTGCATCTAAGATTGCCGTCCCGACAGACGTCCCCCTCTCCCGTGTTTACTCTGCACGCCGTCCCGCTCAGGCCAGTTCGGTCCAGTCGGCCGGAGCGGATGAAAACATGTCAATACTCACGATTCTCAGAAATGAGCACACACTTTGGCAGTGAGGCTTTCTGTGATTTAAAGGGCCAGTTCACCCCATGTCAAAAAGTTTGTTTTTCCAAAAAGCTACTTATCAGTGTAGTTTGTTTTGGTGTCTAGTTTGGGACACGTCGGCCTTCTCTCCAATGCAATGGGACTAATGTGGCACGGGACTAATATCTGTTTCCAGAAATCATGACCAGGTCACTCAGGGTAATCCACAGAGCCGTTTTAGGGAGGAACTATTTTTCTTTCAACCATAGTTCCATAGTTATTTTAGGTGTGAACTGTGCCCTTTAAATACAAATGAATCAGTGGGCCAGACTTTTTTTCACTTTGTTGCACAGAAATAACAGATTTGTGACTCATTCTACTTAAAAGTAATACTTTTTTTTCTCTCCATAAAAAAACGATGATTACATCAGAACTGTTAAGTCAACCTAAAAAGCCTCTATCTGGGAGAAACGCCAGGGAAAGAGGCTGCGAGGCTGCAGCTGTCTCTGTGGGACGCCAGGCAAGGCAACAAACTTAAACCGTCTCCTCTCCGCCAGCCGGAGGCTCACAGTGGAGTTCAGGACTGCTCGTTTATTAAAAAACATCTCACATTGTCTAATGACTGAGCTCTCTGCCCTCGACTCCCTCGCATCAGAATGTCATAATCAATCGACTTGATTTGATGCGAAGCTTCTTGAAAAAAAGCATCAAAGTCACGGCTCATCGGCTGTTCTGTGTCTCTACCAACAGAGGGCGCTAGTGTACAGTCAACACTGACACTGATTTTCAGATTTAGGGATACATGACTGATCAAAAGACTCCCACTCTATTTTATCAAGAGGGTTAACAAGTTAATGTAAAGTAGAGCAGCAGTGGGAGGGTTACTGTTTAAAAAGGGGGGGAAAACTTGCAGGAAGAAAGGAGTGAGAGCAATGTCTACGGAGAGAGAGAGAGAGGATGAAGAATTATTCTGCAGGTCCCGAGGGAGCTCATTTAAGCTGCAGGCGGACATGCTTGGGTCTGCGTGAGGAGACAGGTTTTATCTCTTGCTCTCATTTGTCAGAAATTACTCGTCAATTCCAGCCTTGAGTGGCCTTTAGTTTGAAGGGAGCCGACACGATACAGGAAGTTAAAAAAACACTGATTCTACTGCTATAGCAGCGATAATGACACAGATACACATCAATTATTCAACTCCTGTGTGCACCGGTGATTTTTTTTTTTTTTCAGTCAGATGAATTGCAGTCTAAAGAAATAAAAAATAAAAAATCAATGCAGGCAGACGATATCCGAGTGAATGAACCTCTGTGAATGAAGAAAAGTCACGTGACTTTGGGAACCTGAGTGATGCCCACGTTCGATGCGCCTCGTAGATCGAAAGCGGGATTCATCACAACTGCGCACGTGCACAGGCCCGGTTGTCAAGGCAACAGCGGAGGCTGAGAGGAAAAATAAATAAAATATGCACTGTCCGTCAGGTTAGAAGATATATAGACGTCTGCTGTGTGTGTGTGTGTGTGTGTGTGTGTGTGTGTGTGTTAAAAAAACAACATCATATGCCTTGGTACACACACACACACACACACACACACACACACACACACACACACACACACACACACACACACACACACACACACACACACACACACACACACAGCACAGAGCCATTAGTCCAATCAGGATCAACATTCAACTTTAATGACTGTTTACCCGCCTCAGTCCCAGCCTCCCTGACAGCGTGGCTCTTTCACTATGTGCTGATTCCAGTCCCCATGCAATGCTTGCAAAAAAAAAAAAGAAGAAGAATTCAGTTTGCAATTAAATATTTATCAATGAAAAAAAATAAAAAATTGAAATTCTGCTTTTAATGAGCCTTAAATAATGGACTATAAGCGACACTGCATGCATCCACATCTGCCACTGGTGCTACAAATTATCCACGATATCATAATATAGCGTTGAGAATCCTGGACGGTTATGTTCTCACGCTTAGTCTTCTGCCAAGGAGCCGTATTTCATCCACTCATCCACCCATCCGCTGCAGCCCGAGACCGAGCGGAAAAGCTCTGCTTTATGGAGTAAATGTGCTGCCGCGCCATCATCGACTCCCTCTCTCTGACCCGACCCCCGCCTCGCTCGTTTCTGACATAAATCAAAACACACTCCGGATAACGAGGGTGGCACTTTGTCACTGAAACAAGTTGGTGGTTTAAGCAGCAATTAGCGACCCCAGCTCTGGATGCTCAGCTTGTTTACCGCTGTGAAAAAAAAAAAGGTACAGGACGGCGTGCTGCACATGCCGGCCATTCGAATTCTGCAGCAGGACACCGAGCAAGTTGGGGTCTAATTTTGCATTGACGAGCACGTGCATACGTAACTGCATGAGAATCAGTCAATGAACCGAGCGTCGCACACAAACCGAGGTGTGCATCCGCGTGCACGTGGCACAACAAACACAAGGTGCAGAGCTTGTGGAGAAGCGCTGCAGTGCAGCAGCATGAGCTCATCACTCTTCTCTTCATCCCCTCCTCCTCCTTCACCCTCCATCCCGCCCCTCCTCGCGCTCGCCATTACATAAGTTAATGCAGCACACGCCCTCATTATTCTCCAGGCATTGGCTCTGTGAAGAGATGCAAAGGAATATGTCATCAAAAGTAGAGTAACGGCAACAGAAAGCGACAGCGGCTCTGTTGGTTTCCCCCTGTCTGAGCGTTCACCGTCCCATCACTCGTCACTGAGAGCAGAGGAGGGTAACATATATGTTTTTGGACACACTCTTTAATCAATAATGTGTGCAAAAAGGAAACACCTAAATATACGACACATTTTTGGGCTGTACCTTATTGCATGTTCCCCCATCAGACACCTCTGAGAGACTCTCTCTCCAGAGGGTGGCATTCTCGAGCATTAGAGTAAACAAACTGGCTTCCTCAGATGATTAGCATTTCAAAAAGCTGCACAGCTTAACATGAGCAGTGTGGATACTGCAGTGGAGGCAATGCTCCCAAATATAGTCTCCCACCATGTTGCAATAGGAGGGGAAGAGACAGTGAGACTGTAGTTTGTTCTCCAGCCCTTCTGGCCACGCAGCATTAGCCCATTTATTACTGTCATGATCACGTGTCCCTTCAGCAAACAAGGCAGCCAGGCACATCACAGACAACTAGTACTCTTTAAAAAAAAAAAAGGTGATATAACAGTAACATAAAGATGAAGGGATCTTCTCACACAATGCTGATGTCCCTCTGTGTAAGATCAGAAAAAAAGATCAGAAAAAAAAAACCCGCCTGTGCATAAGAAGTGCTTTAAATGTAGATGCTGTAAACAAAAGCACAATCGCATAAGTGAGCTCTTTTTCTGGTCATGGGCACTGATTTAAAAAAACAAACATCCATAATGATGCACCCGGCTGTGGAGGCCAGCCAGTGGCAAAAGCCTGAGGATAGAGGCAGTTGCAGTGTAAACCTATTTTCCACTGGATATGCATTTTTGGACGAGCACAGAATAACATTCCCAAGCATGTCAGCGGAATATATGGCGAGTCCACTCCGGACACCTACTTTTGGACTCCAGCCTATGCGACTGTGGTCGACGTCTGTAGACGAGTACTATAATTCCAAAAAGGAGCATTACTGTGAATCTGATCTATCCAGCAGCGCGTCTGCGAGGCCAGAACACCCGTCCCCTCGTCTGTTAAGGCCAACTGCAACTCGAGACCTTCATCATCCTGACATCTCCGACCAGAATACGGCTTCCATCCGAGACGCGTCTAAGCTTTTCCACCCCGGAGAGTATTTGTTTTTTGTTTTTTCACTCGCCACAGTGGAACTGCAAGCTCGCTTTGGCAGGTTGCTACTTTTCCATTACAAGCAGCCGCCGCCAGCCAAAAAGAAGAGGACTTCACTCGTCATATAGCCAGCGTACCAAAGCAGGAGACTAAAAAGGGGTCAGTGCCTGCTATACTGCTACAATGATTTACAGTTCAGTTCAATCCTGCTGGAGTTATTTACCTATAACGAAGCCGCGCGGTTCTGTCGGACGGTGTTTAATTCAGACTCCACAGAGCCACCTCCTCGACTTCGGCCCATGGAGATCCACTGTGGGGACGAGTGACCGGCTCCAGGTCCGCACGCATTGAATAAGTAATGCGGTCGGCTTACTCCCCGACACTGAACCAGAGCCCTATCAGGTGCACCCTGCTGTCTCGGGTGTCACTGCCACTGGATCCCTCAGTCATTCCTCGGGCATGAATCCCCTCGTTGCTTTAGTCTCTCACACATTTAGCAGGTTGGCATTCACTCATTTAGGATGTTTACCCATGATGGCTAAATATATATATATATATGTTCCATCCAGGAATGAGGGAGAGGCGGGGGATATGAAAGGATAGACAGCAAAGGGAGGGGAGAGGCGTCTAAGGACTGGACGAGTAAGGAGAAGCTCGTTTTTGGCAGTTAGTGTTACTGTCTAAACGTAGCCCAATCAGAGCCTAGAACCCGCCCACTTGTTGCCTAATTTTAACAATTATATTTTAAAATGTATTTTTTTAATTATAATTAGGCAAACCACAAACTAGAAGTAATGAAATCAAATAAAAGTCCAGATAATGTTGCATTACACGTTAAGTTAAAAGTCTTCAGTCTTATGACAAAGATCATTTTTGTAATAAACTTTTAGTCTAACTTCTTTTGCAAATATTGGAAATGGGGATGTCATCTATAAAAATAAGAAGATGAACATGAATAATAACAATTATTATATTAATATGGAAATATATTATTATCAGATTTCGTAAATATCTATAAAGATGTTGCCCTTCATTCTAAAATAAATTCTAATGTTCAGAGGTACGTGCATACAAACTGTTTGGCTGGATGACCGACATAATGCTTGAGAACTTTGCTGTATATTTGCTTTTCCTGCCAGTAAGGAAAGAACCATCGGATCTAAAAACAAACAGTTACAACAATAACAAAGTTTAGGTTAAAAATATGAGCCCTTATGTGAAAGGCATGCATGTTTGGAGAGGTTACAGAAGTGCAAGAAAACAGATGAGTCCTTGTGAGTTTCCCTGCAGGCTCCATGATGACAATCACAGGTTGAACGCAACAGAAATGTACAATGGAAGATAAAAAAAAACCTCCATCACTATGGATAACAATAAAAGGGTTAATACTGAGATAATGTTCTCTCTGTAATACAGAATAACTGTTCATCTTTGTTCTGGTTTCTATCAGAGAGAGATTTGAATCCTGGACGTCTGAGGACATTTCTGCTGCACGGGGACAAAGTTAAGCGATAATACGGCTTAAGGGAGATGAGAAAAGAATGGCCAGATTATTCCTAAATCTTCATTATCGAAGAGACACGTCCTTGATAAAGTGGACTGCCCCCGAAAGACCTTGAAAATGTCGTTACTGTTCAACGTCTGCCTTTTTTTTTTCCGCCGCCTTGCCAGTGATAATATATTTCCGTGGTTCTGGACAGGAAACCATCGGGGCTTGAGCGTATAGACAGGAATGTTATTCGATCGGTCGAAAAAAACGTCAGAAATATCTGCAGAGGCCGCTGCGGTCGGTCGGAAACGGCAAACCGCCACTTAAAAGCCGGCCACGCCGGTCCGAGCCAGACGGTCCCTTCTCCTACCTTATGGTTCGGCTGGTTATGCAGTACTTCCACATCGTATTCCACATGGCAGTGACATCACCGGAGGCATCAGACATGCCCGAAAAACAAAAACACACACACAAAAAAAAAAAGTTTCAAAAAAGAAACAAAAACTGCGGCAACTCCCCCCCCCCCCACCTTTTAAAAAAAAAAGAGCCACCAAAAAGTACAGTCTGTGCTCACTCACTCCCTTCTCCACCACAAATTACACCCCACATCCTCCATTTTCCATGGAAAACCCGCAGAGAAGTTCATTCTTTTTCGCTGCTAAAAGTTACTTTGTCTGTGCCTGCCCCAGTTGCTGCTCTAGCGAGCTGCCTGATGACCAAGTAAGGTAAAGGCCCGGGACGTATAGCGGAAGAAAATCATCCCCTCTTCTTAATAACAAAGGCTCTCCCACCCACAACGAGCCGCACACCAGTCCTCTTTCTGCTCTCTCTGCTCTCTGCAGACACCCCTTCTTCCCTCTTTTGTTCCTTTTTGTGCCGTCCAATGCAATCTTTCACTCATCTGCTGCTCCCCGGTGGCGATGGGCAGGGCCTATGATGGGAGTTTGATGTGTGCTTGTGGAACTGACTGTAAGAAAGAGAGAGAGAGATAGATGGAGAGATAGAACGAGCATGAGAGGGCTCTCGGTCCCCCCTGTGTATGCTAATACTCGGGCACGTGTCCAACAATCACAGCGCTCTCAATGGGAAGGCCACGCAGGAGGGGAGGGTGAGTCCCAGTTCAGCAGCTGGGAGAGGCTGTTTTGAGTTACTACACCGACCTCGCTTTTAAACAACACGCTCTCCGTCCCGGGACACGAGCTGGAGACCGCGTTACAGTGGAGAGCCGGAGCAATGTCATGAGTTACGCCCAAAATGACCAGGATATTCCAGGAACTCTGCGGGATTAGACACTTTATGAGTCGTTCACAGCGTGTGGAAAGAAAGAAAGAAAGAAAAGGAAGAATCAAGAGTCGCCCTAAATCATTCCAAAAGACCACTGAGTCACAGATCAGCCATTAGCAGCAGTTGGCGAACAGACATTGTACATTATTTTTAAAACAAAGTAGACCTTTTGAAATGCTGGAATCAAAAATCGGAGTAGAAAGATGACAGTTACATCGCAGCATGTGGTATTGCATCAACAGCTGGGGGGAGTTTCCTGAAGCCTGCATTCAAAGAACAGTTGCCAGCTGACTCGGTGATGCATTATTAACGCGCCCACGGACACACTGTGATTCCTCACCTTCGGTAGATCCGAATGCTGATGACAAACCGTGTGTTTTATGTGTGTGAAGGCGTCTTGCATGCAGAGGTGTGACAGCGGGAGGAGCGTGCGCTTGGAGGTTTCACAGGTACGGGATCAGTGTCTTCACACCGCAACTCCTGCTTCTGAGTCAGACATCAAACGTCTGCGCGGCAGCGTGAAGGAAACCTCCGCAGACGTAACCGGTTAGATCTCACGTGTGCAGCGGGAGGAAAATGGGTCAAAAATATTGTCTCGTCTGTTCGACTGCAAAAATAAATAAAAAATTGGGGATCCGAGTTACTTTGAGGAATAGGAACTGCGGTCATTTGAAGCTCAAAACTGTCGCTTGAAATATACGCTTGCGAGATAACAGAGGCATGATTGACCACCCCACATGTCAAAGCACCTTCATCATCGCGGATAATCATCATCACACATTCATATCCATCTTTTTCCTTTCTTTAGATAGTGGTGGCTTTGTGCCAAACAGCAAATGTGCGTCTCAGTTAAAGGTGGTGGAGTGAATGTAGTGAACGTGGAGAATCAGCTATCTGTGTCGTGATAGGCAGTACAAGACAGTGAGAGAGGAGCGTGCACCTTTTTAACACCGCCTACCTGGAAGTAATACATACATACAGACATACATACATTCAAAGAAAAAGGTAGTCGTGATGTTCAAGCCGTTACAGATCTTGCATCCTCTGTGAAGTGTCACCAAAGGACATTAAAGCAAACCAGATGACATGATTGGCATGGTGTGTGGAGAAAAAAAAAGGAATAAATCCCAAAACACATTATGGATTCATGAAAAAAAAGAAGATTGCCACCCTTGATGCAAAAGCGAGCTGCAAAAGCGAGCTGCAAAAGCTCGACTCAGTAATCGGGCGCAGATAATGCAGTGGGGTGAGAGGTGAACGAGGAGAGGTCCCAGTGGGACGGGGATGGAGGGACTCGGCCTCATCCGGCTCATCTCATCTAAACAGACGGCAAGCGAAATCATTCCAAGTGCCGAGTTACTTCACCGAGTGCTTCCCCAAAATAACAGTCGTGACCTGGTTCGCTGTGACCGATCGATAACGGCTCCGACGCCTCTCAGTACGTCAGCGTGCACAACAGTTTCAAGTCATTCTGGAGTCTGTTTTACATCAATATTTGCTAAATGTTGGGCAAAAGGCTGTTGGGCAGCGACATCAACAAGCACTGTGATAATGACCAGTTGTTTAAAAACCCAAATGACCCCGAGCCAAACGTGACTTCAGCCATTTTTAAAAAGACGTACCTCTTGTAAAAGTTGTTGTGCGGGTGCAGACACAGCACATGCCAGTAATCCAGGCAAAACGCTTTGAACTTCCACATCCTCGGCTTCCGGACGATCAACAGGGCGGGAGGGCGGCGGACGCGTGGAGGTTCAAAAGCACCATGGCACCCACGAAGGGCGACTCCGCCGTGATCCGTCCTCCTCGGAAAGCTCCGGCCCGGACGACAGCCCGGAGTGGTTTTAACCCGCCCAGAGCGACCACATCGCTTGCTGGACTCGTCTCACACAGTCATCACCAAGACCAGGAAGCCTTTCAGGAACCCTCTGTAGGAGCGATTTGAACCCCGGTATTAAAGCTCAGGATCCAACTCTCTAATTTAAGCTCTATTTCGGCCGCTTCGTCGCTCTCTTTTAGCTCCCGATCCAGGTCAGTCGGCCGGTCTCGTCCTCTGTGCCGGTCCCCGAACACAGCGCGTCAGCCCGGGATCCTCCGAGACATCACGGCTGCAGCCGAAGCTCAGCAGCTCTCCAGGTAGTGGAATGTGTGGAGAGCACGGATACGAAGAGGAACCCTCATCCCGGTTCCAACAGGGATCACCGATGGCCTCCTCCTCCTCCTCTTCTTCTTCCGTCTCCTCCTCTGCTGCAGGAACAAACTTTCCAACGGAGACGAGAGGCCGGGTCTCTTTCTCTCCTCCTTCCTCAGCCAAACCCCGAACCTCCTCCTATCTCGGTCCCCTTCTCCTGATCCCTCTCTCTCTCCCCGTCTCCCTCTCACAGCCGCTGCCATCCACACAGGACCTCCCAGAAATGTGCCGATTCCGGTTGCCGGGCAACACTAGCGTACTACCAGAAGCTTCAAATGGAAGCCGAGCAGCAGAGCGGCCCCGCGATTGGATCGGCTTTTTCCGGCGGGGAGGGGCTGCTGCAATGTTGTACGAGTTTATATACACACGCTTTTTGTTTAAATAAATATGAGCTTTAAGAGCGCTTTGTGTTTTAGTAAAAAAGAAGAAGAAAAAAAAAGGTAGATGTCGATTTTTCCTCGACTCATCAAGGTCACGGAAGCACTGCGGGAAAACACGAGGGCTCGTAAAAATTGCTTGAGGGAAAATGCTCGGTTATGGTTAATACGGTGATTCATGAATGGAATCAAACCGCCGGGCCGAGATAGGAATGCTGCGACGGGCAGAAGTGTGCAGAGAGGACCAGCGTGTCCCAAATGTGCTGCAGTGCTTGCAGAGGCCATGCGACTTGGACACACAAACGTTGCACACAGAAAGAAAAAAAAAAAAACACTTGAACACAAGCACAGTGCTGCTCTTTCACTGCCGGAGAGGCAGTGCCACGCTGCAGTGCCACCCTGTCCCAGCAGCCATGGGAAAAAGGGGGTGTGGAAGAGGGCCTCTCATCAATATTCAGCCACTGTCAAAGAGTCCAAACACACACAAACACTGAAAATACTGCACACACACACACACACACACACAACTGGTTGCATATGCAAAACACAAGCACCCAAATAGAAAAGCACGTGTGTGTATGTGTGTGTTTACACGTCAACACACTGATTGGTGTAGTTGGATCAGTTTCGTCTGACGAGCGATCCCCGCATGACTCTTTTCACACACACCTCCTAGCACAATGCAAGCTTCCTTCTGTTTTTCCCACAAAGCCCGGCTATAGGAGGACGGGAGCAGCACAAAAGGCCATGCTGAGAGTCTGTGTGAGCAGCAGGGACGCCAAGGAATTCATTAATCTACACAACATCCATCAGCCTTTTGTCACAACTCAGACCCTCTTACACTTTACACACACAACATGATGGAATTTTTCTTTTATCTGTGAATCGGTTCCTCTCGCTTATTATCGACGAAGAAGAGCTCTCACTTTCACATCCTGGCTACGTGACAAGTGCGATTATTTGGGTTTAAACGTCCGCGTTTCAGTGGTCACGCGTCGTTTGCTGGAAAGTAAAGACGCATTTAGAGCAGATTATCGGATGTTTAGCGATAGAGGATGACGCTGGAGATGAAATCCACCAAACAGCAATTAAGACCGCAGTGTCAAGGTGCGCGACTGCACTTAAACAAATGTATTTTTTTTTCCCAGCGCATGATCTCTTCTTGCTGGTGATTTTTTAATCATGAGGTTCATGCCAGATGGAGAAATGTCTGGTTTCTTTCAGCAGTGACTGTGGCTGGAAACCCAACAGAGAGCAGAACATTCGAGAGTCTGCCAAAAAGAGAAAGCAAAGCAATTATTGCAGCGCTAACTGGCAAAAAACAAAACACAGGTGGCTCCCACTCAAGCACACGTGACGGGCTAATATTTGTTTTCGTGGGATGAAGGTTAGCGTGTATACAAGCACAACAGGAGACGACTTACCGGGTAGATGGATAGATCGCTCAACATCACATGACACGTCTACATTTTAACTGTTTTTGTGTGCTTTTTTTCACGCTGAATGACTTTTTCTGAGCGCATTTACGGTAAATACAAGATTTAAAGTGGCGCTTGTGTGTGAAACTCCATTTTACAGATGAATTGAAACAACTATTTACTCAATAAAAGCGTTGGTCAACTAGGAATTTTTTTTGTTCGAGGACCGCCCTCGTAAAAAAGAACATTCTTTCCCATCTAAGTTTCACTAGCCGCGAGTTAACATCTGCAGGCCGTCAGCGAGTTCCAGTGTTTGACGGAGGTTCGGTCGATCCAGTGACAAGTTATACATAAAAAAAATGTTTCACCCTTTTCAAATAGGTGAGGAAAACGACATTTGTGAGGAATAAAAAGGTGCTTGACTAAGCCTTCTAGGACTTTACAGCTTCATGGTTACAATGGTGCTTCACACCGCTCGGCCACCAGGACTCAGCCAGTCGCCGTTACTTTTTATCCTCTTTTCCACCTCTGTGATGCCAATTTAAACCCTGAAAACCAATGTCAGCGCATTAGTGCAGAGGTCGGACTCAAGGTCATTTCAGAAACGGGTCACGTAAAGCTTCCGAAAGCCGCGTTTGTTTGGAGACGTGACAGATTTGTGCCTTCCTCTAGCGCTGCAGGTGGATCAATATGAATCCACGCGGCTTTGAAAAAAAAAAAAAAAAAAAAAAAAGCCTATAAAAGACGCACAGTCTGCTCAGCCATCAATCACAACTGACCTCATTTGACAAGCTCTTACGGTCCCCACGTCGCTGCTGGTGCATCACACTGTGGCTGCACCGACGCAGACTTAACATGGAGCGCTACAGAGCGGGGGACCCCCGCTCCTCCCAGCGACTGACCCGGTCAACCACCGATAAGCCGCCCCTCAGGATTTCACCACGACCTGCTCCGAGCGAGGGACGCGCAGTCGATAAGAAAAAAGGCCCGCTGTAGAAAATCCTCTCGTACGTGTATGTGAGAAGGCGGCGAAAGACGTAGGCGAGTGAAAAGTAGCCGTCGGGGATTCTGCAATACACTGGAGAAAGAATGAATACAGACGTGCAAGATGACTTGTTTGCCTAACCCTAACCCGACCGAACAGCTTTAACCCTGGACCGCCTCTCTTCTAACCTAACTCTAACCCTGAACCCTCGTCTGCCTCGCAAAGGCCTTCCTGCAAATCTGATCCATTCCAAAAGAGGCGGAAGAGACAGATGGTGATAGCACATGATATAATAACCGTCATAAATCACAGAGAGAGCAAAGTTGCACTGGAAAATCCATGAAGAGAAAGTAGGATTTAAAGTACAGTACAGAGACGGACATAATGTCTGTGTGAAGGACGGCCTGTGTGAAGGACGGCCCGTCTGAAGGGATGCGTTAGAAAAGTTCACCCCCTGGTGGAAGAGTGGAGCAGCTTCCGTGTGCTTTTCGAGGCTCGCAGGGAGAAAGCGAGCCACTCGGAGAGCATCGGCACGACACATCGCGGCAATACATTCATTTCCCTGCATCAGAGAAGCATGCAATAAACGGTAGACTCTCAGATCACGGAGTGGCCGATTCGAGCATCTCAAACTACAAAAACATGCATTTTTTTTTCATCATTAAGCACAGTTTATGTCCGCTGCGTGGAAAGTGCAGTTTCAAACTGAACATCGGGGATGATGTATGACGGTGATTTACACGCCGTTCGGCCGTAACTCTCTGCACACGTCACGCAGTTCTGCCTCTTCTTCTATGCGGGATAAAAAACACACGTTTTCGGCGGGGAGATGAGGAGGAGTACCAGGACAGATCATTTTGGGGAGACAATCTTACATGAAGGTTACAGTAGAGTTGGCATGAGCATCACAGTACAGTACAGCTGTTTAGCCTTCAGGTGAAAAGCATCCACACAGAATATAGGTGGAGGAGGAGGGAGGAGGAAAGAAAGACAGACGAGAGAAAAAGCGGGACGACAGAGAGAGAAAGACACATTTGTGGGGAAGAGATCCATAATACCAGCAGACTCACTCCTCCGGCTTTTGCTTTGTATTAAAAAGCAGAAAGGCACAGGCAAACAGAGAACAGAGGAAGATAATTGCTTGTGGCTGCTTGGAGGTGGATCCCACAAAAGTCTTCATAACCTGAGGCCGGGTAACAGAACTGATGACGAGCGCCCGTCTCCCCCTGACGAAGAGCGAACACTTAAAACGCAGCACCAGCAATACGAGCGCACATGTCCGACCCAGCATGCTGCCTTCGTCAAAAAGAGAAGAGACGGCCGCCTCCTCCTTATTAATCTCGTTGAACGATGTGCACAGGCTTAGAACTGAGCCTATGTTCACACATGACTGTGACTCATGTTTAAAAATCCCCTGATAGGATTAACCACGTCTCGTATAAAGTGAATACAGCCGGCACAGAAATCCCAGAGTCATGAAAGCGAAAGAACGTGTATAGAAAGGAATGTACCGTTTTTCACCGATTGTGAATCAGCAAACCATGGGAATAAGAATCAATATGCGAGATGACATCCTCGGTGTGGTGGTTGTTATGCAACATTGGCGCTGACAAACACATCCTCGTGTCTGTTTAGATTTTTTTTTGCCAGGGGAACAAAATGTTCTGGAGACGCATCCTTTTTCCGATGCGCCCCCGACTCTCCTCTCTGTGCTGCCGCCGCTTCTGACGTTTGCCATTGGCAAAGGCAGCAGCTTATTATGGGCCATTTCAACCGGCGGATGCATCCGACACTAGCTACTCCCCAGAGGAAACTGGAGCTCGCTGAGATGTCTCCCCCCCCCCCCCCCCCCCCCCCCCGAGAGCCAGGCAGCTCCCGTTGGTTTGATATTCCTTACACGCGGCTGACGCAGCTCCAGCTGCAAACTCAACCGCTTGCAAACTCCGTGCCAGACGACGGCCGTCCAGCTGCAGAGGTCGTTAGTGTGCAAATGACAGCCTTTGAGCCGAGCGGTTCCTCGGCCCGAGCCAAGCGGGGGCTATTTTGGCAAAAGCCAAAAATGCTACTGTAGCATCGGTACAGTAGGCGGCTCGACTTGGCAGACGGAGCTCGTTTTGGAGCGCTCTTCATCCCCCGGGTTCTCCAAAACACCTCTGGGAAGGTCACTCTTGCTAACCTGACCCCGCCGGGTTGGTTTGTCGCACAGGTGATTGGAGGAACCAACTGTCAATCGAAAGCGAGTCGGGGGGGGGGGGGGGGGAAGAGTGAAAACTTCTTTTCCCATCGCTCTTTTTTTTAAATGAAGAAACACTCTCCAGGTCTGATATACACTCACCTAAAGGATTATTAGGAACACCTGTTCAATTTCTCATTAATGCAATTATCTAATCAACCAATCACATGGCAGTTGCTTCAATGCATTTAGGGGTGTGGTCCTGGTCAAGACAATCTCCTGAACTCCAAACTGAATGTCAGAATGGGAAAGAAAGGTGATTTAAGCAATTTTGAGCGTGGAATGATTGTTGGTGCCAGACGGGCCGGTCTGAGTATTTCAGACCATTGTTTCTGACCATGTCCATCCCTTTATGGCCACCATGTACCCATCCTCTGATGGCTACTTCCAGCAGGATAATGCACCATGTCACAAAGCTCGAATCATTTCAAATTGGTTTCTTGAACATGACAATGAGTTCACTGTACTAAAATGGCCCCCACAGTCACCAGATCTCAACCCAATAGAGCATCTTTGGGATGTGGTGGAACGGGAGCTTCGTGCCCTGGATGTGCATCCCACAAATCTCCATCAACTGCAAGATGCTATCCTATCAATATGGGCCAACATTTCTAAAGAATGCTTTCAGCACCTTGTTGAATCAATGCCACGTAGAATTAAGGCAGTTCTGAAGGCGAAAGGGGGTCAAACACAGTATTAGTATGGTGTTCCTAATAATCCTTTAGGTGAGTGTAATTGACGCTGTTGCAGGATTGTTCGCAAACAGGTAGACACACACATACAGCTAAGCCACGCCCACAGCGGCCAGCAGCCACTCACTGGACGCCGGTTAGTCCGGTCATCCGGCTTGTCGGGAACATAAACGCATTCCTGGATTTCCGTGCAACTTCAATGCTGCTCGACCGTGTGAGAACCATGTTCTGGGACATTCTGGGGATTTTTGGGGGGGATTTTTTCCTGATCCGATGTGAGGTCCTGAGACAGGGATGTCATACGTGTACAGATTGTTAAAGCCCTCCGATTTTGGGGCTATACAAAATAAACTGAATTGAACATTTTATTCGAGCCTGCAACACATTATTGTTGGAGGCAGAGAGGACATCTTGTGGAATGTGTGAATGTCCTACTTTCTTGTCAAACCCATTAAGGAAAAGATCAATGAATAAGCGACACAGTGCTTGGAATAATGACTCGAGTAATACTGACGGTTGCTTCGACGGCTACAATCATGTCCACTTTACAGGACGACTGTAGTCGTTTATGTCAGCGAGGCGTCACTGTAGCTTTCAAACAAGTGACAAATCAAAAGGGTTATTATGCAGACAGGCCTTGCACATGTTAAAGCAAGTAACCCTGCTTTAACTAGTGACTCACTTCCAGCTCTGTAACGCTGTCCACTGACGCTATGTGACCTGACAGCGTGCCCCGTGCCGGGCATTGCATTGTATTTGCGGTTGCTGTCTCATGCAATAGCGGCCTGCGTCCCATACAGCCGGGCGGAGGCACATTCGGAGCTACGCTGGCAGTTGTCTTTGTGCGCTCCTCTCTGTCAAAGGCTCAGCATCAAAGTGAAGGAACGTGGCGTCAGTGAATCACAGCTCCGGTGACGCACTCTCCTTTTTCCATCAGCGCTTGGCGTCACTTGGAACAGTGGCTAAGAATCTCTCGGGCCAATAAAACGGAAACGGGCATTCCTGCCGTAGCGGCTTTCTGCTGCGAATGCCCTCCGAGAATGCATGACATTATCTAAATGAAGGGTAAAAAAAAAACATTTGATGTTTATTCGCCACCTTGTCCATGCGGTGTTGCTTATTCAGCGTGCTGAGAGGAGAGGGAATAATCCATGCACGAAGATCAAACCTCCTGCATGGTAATGTCACGGGCAATAGGATTACCAAGCGCTCGCGTTTGCTTGTGAAGAAAAAAAGACGTGCACATCTAAACTCCAATACATATCTTTCATGATCTAGAATTACACACATTTGCATATTAGTAGAAAGCGATTATTCCTTTTTTTTTAAATGCACAAGCCTGGTTAACAATAAGAATCCAGTGTGTGTGTGTGTGTGTGTGTGTGTGTGTGTATGTGTGTGTGTGTGTGTGTGTGTGTGTGTGTGTGTGCAGATCCATGTCACAACCCCTCAGACTAAACCAACTCAAAAGCCCGTTGACTTAGCAACACCAGTACGGTTTGATGTGTATCATTTCACAAATTACAGCATGTGCAGGTTAAACATACAGTTTCTCTCCATGCTGTGCATTGCTCTGCACCAGTAAACATGTGACATCAAATTCCCTGTCAATGTACTTTATCATATGGCAGCGCATTAACTGACTTGGTTTGATTACTTTTCTCTTAGTATGCATGCATTTTCATGGCGCACACTCGCTTGTCCCTCCCTGCTCAACTCAACAAAATACACTCCACACATGTTGTGTTTTAGAGTATTCTACTGAACCGCTGCATCCCAGAGAAATGAAGTGGAGTGTCCTTAAAGGCCGAGAAAGCCTTCGGCCAAGTCCAGGTTGTCCTCCTCGTGTTCCCTCCAGTGCTGTAAAGCTCAGCGTTAGCATTCCAGAGGGACCGGCCGGCCTGCCAGCGGTGATGAAATGACATTTACAGCACAACAGACTCATCCCGCTCCAGCTTCTCATTAAAGGAGTATCGGCCCGGCGCCGTGAGCCTCAGGCCGTGTGACAGACAAGTCAGACCGACACATCAGTGTCAATCCGAGGCACATGTTCTCTTTCCCGCAATAACGACGACGACGACCGCGACCGTTTCACAAAGTCATCGATTCGCACCCTTTGCGACCCCATGTCACGTGACCTTCTGTGGTTAAAGCTCTCTTTGGACTGAAAGCTGGAGGGAAACGGGGAGGAGAGACGTCGGCCGCGATCTCAGAGCACACAGACAGAACGAGATGTGCAATTGCCTTGAATGCAACAACAAAAAACACAATAAAGCAAGAGAATCTGAGGAATGTATTTGTGTGCGCCGTGCTGTGCACATGGAAGATTCAAGCCAGCGGATGGCAGGCGCAGATTGTCTGTGAAGGACTCTGTGGAGACCCGTGAAGGTCTCGTGTTCATTAAGATGATTGATCCCCATGTCTGGTATTAGATCATGACATGACCGGGTAATTCAGCTCAACGTTATGCACCAATCCTTTAGTACATATGGACGCACGTACAGGGTAGAAAAAAAAGAATCTAAAGTGATGCAGGCGACACACACACCACAGCGAAGAAAACAAACTTAAATGTGCCTCTGCGGAGGTAGAGGAACGCTTATTCAGCAAAAAATACTTGGTGTCGAGTATTCGGAGAGGGCAGATCATGTGCAGAAAATTCTACAAAAAATAAAAACGGCAACCCAATCTAATTTCATCCAGCTTTCATCCCCTAGCAGATCTGACACATGATACACTGAAGCTTTCCACACAGACTCTAGGACTCATCGCCTTCCCCAAAATAACAGCTCAGACCCAGCCGCATTTTACCCACACACACACACACACACACTAGCAATGCCGCGCACACACACACATACACATTGTACCAATCACACAAGAGAACACACTCACACCCACAAATATATATACGGCAGAAGCTGCGAGGAACTCATGTGCCCAGTAAGAGCTGTCACAGCATCGTCCACAAATGAGTCATTCTCCTCTCAGCCGCCCGAAGCTCTGAAAACCATCACTCACATGCCTCTGTTGTGCTTTCACACATAATGCTGCGCGAATACGAAAACAACGGGTCTACTTCTTTCTTTTTTTATTACTCCGTCTAAAGACACATGGTTTTAATTCATCTTTGCGTGTCATTCACACAAACAAAAACAAACAAAAAAACGCCACGCTCCACTCGGTCGCCTCCTCCCCTGGTAGAGAGATGTTGTTTACCGAAAGGGAACATGAGGGGACGGAGCGAGGTCTGCATGCAATAGGTGACTCAGCATAGACAGTGGGAGAGGTGGATGCCGTGTTTTCCACCATCCACTCCACCGACGGCGTCTCCATGAATGGGACGGCTACACCGGCGCTCGCTCGCCCCCGTCCTCTCTCTCAGTCACGCTTACTCACATGTCGTAGAGCCGGTAACCCATGGCGGAGCCCGGTCTGCTGGAGTGGGACGCGGGGTCTCGGGTCCGCCGGGGGTCCGTGCTGCTCACCACGGCGCGCCACACGCTGGGCTTGTCCATCCTCGAGTGCTGGCTCAATGGGAATGCGTGACTGAGACGGCGTGCGCACACGGGGGCTCACTCGCGTTTCACTCTCTCCCTTCTCCCAGTCACACAAACAGCCAGAGAGCGGTGTGTGTGTGTGTGTGTGTGTGTGTGTGTGTGTGTGTGATGTAACGAGGAGCGTCCAAGAGGCTGGCGGCTGGCGCGGGAGGGAGGGGGGGGGGGACTTGGCTGAGGATGGAGGAGGAGGAAGAGGAGGAGGTGAGGGGGGGGGGGGGCAAGAAACTAAAAGGATCTTTCTGTTCAGGACTGATGTGAAGCCTCTGTTTCAAAGTCTGGTGGGTGATGGGTAATTCTTTACTGGTGCCAGTGCCCGAGGAGGCGGCCACTCCTAACCGCCCCCCCCCCCCCCCCCCCCAAAAAAAAAGCAGAAAAAAAAAAACGAGAGGACACAACCTGCAGGAGAGCGACTGGGAGATCACGCCGCCTCTCGTAAACACTCTCCACCCTCTTATCTGCTCTCGGTAGTACAGTCCTCAGCAGGGCCACGCGATTGGCTCCTCGGTCTCCATAGAAACAGGAGGATGTGTCAGAGGTAGGGCTCATTATCATGCCTTCTCTCCGGCTCCCTCCCATTTTGTTTTCTCTCTTCTCCATCTCTCCCTCTCTTTTCCAATTACTCTTCTTCTCACATACTCTCTCCTCTCCTCCTCCTCTCTTCTGAAATCAATGCTCTTCTCTCTGTAGTGCCTTTCAAAACAGACGAGGCTTTCCTGTCCAGTGAGGAATGGCGCGCACTAGGTAAAGATGCTGCACAGCTCCGGCTAATTACGTCTTCAGAGGAAAGAAACACTACAGAACTAAAAACACAGAGACGAGACGATGGAAACCACAGAGTGAAAGCGTCAGATGCGGAAACAAGTCATTCGATAACAAAAAAGATGCTACAGAACGTGTTCATTCAGTTCTGGACTTTGCATTGCCAGAAGTTAGTGAAAGAGAATCCATGTGGCGTGCACAAGTGATCAATATTAAGCAGAAATAAAAAAATATATATATGAAAGTTTTGGCTGCAAAATGGGTTAAAATGAACACAAGCTATAGAAGGTGTCCCCATTAGGAAATGCATGGTACTGTTGTGGACACCTTCACTTGGTTACAGCATCCAAAGCGGGACGGTAGGCAGGCAGGAGAGTGTCTATGGAGACAAGCACTCATCAGAACTTTATAAACACACACACACACACACACACACACACACACACACACAGGGCTGATGGCTTCCCGTCTCCAGGGGAGGATGCGTTTCACCGCGGGCAGACTCTGCGATGTATCGAGCGTCAACGCCGAGGTGACGAGCAGCGTCAGCCCTTCATCTTTCTCTTAATGAACTCGTGTAGTGGCTAATTGTGTGTACGTGTGCGTCATCTCGCTGCAATCACACTGGCTCTCTAATGATCAAGCGCGAGTGGCGTGCCGATCCCCTGCAGCTCCGCCGTGCAACCTGACACCGAGCCGGTTGCGTTCACCTGTGAGCGCAGAGCGGAAACTACGTATCGTTTTTTTTTTTTTTTAAATTGTCCAACTCTTCACATCTACATATCTGGAGTGAGATATTTGAACGTTTACTGCATGCACATGCTCCCCAGATGAGTACCAACGTCCGCGTCTATCCATTTTACAAGCAATAAACCTCAAAACAAGGAGATTTCCACTTAATCTACTGGAGTTGTTCATGTTCGTACTCAACCCCGACACCTTTTATCTGAGGACAAACTGCTGGTTTTTAGCTCTGAGGTTAACACAATTGACATTTCAACATTTCCAATCGTCGGATAAAGATCGCAGCGTCTCACTAGCAGGCCTTTAGACCTTAAGACCAGTCACCTCCTCATTTCCCTGTCGTGTCACCAGAGACAGGTAATCAGTGAGCACAATTAAAGCAAAGCTCGGCGTGTAAAATAACCTGCGGGCCGACAGCTGACCAACTGATGTGCTCTGTTCACAGTGTGTGTGTGTGTGTGTGTTTGTGTGAACTGTTGGCAAAAGGTTGTGTGGGGGAGGTGCTGTGACAGGTGAGTGTTAGTAGGCTGAGCACAAACACACACACACAGAGCAGCAGAGCGCTGAGATGCTCTTTCAAAATGATAAATAACCTTAAAAAAGGAACAGTGTGTAACATTTAGGAGGGGGATCTATTGGGAGAGAAGGAATTTAATATGAACGTCTGTGTTTTATTCAGTGTAAGAGTCGTTTAAATACACACATAGGGAGCGGGTCCTCTTCACGGAGCCGGACGCCGTGTTTCTAGATCATAACGGACTAAACAAACACGGCCTCGAGACTGGGCCGTTTGCGTTTTTTTGCGTTCTCCGACACGCTTTGGCCCTCTTGCGGAGAAATTCTCCACAATAGTTGCGATTGACGATAATCCCGATAAATCAAAATTTTATTCAAATGGCTATAAAACATACTGGAATCACTTTAATGTATACATTTTGATGATAAACAAATATAACATCAAATCATAAAAGGTTTCCCTGCATAAATAAAGAATAAATAAATGAAAAACGTTGTGCTTTTTTTTTTTTTAAAGAAAATGATCGTGTTTGATTACACGATAATTCCTTTATTGTTAAACAAAGCTTTATTGTTCCCTTCTCTACCATGACAATAACGGAAATTTACCACGATCAACTTACTGTAAGTGTTTTGTTTTTTTCACAATTCCTATCCGCAATACACACACACACACACACACACACAGACACACTGCGTGGCCTTTAAGATGTACAAATATTGCATACGTTGGCCTTCTTGAGCCAAACTCTGTCCTCTCCTCTGTCACCATATGGCCACTTTCAATGCAGCTGGCTTGCGTGTGCATGTGCGTGTGCGATGTGAGTTATAGCTGTAGGAGTCTGTGCAGCACTGTGTGCAGAAATATTTCCAGTCTGGCAGCACACACACAAAAAAACTCATACTTTGTATGCTGCATGTATGCACACACACACACACACACACACACACACACACACACACAAAGAACACACATGAGCACGCAGCGAGGCAGAAGGCTTTTAGCGTCACAGGAAATGCTTGCTGATGAGTTCTTAACTAATTGCCTCGTCGGTCCTCTTGACAAGTGGAGCCGGCTGGAGAGACGTAGTGAGCTCCCATTCACAAACCAGTCTGATGGCACTGGAGCAGCCGCAGTACCGTCACTGGAGGAGGACGAGTGGGACGAGTGGGCTTTTCCATTTTAAACAGCTGAGGGGGTAAAACATGAAAGGACAGAGCTCCGAGCTGGAGATTAACTCACAGCCTTTGCACTAAAACTGCAGCAAGGCGTCGATCAATAACAGATTAATCGGCAATGATTCATCGTTTAAGTATTTGTCTTCGCAAAAATACCCAAATTCGTTACTCACAGTTTGTTAAATGTGAATAATCTCCATTTAGTCGATGATAGTGAATTGATTATCTTTCGGTTTTGGATCGTTGGTCTGACATACGAGGCGTCTGAGAGGATTGGCACTCCTCCACTCTGATGGATCCGTTCCTGTCACGCAGCTGCACAGACTAACTAATCTGCTCATAGAGTAATGAATCGTGATTGATTGAGCGCTATCTAAACATTGTTTTTCTTTGTTTTGTTGTTGCGTTATATAAAAAATTAAAAAACGAAGAGAGACACACAAAAAAAGAAACAAGAGTTGCTCAGCTGGAATTGAAACATCACAGAATGTCCTGACCATGCTTGTTTTGGGCTGAATTGGCCGTCAGTCAGCTGATCTGAAGACGGATAACAGAGGTACAGTAAACAGCTGGAGGTCAAAAAAAAAAAATACATAATCAAGTTCAAGACAGATTTCAGCACTTTTTGTTCCCATCAAAGTGGCATTCTGCTTTTGCTGTTTTTAGGTTGCCAAGCTTCCTCGGATTAAAAAAAAAAAAAAAACTAAAATATACATATCTTTCACAGGAGAAAATGTCTGTTTGTTGTGCAGCGTCTGCGCCATATGTAGGAGCAACAGTGGGAAGCATTATCACGCACTGAGCTAAGCTGCTCTGCGGGGGTCCCGTCTCCTCTCATGAGACTTCAGCCCACTTCAAACGCATCAGAAATGGGGAGAGAGAGAGAGATGAAGGGAGGGAGGGAGGGAGGAGAGATCGAGAGAGAGAGACGACAGACGTCCACCTGCAGCACCGAGAGCCGCGCGCCACAAGGTGGCAGTGCATCGCTTTCCTCCGCATGAACGGCGGCGGCGAGGTGATCGATGCCCGTTACTGATGTTGGGGAAACACACTGCCGCATGTGTTGGGCCACATGCGGCAGGCGGAGTGAGGGGGAAGCGCACGTTGCATGCTCCGTTAATCAAAAACACAACTGGTAGACTCAAGCGACCGTGCTTACGTAAGACGGGAGGATGACGGTGCACTAAATATCAGGGATGAATATAAATAAGGAGAGTTTGTGTGAGAAGAAAAACAAATCACAGCTCATGGCGCCCGTCAGTTATTTCAGCGTCGTTATCGTCAGTGCATTTTTGTTCCACGAAAACATTTTCCCCCAACCACTCCCTGTTGGTGTGTGAACAGCTGGAGAAACTGAACTCCCGGAGATCGTGACCTCCGCCGCCCGGCGCCGGACATGAGAGAAGGGAAGCTTAGTTCCTCTGCTGCGTTTTTTTTTTCTTCTTTTCCCCCCCCCCCCTCCCATGCTACAAACGCAGCTCGGCCGCTCCGTCGCTCTCTGGCAGAGCGCGCGGCGCTGTGCGAAAGGCTCCTTCTGTCACCGACTTGGCCTCCAGCCTGAGAACATCAGAGGCGGGAGACAGACGAGCTTTTCATGGCGGGCCAAACAAAGAGCCGCCTCTGCTCCGGACGCTGCAGACACGACTCTTTCTTGACCCCTCGGGCCTCCTCCGCCGAGGCTCTTTGCTGCCACCGCAGGAGTTTACGCTTCTCGAATAAGCTGGTGGCAGTAATACTGATGCGAAGCTGTGAGGACTGCACACACAATATGTCCAGCGGTGGAAGATCCTATACTATATAAAAGTACCAATACTAAAATCTTCTACATCAGTATTAGTTTCATAACCAGTTAGAACTTACTCAGTGACTTTAAGTACAACGACAGGAGTGTCATCAGCAAAATATACGAAGACAAGTAAATTGCCTCGTGACTCTTGAACAATGCATTGAAGTAATGAGAAGTAGTCTGTGTCCTCTTTATGCTCTTTATGGTGTATTGTCCAGTTCATCGCATGTGAATCTGATGTGAAATACGCCATCAATATGCAATATGCACACATACAAAGGCAAAAATGAAAAGCGGGTCCAGAGCTCCTTGATCAGGTTGTGCTGCTTTTGTATTTTTCATTCATGCTTCATTATGACTGGTGAAGCGAGACGAAAGAAAAATGTATTCCAACAATCTCATCCCTCTGTCGCCTGCTCTCGGCTTCACCCCAAAACACGAGTCAGCAGCGGCGGCGTCTTGTTAATATCTCCACGCGCACGCAGACAAATCCCTCTTCTTGAGTAGAGAGCTGATAAAGCAGCTGAGAAACAAGCGATCGCAACTTTTATTTCCAGGGAGGGAAAGAAGAAACTACGACTTACTTGCTCTCTCGCCTCAGCCCCATGCCAGCGCTCCCTCTACGCTGCAGCCGAGCGGCCGCTAATGCCTCCTCTCGGGCCGAGAGGTGGATCTGAAGGCCCCCTGTGGCATGGAGCCGATGGGAGGATCCGCTGTGTGGCGGACTGGAATCGTATCACTGATCTCTCACTATATCTAATTTAGCAGGAAAAGTGGAAACGGGTAGTACAGAGAAGGCAGGAGCGTCGGTTGAGAAATAACGCGAAATATTGTCACTGGGCTCGAGGAGCATCGCTCGCATCACCTGGAGGCCTTTTGTCTCAACACCTGTGCATGTTGCTAGACAGGTGGGTGTCTTTTCATCACGGCCTGAAGATGTGCATTCACTCCCGGGCACCAGCAAGCTTGTTCAACCTCGACTGAAACACAGGCTTTCAGATTTAGCACAAAAAAACACGTTTTGTTGTAGTCAAGCTTAGGGCTGGGCGGTATGGCCAAAAATTCATATCACGGTATTTTGTAAGATTCTGGCGGTTTCACGGTATATCACGGTATTTTTTCCCCCCGAATAAACACACTAATTTATTGACGCCGAAAAGGACCGCCGCCGCCATTATTCACCACTCGCTCGCAACTGTCCGGCAGCCGTTTGTACGTTGGTACATAGGTTGTGTTAGAAAGCTTAACATGGAGGGGTTTAGGACCCAGGGGCATATTGTCATTCTTCAGCAGGCAGCAACATTTAATGTTTACAGTCACAGCTGCGTGTCCAGTGGTCTGAGGTTGACTTATGGTTTCAAAGAAATGACAGCGACAAAACGCATTCTGGGTAAAGCCCGCCCACCCAGCCGCACATGAAGAGTCTTCCTGTGTGGGCGGGCATTTTAGCGAAGTAATTTACCCAGCATGCATTTTGGCAATGTCATTTCTTTACAAACCAATCAAGTCAATTGAGTCTCCATGAGAGCTAAGTAGCGCCATCCGCTGCTCTTTCAGTTTCAAACTGTGAACGTTAAATGTTGTTGCCTGCTGAAAAGCGGTGACCGGTATGTCAGAAATTCATACCGTACGTAAATCCGATTCAACCGGTTCACCGCACAGCCCTAGTCAGGCTGCTCTTTCACGCATGCAGATTGCATTTATATTCCATCTGCTGCTGCTTAAAGAAATACAAATAAATAGTAATTAATATTTCACAAGTGTCTTGAGTCGTGACCGCATCACGGATGATGTCACGGCCAGTTACTGAGCGGGTCTGCTCGCCGCCATGCGATTCAATGGGTCCGTGTTTGTTGCAGCTGCAGCGGCGGGTCAAAGGTCGTCCCGGTTGTTACGGCTTAATAGCGAGTCGAGGTAATCTTGAGCCTCCGCTCGGATTCGCAGCTCTCGCCTTTGAAAAAAGCACAGAACGAACTGAACGGAGCGTTTATCTAAAAAAAAAAAAAAAAAAGAGGACACGGCGGGCCACGTCTTCACGAGCAGAACCTCGAACGACGTCACGCGAGAAGGTTTAGCGGCAGGAAATGAGGCTCCAGTATAGTTACGTAACCAATGTGGACTCTGCTGTTGTGTTTTTCATTTTTATGAAATCAATTTAGCCTTGAAAATCATATTAAAAAGCTTGTTTTGTTACATAAAACACAAATATATTCATGGCACAATAAGAGCAGTAAATGGTCACATTTGAGAAGATTCAATGTTTAGCTTCAGCAATACCTTGTTCAATTTTATCTCTAATCTGTCATTTTGGTCTCTGTCATTTTGCAGCTGAAGTTATGGATTGAATATCAGATTATCTCCAACATGTTCTTGCAGAATCAGTTTAAAATCTGTCGCCATGAGAAAAACAGCCAACACTGCTCACCCTCACATGATTCATTTTTGCAATAATGACCGGCTTGAAGCTTCGCGACCGTTTACCACATGTGCAAATACGCTCATTCATGCATTTTCCCGCCAAAAACGATCAACACACAGAACCGAGTGCAGCACAAAGAGCCTCCGCTGCTCAGAGTCAACTTATCGGCAGCCACATGGCCGTGTGGAGTTTCCTGTGATGCCGCTCCACGGCGCAGCACGGGGCCTGTAATTAACTCTCACAGAGCGCGATGACGAAACAGAAGCTGGGAACTTCAAAAAGACCGACCGAGAGCTTTTCCCCAAGAGTTCAAACACATTGTGGAAGTGGGTTCTCTGTTTCACGGGCCCGTTAAGTCAGTGGAACGTTCACATCTGGCGAAACTTAACAATACTAAACGGCAGTAAATAAAGAAATAATTCAAACAAATGGCTGAATTTTATGAGGAGGAGGAAGTAACTTTCATTGCCGCTTTAAAAAGAAAACAGACAAACTCTTGTGCACAACAACTGCTCCTTCATATCAAGGACTGTGTGTGACAATACACAATAAATGAATGATCGTGAGCGCAGCAGGGTTCATACATATTTTGACCAATGGATTTCCATGACCTCCATGAATAAAGAGCATTGTTAATGCTGTTAGTTGTGGCCCAAAAGCTTAACTTTTCAACTTTGGAGCACTAAGCAAATATGCTAAACATATCCTCATCCTCACTCATTGAGTCGCACCATTTATGAATGGATGAATTATGAAGGTTAATGACAGAAACAGGGTTCAGACACATTTTGACCAATTGATTTCCATGACTGTAAACCAAATTTCCATGACCAAACATTTTGTGAAATCTCGGTGTAAACATGGAAAAAGTGAGAAAATGTAGTATTTAAACGAACAATGAGAATACAAAGCATACAGTAAACCTTAAATGACACAAATGAATGAGAGACAATAGTTTGATTAAAAGAATAAACATTTATATAGATGCCTGTATGTATGCCTGCTTATATTTTGAGCGTCTTTCTTTTAAAAGCATATTAATTATTTCAAACTCAGCGTAAATGAACACATGAATATAACACAATTCCATGACTTTTCCAGGTTTTCCCCATAACCCGTGATAACCCTGAGCAGGAATGCAGCAGGCGAGTACACACGATCCCAGATACGGTGCACGGTCCGCTGGCGATATACTTTCTCCGTCTCTGCTGCACGTGTCACTCGTCCACCACAGTCGCCCCCTGCGGCTCCATCGCGGCCTCGTGAGCCTCCTTCCTGCCTCCGACCGGCTAATAGCACACTGGCGGTTTGATCCCACGGAAGAAAAAAAGGGCAGTTCCCAGGAATCAATAGGCTCTTGCAGAGGTCTTATTAGAGGGCCTGGAGATAATCACAGGTTCTGTTCTGAGATACTCACTCGCCCATAATGAATATCATAAAGCATCTGAATTATTTAGATGTATAATGGAGCCCCTGGTTCCAGATCCGTGCTAATGGTCGGACGCCAAATCAGAGCCCGGGCCGCGTATACGCGGAGCGGTTGCGATATTAATAACAGCTTTTACGACCGTTTTTGGCAACACCACGGGAGCTTTAAGAGAGGGACGTGAACGCTCGCGGAAAGATTTACACTTGGCCGTGACCGGCCGGCCTTTCGTTAACCTCGGCAAGTCATCAAGTCAAATGCATTTCCTTAATTGAAGAGACAGAATGAGACAAACAGAGTTAGAGAGGGGGGAAAGAATCCAGAGAAGCAGATGTTTTTTTTTTTTTGGGGGGATTGAGGAGAGGAAGAAATGAGAATATCTGGAGAGAGAGAGAGAGAAAGAAGAAAAAACATCAAAAGAGAGGCATGAAGTGAGGAAAAAAAGGAATAAGGGAGCATCTCTGGTATTTAAAAGCCTTCATTCAGCCTTGAGCTGGGCGTGATGGGTGCAGAGAGGCCTTCACTGTGGACAGGACTGAACTGGATGGCAGCTGCAGGCAGTGAATACAGAAGCTACTGCACAGGCAATCAGTTAAAACGTGCTTTGTCTTCATGGAACTGAGGAACTGCCACAGAGGAAGTTTCTTCTTCTTCTTCTTTCCCTTCCCCTCTCTGTTGACGGCGTCATCTATATTCCTATACGTCAGATCTGCTCATATAATATTCAGCGCGGCACTTTTTCAGGTCGTTTCAAGTCTCCGCCGCACGCCTTCAGATGAATTCACATTCTCCTCCCCTCAGTAAACCGCACAAAGCTGCAATCCTGCATCTCGATTGGCCGACTGCTCCACTCCGACTTCTCCCCGACATAAAGCACACTTCCGGCTTTCACCTCTCCACGCTGGAGCACTCTCCACATGGCAGTTAATGAGAGCAGGAGAGTACATCACAGGGGATATTTACTCCTTTTATAATGAACCCCTTCGCAGGAGAACATATAAGTGGGAGAGACCATTACAGGAGAGGACGGGGGGGATTGACTGATGACTGACAGGGTGGAATACAACAGCAACTTCAAAAAGACATTATGGAGATGCTTGTTCTTTCGCCTTCCTGGATGATAACAAAAAAAAAAATGAGTTGCTGGATGAATTATACTGGATTATATTGGTGTGTGGAACATAGCCAAGTTATCGAGCTATCGAGCAAGTCTTTTGTTGTGAAGGACGAAGGACGTAGTTCACTGATCGATTTCACACAAAACTGAATGTTACTACGGCAAACCTACAGCAGACTGCAAAAAAGATCTCTTAAATTGACATGCATGTATGTACAGTAATTCATGCCACAATGCAAATGGTATTACAATAATATATATTTGTCTCTCGCCTTTGAATACCCTACATATTACACTGGACACTAGAAAGAGAAAGGGGAGGGACTTTGCTTCTCTATAATCAATAGTAATGCTGACATTATGTTCAGTATTTGGGACATACAGCCAAAAAAGAAAAAAGAAAAAAAAGAAAAGAAAAGAGGGTTACTCTAACAGCTGACTCTGCAACCTGGATTCAGTTTAATCTTCCTCTTCCTTTTTGCAGGTTATACTATTTTGTGTTAATATTTCAGAGCTGAAACAGTTAATTGATTTATAAATCCTGATTGATACTCGAGTTCTCCGAGTGAAACGGTTTACATAATGAACTGCAAAGAGTTATGGCTGCGCCTTGATGAAAATGTACTCAAAACTATTTAAGTGCACGTAAATGTTTTTGTCTGACTTGCATTTTTTTACTATTTATTATAATGGACTACGCCAACTGTACTTTGCTGCTGTACTTCAGTTGCAAAATTCCAATTAAGTTTGATAAAGCGTAGCAGATCAAGAAGCCCTTTTCGCCTCTTTTACTTATATTGGCTGTTGAGACTTTTTTAAGGGGGGGGCGCTAATGGAAACTAGAAAGTTTCTAATTTATAATTCATCTCTTTTCATTTTATTAATTCAGATTTCTCCGTTTTCACGTTCAGCTCGTCGGTGTTTTACATTTCATGACCATCACTCCTCCTCCTCCTCCGCTCTGGCGTCCACAGGACCAGCGACTCAAGACTAGAAAGACATTGAACGCCTTGAGGAACACGCTGGGTTCAGGTCATAGTAGTTCAACTTATTGGAGAGAAGGAACAGTGCAAATGTGTAAATAATACAAAATGACTGAATAAGACAAAAGGCTGTTTTTTCATCTGTAGTCTCTAGAACCCCTGTTCAGGATCAACGGCCCAATCCCATTTTAACTGTTTACACCCCGATTTAAATGTCTTACAGGATCATTTTAAATAATCTATTTACTGTTTGTTTTTTTGTCAAATGAGCTTCAATGACAACATTTTAAGTTTGCTGAATAACTCTGTGTAACATAATCTCTCCGTTACTCTGATTTCATGTGTTTTTTTTATGTTCCATCTTTAATCCTTAATGTTTTTTTGGAGACAATTTAATTTGGCTGAAGTGTTTACTGTCACGTTGCTATGAATTGTGGGTAATTCTCTTGGGCAAAACATCTGCAGATTTACAGATAGGGTTCATAAAGGGCTCCAAACGTCTGCCAGAGAGATTCCTCAAACACTGGTTTCATTTAATCCAGCAGACAGTAGTAAAGTAATATCCTCTGCTTTATCAAATATTAAGACTTTTAGCTTTTCTGTGTATTTTATATCTTCTGTATAATATCTTTGTCTTTTGGACGTTAGCTCCAACAACTTGTGGTGGACATGTTTCCCTTTCATTTTTAACGTTTCGTAGATAAAAGGGATAAATCGGAAAAATCATTGAAAGATCTGTAATGAAAATGATAATTAGTTTTAGCCATAAATTAAGTTATTCTTCTTATGCAATCACTGAAAGCTGCTTTAATCAAATGTGTGTTGGATAGAAGTTAAATGTAATCCCTAAACTCAACAGAACCAAATATTAAAAAAAACACCTTTATATATTCCACTTGTTTCGAGCCGTCCCAAAACCTTTGTGCTGCGATGAGCCGGCTCTTCGGCTGTGAAGCGAAACGCGATCAATTTAAACGCTTTCTGGTCTTATTGTTGCATTTTCTGGGGTAATTTACTCTCAGCAGACTGAGCGGTGGCCGGTGCAGGAGGAGAGAAAAGAGATGGAGACCTCGTGAAAGAAGAGAAACAGATTAACGAGAGAGGAACGCAAAACAAGGAAAAGAAGGGGTCAAGAAGAAGAAGAAGAAGAAACCATTCAAATGGATCCCGGGGGGTTCGTCTCTCTGCTGTTAGAGTCGAGCAGCCGCTCTGAATGTGACGGGTCGTCCTCGGCATCGATCTCTGGCATCGACGTGGAGCACAGTTTCCTGCGAACGACGCTTCGACACACGAGTCGCTCTATTAATAAATGTTCTTCATCAGTCAGTCGCCTAATTGGACGTTTTTGGTCCCTTTAATTGGGTAAGGTTGCATACCCAAACAAAACAAAAAAAGAGTATATCTGCAACCACAATGTCTATTTTAATAATATTGGTATCAAAATGAAAAAGTAACACTTGTGAGATATTGTTCTATATGTTATTACCACTGTTACTGGTTAAGAGTACAGAAGATGGCACACAGCACAAATTAAAAGTGAAATAGAGCCCAAAAGGTAGATCCATTCTACATTCTTTTGTTTTGCCGCATGACGTATTTCCAAGAACCTTCTGAACACATCCGCATATTTCAAAAGTGGTGCTTTTGTGTGATTCTTTGTGGAGAAATTCAGTTTTACTGATCTGTCAATTAAATTAATTAGTGGACAAATTCACAGGACTGTTAGAGGATCGCTTTCTAAAGTCTGTAGGAAGCAAACGCATCAAACAGACGTCTGAAAACAACACAGTTATTAACAAAAAAATAGGCAAGTCACAGTCGTTTAGTTTTTTTTTTTTGCAACATTATTCCGCTGAATGACTCCAAACACGTCGCGCGATCACAGTTTTCTTTGAACTTTTCCCGACGAGCTCGCTCAAAACATCAGAAACAAGCGGAGTGATTCAGCACACTGGAGAGGGCTCACACATGGCATAATAATTAATATTTCACTTCCTTTCCTTCCCTCTGAAGGCACGCGAGCACCGGCGGAAAAAAAACTAAACACACAGGAGATCAATCACTCAGCGAGCGCCTCGCACAGCCACCGCTGCTTCAGTGGAAAATGATTACCCAACTTTTCCACATTTCTTTTCAGATACGATGTGAGAAATGTTGTTTTCCTCCGACTCAGTGAGTGATACAGCGCACACCAAATAACTGCGACATCCTGGATTCAGCTCTGACACGGGACCTTTGTCATTTCATGGAAAATGTTTGGTTTTTTTTTTGCTCAAAAAGGAAGAAAAAAAAGCCTAAAAAGTAAAAAAACATGACGGAGCAAGGACTTTATGATAAATGTTGCTTTCACTTTGATTTATGCAGCAACTTCTAGTCCGTCCATTTAACTTTTCTTGCAAGTGTGTGTGTGTGTGCGCGTGTGTGTGTTTCTGACCCTTGGCAAATGTGTTGAGGACATGCATTATGTGTTTCACATTCATTGGCATCCACACAATACGAGGCCTGAAATAAATCGTCAAAGTCAATAAATGATTGTCTATTTGCCCGTCATCATTTGATAATTGGGGTTTAATTACAGTGTGGATGTGTGTGAGCCTAAAACAAACGATGCTGCTGAGGGGAAAACACTCCAATCACAGCCCGCATGTTGTTGACGGTCTCGATACATTTAACCCGTCCGCTTGCAGCTGCGCCTCCGAAATATGCCGCGACTGTGTGAGCGACAACCGCACGGCGACAATCGGAGAGGGCGACACAAATCGGCAAGAAACGGAAACAGTTCCTCATTTCTGCAGCGTCGCCAGAGTCTAAAAACAGCCCACAGATGTTCCTACTAATCTGAAACTTCTGAACACTGCTCTTTGAAAATAGAACAAGTTCCCACTATGCACTGGGATTTATTTTTGGTGCTGCACATGAGCCAAAAAAAGTGGGTTATGGATTAGGCACACATTGCTTTTTTTTATGATGATGAAGCACGCAGCGCTAGGGGGGCGTCTTTGAAAACTCCCTCCATCCTTTTGAAGCCCCCTGAGTCTGTCCCACCGACCGGCCAATGGGTGAGCAGCGATGGAGGCTCATGCAGGCAGAGATGATTTCATTAACGGTCTCCATCCTACGATGCATTTTGGCCGCCGAAGTTCATTGTGCACAACGGGGAAGACAACGTTGCACATATGGAAGCCCTTTTCCGCCAGTAAAAGCAAAAAATAATAATAATAATAATTATAAAGATAGAAAGTGGAAATTATGAGATACAAAGTCATAATTATGAGATAGAAAGTTGAAATTATGAGATAGAAAGTCATAATTATGAGATAGAAAGTCATAATTATAAGATAGAAAGTGGAAATTATGAGATAGAAAGTCATAATGATGAGATAGAAAGTGGAAATGATGAGATAGAAAGTGGAAATGATGAGATAGAAAGTCATAATTATAAGATAGAAAGTGGAAATTATGAGATAGAAAGTGGAAATTATGAGATAGAAAGTCATAATTATGAGATAGAAAGTCATAATTATGAGATAGAAAGTGGAAATTATGAGATAGAAAGTCATAATTATGAGATAGAAAGTCATAATTATGAGATAGAAAGTCATAATTATGAGATAGAAAGTGGAAATTATGAGATAGAAAGTCATAATTATGAGATAGAAAGTCATAATTATAAGATAGAAAGTGGAAATTATGAGATAGAAAGTGGAAATTATGAGATAGAAAGTGGAAATTATGAGATAGAAAGCATAATTATGAGATAGAAAGTCATAATTATGAGATAGAAAGTCATAATTATGAGATAGAAAGTCATAATTATGAGATAACAAGTCATAATTATGAGATAACAAGTCAAAGTTTTCCCTTCCGTTTATCTGGTGCGCCACTGTAGCGCACTTTCTCTCTCATAATTTCGACTTTCTCTCTCATAATTATGACTTTTTATCTAATCTTTTTTTTCCTCTTACTTCCATAGAAACTGCTGTGTCATAACAAAAACCCCTGATGACTGGAGAACAGCTGCAAAGACTCACAACATTAGGACGCAGCAAAGTGTTCAAGCTGTCCGGGCCGATGTCTCTGGCACCGAGAGGCTAATTACGAGGGCATCGACGCCAGCGACGACTCGCAGACATTAACGAGGCGAGAGCGAGGAGAGGAAGACTGCGGTGACTCGCAGGTTCTCACGGGACAAACATCAAGCACACGGTCACGAAGACAGAACATCTTACTGTACCCGAAGGAAGCCGACTTCCACTTGCGACAGGGGACGGCTCTCCTGCAGCCGGCGGCCACCGACCTCCCATGAGCCTCTGGGGCGTCGACGGGTAGGGAGGCATGTCTCCTGCTGCGGGGAAAACAGAAACACAGTTGCATCTTATCGGACTGCTTCCTCTCAGTGTTCCACACTTGTTCTTCATTTGTTTTTAACACTGCTGCCTCATATTTGGAATTATGTATGGTCGCTTCCTCTTAGTAACATACAGGACAAAATGGCATTAAAAAGGGCCTGAAACGTGACCACACTGAACTACCAGAGTACACATCACAACAAGTACACATCACAACACACAACAATACTAACATCCCATGTGAAGCTCAAGAGTTGAGCTTGTGAACTATTAAAGTATTCCACTTTCAAAGACCAGCGTTTGGGTGCTTTTGGCCCATTATTATGTGTTTTGTTGATTTATTTTATTTTATAAAAGACTTATTGTGTGTTTTAATGGGTTTGTGTGATCCTTTTCACAAAATCCTTGTACAAAAGTACACTAACGTGAACTCAAATGGGGAAATCTAAGTACGTGTCCAAGTTTCCCCCACTCATGATTATGGTACTTAAAGCCATTAAAGCTATTTTTGATGTACTAACATTTAACTTCATGTAACATACGTTTTTATTGTATTCTTGACACTTTAGTGAATTTTACGGGGCTATTAAGTTGTACTTAAGTACACTTTTTTTTAAATAAATGGCGTACATTGAACTTTGTGAATCAGATTACCGAATATCTTTTGGACTATACTATCAATATTTAAATTTGTCAGATTTTCCTCCCAAAAATAACTGTTTATCTATTTTGTCTCTCGCCAAATATAGAAAACAGACATGAAACAGTTACAATTTAGGATGAAAAGGCCTCAACCTGAACAAAGGAAAGTAAAAGGTGACATTGGGTCGGTTTCTTTGTGGCGTTTGTGCTCGGCGGGTTTTTTGTCCTCCGCTGATAATTGCTCAGACATTTTCTCTTCTTCCATTTCCACAGAGTCTCAGTCTCTCTCTCTCATCTATTGTTTGTGAAGGTTTTCGGGCAGGCGGTCCATTTGCAGTCAAACACCAACCGCCTGGCCGTCTCTCAGGAGGACGAGGTCTTCATCAAAAAACACGTCAGCCACATCTGGCTCAATATAGAAAAACCATTACGCCCTTGGAGGGAAGTATTATTAATTGTCCAGTCAAATTAAACCATATTCCAATGAGACTTGTTTTCCCTCTTTAACTCACATTTGTTTGAGCTAAAATCCTTCATTCTTAAAAACCCAGGCTGTACTTTGTATGAGAAATAGTGCAGCGAGGCCTCGAGTATTATGAATGGCTAATTGCGTCATGGCTGCTGCCATTTGCTTCTGTTTCAGCATCATGAATTATTAATTTAAGAAATGCTAATGTCTCCGCTCTGGCGGAGCTGTGAACCTTGAATAAGTCAGACTTCTCCTCTTGTCTTCCACTAGTTACTGTGATTGTGCTGCAGAGTCGGACACTCAGATCTGGTCTCAGGCCGTCAACGAAGGATTGCACAAAGTCCCACAATGCATCAGAAAAAAAGCCTTTTGTCCACCATCGAAGACATGTTTTATGACATAAACCATGTTCTTCATTGTCTTTGCTTTCTGTCACCAAACACTGCAGATACACACACACACACACACACACACACACACACACACACACACACACACACACAGACACAAACACACTCAGAGACAAACACACACACACACACACTCAGAGACAAACACACACACACACACACACAGAGATACACAGACACAAACAAACACACTCAGAGACAAACACACACACAGACACACACACACACACACACACACACAGAGATACACAGAGACAAACAGACACACAGAGAGACACACAGACTCACAAACACATACACACACACACAGATGCACAGAGACAAACACATACACACACACTCACTCACAGAGACAAACACATACACACACACACACACACACACACACTCACACACACACACACACTCACTCACTCACAGACTCACACACACACACATATGCACAGAGACAAACAGACACACAGAGAGACACACAGACAAACACACACAGACCCCCCCCCCCCCCCCCCCTAACACACACACACACACACAGTGGAGGGGAGTGTTTTCCAAGCAATGCCCGAAATCCACTTTGCTTGGTGAAAAGCGGACTCTCCGGCTCGGCGTCCTAAGCGCCGCAGAGGAGCATCTCTCTCCATGGCAACAAGAGCAGGAGACGAGGATCGGTCCCTACGGAGAGCGCCGGCTGAGGGCGAGAGACTGAAACCCGCCACGGCCCCTTCTCCTCCCACCCCGACAAACACCGTCAGTGCATCTGAGGGCCGGCCTTTTTTTATTTTAGGTTAGATTTCCGCGTGAATTAAAGCACAGTTCAGTCCACACATTGTGCCGTTTTTTAGAGCGATCCTCTGCCTGCAGCTCCGTCCGCTACCCTCATCCGTTGGAGGCAAAAAGGAGTTGCGTGAGTGCGGTCTCTTTGCTCCCCTTTATGTGGAATCCTTTGGCGTTTCATGCGGCTCTGTAAATGATCCCACGATACTTTTACATCAAATACAACAACACATTTGGCCTGGATTAGTGGAAACACTGTTCCTGCTGGTGTTGTTTCAGACACACTTTGAGAGAGAGAGAGAGAGAGAGAGAGAGAGAGAGAGAGAGAGAGAGAGAGAGAGAGAGAGAGAGAGAGAGAGAGAGAGAGAGAGAGAGAGAGAGAGAGAGAGGTCGTGACCTCTGCAACAAAGCTTTATTCTCCTCATTGTCATCTCTACAATAAGGGAGGGGTTTATAATCCCTGCCTCCGTTTCCCCGACTCTCTCTGTGGAAAACTAAAAAGGGAAATAAAAGCCGAGGCTCTCCTCCAGAATACCTCCACTTCTCTGTACTGCAGAGATGTAACAGACATGTTCAATAAGAGAAAAATAATGACATTTTTTTTTTTTTTTTTTTTTTTACAAGACCCACAGTTGTGGGTTAATCATCCCAAGCAAAACAATTTCAGATTTCAATTAGCCCGAGACACTCCTAATTAAGCAGCCGCCATCCATCACAATACACGAGGGCCCGAGCAAACCGGCGTAAATAACAGCGGAACAAATGGACTTTCCAGAAAGGTTTCACCGGCACCGGCAGAGCGCTTTCAGTGGAATGAATCGTGGTGACGGGTCGGACCGCTTTGGGCACGCGCGCGCTCGTCCGGGTTTACGACCGAAAAGTGCATCGGGGAGGCCGAGGAACATCTCATCATCAGACATTCGCACAATCCAATAAAAGCGGGTCACCGAGGCTCTCCCAGGTTCTAATCACATCTGAATGAAACCATCCATTCTGATTACAGAGCAGCAGACCAATTAAACACCGCCATGTTGTTATTCCTCTCTCATTAGCCACGGAGAGTGTGCGAGAATAAGCCCCTCATCACCGACAGGGCCAATCTCACACACGCACACACACACACACACACACACACACACACACACACACACACACACACTTTTCTATCAAACCAGTGCAAAGCAATCCTTCGGGGAGCACGGCTTATTTATTTATAGCGCCTGTGCCAAGTTCAGTGGCTTTTCAATTATTAATGATAATGAAACCTACCAGGCCATGTAACACACAACATTTTAAAACAGCCGTGCTCACTCGTGTCACGGGGTGGCATATTAACGGGGTCGGAGATGTAAGCGACTGGAGGTCTTCTGTGTTGTCAGCAGAGTGCCGCCTTGGCAGCCGCAGTGATTTTAAACAGCTCGGCTTCCAAAAAAAAAAAGGTAACCCGCAGCCAAGATGGATCATGTGACAAATCAAGCCATTTGAAACTGGCTTCACTTTAAAAAGAGACGCCACTGAATAATTACACTTAGATACTTACACTATATGCAGAGCGGCAGAGGCGGCAGAATACTGGTTTTTAATGCTCCATTGTCTTCAGGGTGGAGAGCAGAGGAGCTCTATTATGGTAATATGGAGGCAAAAGAATATCAAGTTTTTGGGGAATTGCACAACTTCAAACTTGGTCACATTTAAAAAAAAGGTGGTGTAAGAGCCACATTATACTTAATAAGATGCGTTTAGTGATTTAGTAACAAAAATCGTGAAATGCTCCTTTAATTACGCTACTGACTACGTCCTAGCCAATATCCCTCAGTCGAGGTTAATCAGTCTGCGGAGCAAGACAGTTTTTTTGGTGGATAAAGGTGGATTTAAACCACATAAGTAAAGTTAAATATCTTAATGCTATACATTCAGTGTTGTTTCATTTTCAGCAGCATTGACGTTTCACGGTCAGGCATTCAGTTGCACATGATTGGAATCCGTTCGACATTTCTTTGCTTCTAAAATCAACTACCAAACACGGTGTTGGCGCAGAAGATAAATGTATTCAGGTGTGGAGCACGAGCAGCACTTATCTGGTTATTGATGTATAGATTTCCTAGATAGCCGATGAGCCTGTTTTCTATAGTATGTTTGTTAATGAATGCGGCTTTGTAGTGGAACCACTTTGCTGATCTGCATCGAGACAACGGCTCTACTTGATGACTTGAATGGACCTAATAAATCAGGCGGGGCTAAATAAGTTATATATAAAAAAAAAAAAAAAGGTCAACTCAAGTTCACGCAATCAGACTAATTCGAGTCGGACTGAAGTAATTAGCTCTCTGCCGGCGGGATGGAAAAGCATGTTTTCACTACGCAAATCAGCAAAACTGCGTTCATCGCAGTCATCATTTTTAGATTGTCATCTTTCCGGCGGTCCTTGAACACATCATGTGTGACGAAGGCTTTTCATCAGGAAAAGATACGGAAACTTTGCTTATAATTGTGATATTTCATCAAATACATTTTATTATACGTATCTCATTTAGAATCTCTCCCAAAATAAACCATTTGAAGCAACCAGATCCTGTAAAAAGCATTAAATTCTGCGTTTCTCAGCGCAACACCGTGATTGACCACGTGACAATAAATCTGTGAAACCCTTGTGGGCACTTAGAACAATATTGGATATATATATATAGATTCCACTGTTTGCCAATTTTTGTAACAGAAATCAATGATATGATGTATGGCATGGTAGCGGTGTTATACACAGATGAGTTCCCTCTACCTCCAGCCATGATTGTACCGTTTCCATAGACGTGCAGGACTTGTATATTGCATTGAAAATCAAGGCCACAGCGAGAACTGATTCGGTTTTCCCCCTTTAAATTTGCCATTTACATATAATTGAATAAACTGTTACACAATCACTGTCAGTCCCGCATAAAAACACGTGTACATCTTGTCCAATTTGCATGTCCAGCCTTGCTAACTTCTCAAACGCTGCGCAGCTTAACATCACCCGGCATCACCGGCTGCACCTGACACCGAGGAAGATGAGCTGCTCTTGAAGCGTCTCACTAATTTGCAGGATCAGCGTCATCGCGTCCGTATTCCTCAAAGCCGTCACTTTAATTCTGAAATATCGCAGTTTTTTTTGGCCTCCAACCCGCGACCGCAGCTGCCAAACAAACACGTCACATGACCCAAAATGCGACGGAACCGCTTGCACATGCAGGGAGCACAATAAACACAATAACAGTTTTGGCACGCCGGCTTCATATTAATGAGGCGGAGGCTTCTGGGAAGCGAGGCCAAACTCGCAACCAAGAGCGACAACGCAGAGGACTGCTGCCACTTGGGCGCTTTCCAACCACATCAAAGCATCAATTTGGTGAGATGGGATTGTTTGTTTGCCTTTTGTTTCCGCTGCTATGCTTTTAGATTCTACCAGCAACAGCTGCAGCACTAGCGAGATATGGAGAAAAATAAATACATTTCATGATAACAAGAGGAGCTATCAATACACTGTATTACGTTCAGGAAAGAACCATTTTCCCCAATTAATGTGCATTACACAGGGTAATAATGGAGTATTATCAAGTATATTATCACTACACTACACTACACAGTACAGTCTGAGGTGAAGAAGAAGAAAAGAGCGAACTGATTAAACTTTTTAATTTTGTGTTTTAGTAAATACGGCATAATTGCCAGTGGTGGCAGTGAAACGGATTGCTTGCTGGTTCCAGAGATGCGTGTGCTTAAAGAGCAACATTCTTCATTGTGGAACAACACTTCGTGAGTCATGACTTGCATAACTGAACACTGACTTATTATTTCAGGAAATCCCTCTTTTGGTCCACGAGCAATTTCACCCCACCCAAAGTTCCGTAACCAATCATCTTCAACACTAAAAATCTTTGATTAACATTTATTACAGCATACAGTCTGATTTAATATGAGGCAATCTCCGTAAAACCCTAAAACAAAAAAAAGTATTAGACACTGGTGAGCGATTTTTATTGAAGCGATTTGTATAACATTTTAATATAACCTATTTTCTTCAAGGACTTTTTTCTTGTCCTTTTGGAACGCCGATGTTGGCGAAGATGCTCGTGAGTGGCAGGCGAACTTCACGTCTCTCGCGTGCACCAACACATTCGCCGCCGTAGTACAAAGACAAAGACTGGCACACTTCTCCAGGCTGTGGCCCACTGGATCCGCTTCAAATTTGTGAAAGGACATTTAGAGCGGAAAAGGGCGGCCTGGGGAGCGCAGACAGTGGAGCGCCTCGGGAAAAGAACGGGCATGGCCTGGAAAACTGCTACTGAAACACGGGAGAGGCTCCGCTACACGCCGCTCCACTCGTCTAGACACCGGCGGTTTGGGTCCCACAGCGAGGCGTCCCTAAAGAGAGGAGCCGCAGATATGGAGTGCGTTTACCAAGAGAGAATGCAAGCCACATTTCTTACCCGTGTTCACAGCAATGATGAGATTCACGTCACGGTTTGAAAGCAGCCCACATTTTAACTCGGCAGAGACCCCCCCCCCCCCCCCCCCCCCCCCCCCCCCCCCCCCCCCCCATGGGGAGGAGTGGGGATGAGGATCCATGTAACTAAACCAATAGGACACCGGACACTACGCCGGCATTAATATCCCACAATGCAACGCAGTCGGGATGCGATCATTCAGAACCGACAGAAAATGCCGTTAGCCGGTTCCTTGGTGCTATCTTTTTTTTATTTTTTATTATTCAATAATTGCACATGTACAATTTCAGAAATTGGCAATAACAAACGGCAACATCAATTTAAATACGGTCAATCCAACAAGCCAGTGGGCAACCGCAATGAGAATCATCTAGAACCCTCGGTGGGTTCTAGATGAGACACGTGGGATATAAAAAGGGTTTTTGGTAGAACCCCCTGGGCGAGTTCTTGTTAGCACCCTTTAAAAAAGAGGAAATATTCTGGAATAAACCCTCCAGAGAGGGTTTAGGGAGGAACCATTACACTCTCATAGGACGTCCTGGGTGGAGCCTCTCTCAGATGGTTCTAGGTGCCACCCTAAATGTTGTCGGAAAGGCTTCCTATCAGAAACCAAAAGGGGTTCTCCTGTGGGGGACAAGCCGAAGACTTTCTAAGAGTGTACAAATCTCCAGGCGCTACGGTTCACACAGCGAACAAGCTGACAACAATAGAATGTGACCTTGGACTGCCCTTGACATCAAATCTCATCACTTCCTCCACACTGTATTATCCACAAACGGCAGTAACCGGCACCGCATCAGGCCTGCAGACAGAGAACCACTCTCTCTCTGGCTAGTAGCACCTTGACGGCAGGATATTCAGCTTTACACACTCAAATCATGAGAGAACACCAAAAGCCTTTTTAAAGTCTTTTACAACGGAATAGTCACAAAAGTCAGGCAGGTGTATAATCCTGAGCAGAAGGACATAGTCTAACATTGACATACCTGACCAATCTGGAGTCAAATTCAGACCTGCAAAAAAGAACAAAAACATCGGTTCATCGATTTGTGTTGAGCAGGCAGACATGAGAATGCTGCAGGTTGTGAGTAATGCACAGTAACAAAACACCCCAGTGACCACCTTCACTGGATCAGCAACTTCATTACAGCAGCCAAGTTTAACTATCTGGCAGCGACGGGTGCAACGTTTTTTAATCAATCTATCTGGCATCCTAAGAAATGGCCGCACTTTAAAATTCCAGCTACAACTGAGTGACATTCTCAAAAATTACATTGATATTCCACTGGGTGTGCAATAAATGTATCTTCTGTCAATGCAGCACTTATTATAAATGCAGCAGCTTGGCTTTGCCGATGGGTTTCGGTGTTGATTAAAACTGGGCTCCTTTTTGAGAGAGTAGTTAGGAAAAGATAGAAACTCCACTATCACCTCATGGTCTCAAATATTAGTATTGAATAGGTCTTTTTCATGCACGACTTCTCGCCATAAGGACATTATTACAGGTGTGTTTAACAAAGTCAATGATGGCTGAATTCCATTCAGCTGCTTCCGTTGAAGTGTCCAGGTATAGTGTTAGACTAAGTGGGGAGGCAAACTTCGTTCTGGAAGTAAAACTTAAGAATTACTTTCACTTTTTAGGTGATTCCTAGTTGCATAGGAGCACTTACACAGCTTAAAACTTGCACATTTAAGTAATTGCTATGACAGAAAATACCTAGTTCTTCAAGAAAAAAAGGTAACATGAAGTAAACCTCGACTCCCATGGTGCATTTCAAGCAACAATCATCCAGTCATAGAGCTTAAAATTGTGTCATGTGCTTTTCTAGCGGCGGGTGGAACTATAGATTACAAATGTAGGGGAAACTGATGACACGATCTGCAACTTATCAATGCAACTCTTTTTGGGGATACATTTTGGATGAGTGCATCAACTAAGCCGCTGGCTTTTTCTCCATATCAATAGCAGCCGAGGCTCATGGGTATCGTAGTATTTAGAGCCGTTTGCCATTGCCTGTAGCAGAAAAGAAGTTTAAATAAACCAAAACTAGCAGTGATAACGTAATGTATACGAATGTTACTTTATCCAGGAGACTCCTTTGTTTGAGGACAAGTAAAACAAGACATGTTTACTGTGATAAAGGCCTCTTATGTTTCACCGGTGTAATAAAGTGTTGACTTAATACTGTTTGAATACTTTGTTCTAAAATATACCAAAAGTTCCCAGCACACTAGATAAAGATCCCAGTAAAACCCATTAGTTCAACATAAAACTCCGTACGCTATCATGTCATACGCTCCTTGCTCTCCATTTCTGTCATGAAATTTCGTAGCACTTTCGGAGAGAGGCTTCAATAAATGGCACTCCGACAGCAGGAAAGTGCTCTTTACACCAGAGAAATAAAATGTAGCCGGTCCCGTGAACCATAGGACTAAGGAGCAATAAAGCGACTGCATGGCTGCATCGTGGGCAGATTTATGAGCCCTGTTGTCACCTTATTTCACTTTTCACATGGAGAACACAATGAGGTATTCACAGGGAAACGACAGTACAGAGACTGACTATCATTAGGTGCTGTAGCTGCAACGTGTCTTCCTAAAAGGAGTGTGCGGTTCAGCTCTTTGTTGCGTCGGCTCGAAGGAATAATGATCCCTGCTGTATAATGCTGCGTCTAATTCTCTGTTGGGCTGAGTGATTTCTTTCCTCCTATCTCATCACTCTTACTTACTTGTTTGTTTTTTCCCCCGTTTCCGTTAGCCGGGCACCTCTCTCTCTCTCTTCACTCCAGAGTCTCTCTTGCGTGACCTAAACACCTGCTTCCTTTTGTCCCGTGCATCGCACAGAGACGTCCGAGCGTCCTTTAATTATTCCATAAAGCACGGAGCGAACTCGATGCGGCCGGTGTTTTCATTAGAGCGAAACCCATTACGAATACGGCCGAGGTGAAAGCTAGAGACGGGTCAATATAACGCGGCGGTGGGATGAGATTCATTGGCACACGTGCTGCAGTCCGGATCCAGTGCCAATTATAGAAGCTATTGATTACTGTGTATACAATGCATCACGGTAAAAAAAAAATGATCGGCCCAAAACGATATTTCATGAATGTTTTGCTGAGAGATATTTCCATCCGTTATTGCTGCTTGCACCCGGCCATGCAGACCGAACATCCTCAGAGGAGACCAGAGCAAGGAAGCAGTCAGAACCCTGGACAGCTCCTCTGTCCTGCAGAAAGACCACAACAAACTACCAATACTACTACTAGTACTACTACTACTACACAAATCCTGATCTGGGTCATGCCTAGATTGTTAGTTTGGCACATTCTTCAAGACACTGTAGAGGAAACAGATGGGACAGTTCATCGTTCATTGGTATTCAAGCGGATCTTCATCACTTCATGCACTTGATTTCTGAGCCGCTGCCTTGTTAAGTTAAGGTTTCAGCTGAAAAAAAAAAAGAAAGGGAGGTGTGTACTTAACTTTCATTTATCTTCCCCTTTTCGGGCAAATTTGCAATACCTGCAGTACTGCTGTTTGCATGAGTTGCCTCCTTGAGTGAAAGAGAATCGATAGAGCTCGGTCTGAACCGCTAGGAGTAGCGCTGATTGGATTTGAGGTAAATCGCCATAATTTTGGTGTAACCTTGAAACAAGGGAGGTTAAGACACAAAGCGAAACAGCTCTTTCAGAAGGGATGCTCATAAGGGACGGGCACGTTGATTGAGTATGAATTAATTCTGCTTTCAGTCTAGACAACGCTCATTTGCCTAGTCATGAATGAATAAATTCCACATTTTACGGCCTTATGTAAGCAGGATCTATCATCCTGATGATGATGAATGAAAATAAAACGGTCTTCTGCACTGCGCAGAAACACCGGCTACTGAGGTTCTTGCAGGTGCGCGTTCCCGAAGCCTCTTAAATAATGCATGAAATGCAAAATCCCATTGGAGGTATCATTCCAGAGGAAGGCCCTCTACGAGCTGTGAGATTGGTTTCTCCCACAAGCCAACTCTCCAGTTGGCAGAATTAAGACTTCAACCCGGCTGCTCCCTTAAAAAACAACATTTTACACCGCCGTCTTTTACCGACATGTCGGCGTCTCCAAGCTGCCCTTTAACTCACGGTGTTTAACTCCCTTTGCAGGGTACACATTTGCGCTCTTCTTTTTTTATTTATTTCCCTTCACCCCGTGGCTCTGTTGCAACGAGGACAGCCTGTTTCCTGTTGTGAGCGAGGAAACGGACAGAGGGCACGCCCGGCGCAAAAAAAAAAAGAACAAAAAATGCTGACTCAGCGTTTATCAATCTGCCTTTCTGCAAGAGTAAGTGCAACTGGACACGGCTGCAGAAGTGCACCAGTCTGCTCGTTTAATCATAGCTGGCTGCCTGGGCTTTCCAATGAACTACATATCCTGGAGGCCGCACAGCTGCAGAGATTCACGCGGCAACATCTCGCCGTTTTGTACGAGTCCGCGGTCTATTTTTAGAATAAGCATTTTGTGTCTCACGAAGGCTTGGATGCTCGGATACTTTCCCCCCTGAAGCCGTTTCACTTCCCTCGCCTCGTACAGAAAAGAGCAGCTCCAATGTAATTAGAAACCCATTATTTGTTTTTCGCTGTAAAATATTGAGTAGCTTTAAAGCCTTGAAGAAATGTCTTCCAGCACTTCATCACGTTACCGCCCCCTTATTATAGCGATGAGAAAAACAAGTGCTGAGGCAATAAAGGAAATGCATGTGGGGCTATTTCCTTTGCTGTAGTCAGAAGAAAGATCTGAGGTAATTACAGTGCGTCCAAGGTGTGTGAGTGATGTTTCCCAAGTCAGAGTGTGTACTGGAGTTTCTATTGCATGCAATACATTGCTATATTACACGTTTCTCTTGATATTTTGCATCCTATAACTTTTTAAATCAACCTTAACTTCCATCTTTGACTAAGGAATTACCTTACGAGCGTTACCGTGTCCTTAACTGAACTGCTTGGACCAGAGCCATCTCAAAAGTTACCCAAACAGTTGTCGGGGGTTTACGCCTCCGGCTTTGACAAACAAGCCCCCCCGAGCTGTAATGAAACGAATAAATCGCATCCGAAAGCAACGCTGGATTTACACAACTTTTCGACCGAAAACAAGAAAAAAAGCACATCTTCAATTTACAACAGTGTCAACCAGGTGAGCGAGGGCCCGACCCCGCGGTCCGCTATAACAGCTCATTCCCTCTGGCAGCTTCCACAGAGGAACGCTGAGGCGTGACGTTCTTGTGCCGTATTTCATAGTTATTGGCAGTATTTTATTGGATCCATTTTTCCTCAAAAAAAAAAAAAAAAAGAACACTGCAGTCGAGATCGGGCCCTTTTTTTTTTTTTACTGCGTTTTTAAGGAGATTTCGTTTGATGAGGTGCACGCATGCGTGTCGTTATGTGGCATTCCCTCGGTTTAGGCCTCCTTCCTCAGTCCAGTGCGTAAGTGAAGGGCATTCATATCACCGCGCGTTAGGCTCCGCGGTGCACATACTTGTGGCATTCATGTTACTAAATGATCTGTATTAATCAGCAACTAATTACAGGCAGAAATGTGTCTGGCTAAGCAGATCTAATGAGTCGGTCCAGTCCACTGAAGTGGTTTGCTTCTCATGGTGCTGTCAAATTATGTATCTCTAAAAGGAGGTAGTGGTGCGTGACCCCCACTGGCTGTCTGGCCCAGCAGTCCTTCAAACACACACACACACACACACACACACACACACACACACACACACACACACACACGTCAAAACAATCCACCTGCTTCTGCTTCTTTCACCCACTGTCATTTCTCATCGTGTACTCATCTGACGTTGCCCTAATAGTCAATTTATTATTTAGACAAATACCGAGGAGCAATACATGAAAAGCCCCGGCAGTGGAACTGGACCTTTAAGAATTCATACCGACTCTGTCACTCATCAGTATGGTTGTGGAGCCTTTATTGATGAGCCGATGGAAGAAGACGTTTCCTCTGCCTCGGCTGCATTCAGGTCCCTCGTGTCATGGTGTCACTCTGCCAAAAGGCAGAGTGACAATACTCCACCAAGCTCTGCTCGCCCTCAGTATTTCAAATAGAAACGTAATAAAGGTCCGAATCTCAGATCCTAGGCCTGTTCGTGCCGAAAGGGAAGCACATGAGAGGTTCGGTACAAGAAAAAGTTCACCCGTGGCAACATTCCTGAACATATTGCTCGGATTTAGATCAGCCCTCAGAGTCTCCAGGGTTACGCAGAACACAAACAGCAGAGCTCACCGGCAGCTGGAGCGGAAAACACCTCAGAGTGGAAGATATAGAGACTGTGAGGTACTGCAAGCCGCTCACTTTATCTGCCACAATGGAAGGTAGACAACAGCAGGTTAGAAATCACAAAAACGAGATACAAGAATTTGCACACAAAAAAAACAGGCAGGTTATAGTGAAGAGAATATGGAAGTGCCTTGAACTTGCATTCTCTCTAATGGCCATCAGGGGGCGACTATTCTAAAGAAGTCTGATTGTATAGAAGTCTATGAGAAAATTACTTCTCTCTTGATTTATTCCCTCAGTAAACATTTTAAACATGAGTTTATACCTCACTCTCTAGTTTCAAGTCTTCAATACAGCATGATGTTCATTTAGTAAATTATTCCTTTTAGAGTCAAACAGACCATAAAAGAGGGATTGTTTTAGGGCGGGGCTACATTGTGATTGACAGGTCTCTACCACGCCGCTGTCCAGTCCTGGAGTCATCTGTGTTTCTGTCTGAGAACCTTAACACCCTTTCAAAGTTTGTTTTCAGTTCATGAAAGTTAATTGCAACCGTTTGAAAATGTTATATTTCAGCAATCAGCTGTGCTTAGCTCCGCCCTCAAGATGGCGCCGGCCAAAAAGTCGTAATTCGAGGCTTCAAAATGGCGGTCCACAAAACAATTCAGCACAAATATGAGTTGTCAAAGGGCCCAACCAGCTGTGAAGGAGTTACATTTACCCATGAGGTGTGAGCAGTAAGGCCTCATCTGTGTTTAGCTGTTGACTCAGCCTCCACACACACACACACACACACACACACACACACACACAGTGGCAGCCTTTCAAACAGCTCTCCACAGGTACTGTGCTACAAATTGCCTTCGGTTTAGCTGCTGCGTCAGCTGCTTTTGACAGCTGCGAGGAGGATAATTGGTTCAACTGTGAAGAAACAGAGTGAATGAACAGGCGTCCGCGCTTTTGGCCTTGCGGCCGCTCAAAGTGTGCCGCTTTAGTGTTGATCACGGTCTGCGATGACAAAAGGAGGGACTGAAAGAGATTTGGAGATGGGCCGTTTTGGATTTTTCCCCCCTCACAAAATTGAGAACAATTCAGGTCGTGTTCTCTGCATCAAAGAAAGTTTGATTTGCTTTCTTTCTGAGATTAAACCCAGTAACAACAGTAACAACTTTTCATGGTGACGTTATGCGAGCACTGACTTAGATTCGTAAAGAATCAACAGATAATTGATTCCAGGCCCCGACGCCGGAATGCCGTGTGGTTTCTCCGGCGTCTCTGATCAAGACTGTGGCCGTGGCGTCTGCAGGGCAGGCCGCCGGTAAACTGTGTTGTCTTTGGAGCGTTCTTCTTTCTCTATTAGGCGAAAATAAATAAATACTAGGGAGGTCCATTCTGCTTTTGACTTTGAAGGTCAATTCGATCAATAGAAATCGTAATTGTGTTGCTTTACCGCCGTCTGTAGAGCGGCGAGTAGAATCACAATCAGAATCTCATTTCAATGCAAATCAGACTCTATTGGTTGACACTGGAATGAAGATTGGGTCAGTAAGTCCTCCACTCTTGCATTGCAACCAAAATGTGTTACACAAGTAGGTTTTGCGTGTATTGTAACATTAGTGTGTGTACAATTATGCTATTTCTCTGTAAAAAATAAAAGCCGGGTTCCTGGCTTGCCGTGTCTTCCCGGACCGAACCAATTTTCTGGCGGAAACCCTGAAAGCCACACATAATCATCCATAATCACACCCTATTAACACACCCACGTGGCTGTTTATCCCTCAAGTTCCTATGTGTAGATCACACGGGCAAAATGCTAAACGAGGCACACGGCTCCGCTTTCACACCATGCCGGTTTGTTTCCCAGCTGATAATCAGATCTCAAAACGCACTTTAGGAGCACTTAAATGTCACTTATAGCACTTTGTCGTTTGGCTTTCTAGAAAAAAAAATTGTACTTTCTGGATTCTTCTGTTGTTCTGAGTTCATGCTCATGGTTGAATGCACTTATTTAAAGTCGCTTTGGATAAAAGCGTCAGCTAAATGTAATCCCATTCTAAAAAGCTCAATCTTTTTATGAAACCGATGCCTGAGGTGAAGCCACATTATTCTGTACATGCACACACACACACACACACACAAAAGGAATGTAAATAAACAGCATCAATAAATGTCAAAGGACTTAATAGCAGGACTATTTCTCTTACTCGCTTCAATTGAACTGTGCCAGTGAGTTGAATTCGATGATTTGAACGTATTATGGTTTGCCCGACTTCACCAGAAACACCATCAGGTAGAGGAAACGGTGCTTGTTAAAGTCATCACTGTCCTCTCTCGCGGGACAACCGGCTCCATCAAAAGGACACAAACCAACCGTAACTCCGTCTTAATGGGCCTGATGTGAGGGGGCCGGAGGTCGGGAGGTGTCAATGCAAGGAGGTGGGCGGCTCAGTAACAGATGAATGCAGCCTGCAGTTGATTATGAGTGCAAGTTGCAAATTATCTTTGGCCGTTGCTCGAGATTTATAGGTGGGCCCGAATGCAAATCATCCCCGTGGTGGACATTAATCCAGCTGGGGGTATTTCATTAGAGGGGGCTTTGCTGGAGAGCGGGAGTTCATGCGCTCGTAAATTTGGTTTGGCACACTGATTGTTCAGCAGATCGCCGGCTAAACGAGGGGACGCCGCCAAGCCACAAGAAACGGCTTTCTCCATCATGCTATTATTTTTCTGCCGAGGGGGTCCCCGAACACATGCTAGACGCATTACACTGGCTTAGCACTAACTATTTATGAACTTGCCAAACTCCAGTCTTCAGGGGACTTTAAGGGCCGCAGCGCAAATTACAGTCCAGAAGCCAAGAATACGACCCAAAGGCGATTTGAAGCCAGCGGTGACTCTGGAGAGATAATTCAGCTGGAAGGAAGACGACATCGACAACCTAAAAGAGCCTTGATCCAATAACTTCAATACGTATCGATTCCCTTCTCTGACCGCGAACTCCTCTGGCTCCATTCCAAGCTCGTCTGTACGGTGTAACATCAATGTTGACACAGATCCATGTGGTAATGACATTTACAGAAATATCTGTCAGACACACAGGGGTACAGAACATTTTAAAAAGCAGTGTCATATTGCAAAACGCCATTTAAAATAGTGTTTTTTTTATTCTTTTTTTTCATCAAATTCCATCAGTATTTCTAAACTTTTAAAGGAGTGATGCAACGAATAGTTATTTTGTATTATAAATATTTATTTGCAGATTTCTTTGGAAATTCTAAAGAAAGAAAAATCAACAAATCCTCACATTTGAGAAGCTGGTAACATCAAATATTTGTTACTTTTTTTAAATAAAAGTTTTAATAATGAAATCCAAAATGTATTTATTAGAATTTACTGATTTTAAAACTGAACCAGTGTCCCTCCAACACGATGCATTCCAAGGTTGATGGAGGAGAAACCAAAAACAGCAGAGAAACGAGCATAAATAACACAAACACTTTATCAGATCCCTGCTTAGAATAAAACCCAAACACATGTCTCCCCCCCCCCCCAACACTCATCTTCCATCAAAATCTCTCATTTGCATAATCCTGCAGCTGCTTAAACTTGTCAAAACGCTTAACTGCAGGTCTCGAGCATCCACGCAGTTTATAGTCTAGCAGCTGAATGAAAACCCTTCTACTACAGGAGATAAACTGGGATGCATCGCTTGTGGTTTATCTTTACATGTTTGTTTGTTTTTCCTCTTGTTTGTTCGCGTCACCTTCTGGCTCACATCCCGCCCGACGTCTGGCACCGAACCAACAACCCGAGAGCTTTTCTGCTCATTCGTCAGCTTTGAAACGTTCACATCGGCTCCATGGCGGCGTTAACACGGAGAGAGTTGGAATTAGCAATGATTTGTCGCGTTGTTCATCAATATTCGATGACTCAAGTATACTTATGCTTCTTCTTTGAGTGGGTGTCATACTGAATTTAAATGAGTGCCTGTAAAAAAAAAAACAACAACACACAAACACTGCCACACACTCAAATCTAATCAACTCATCATCCTCAACTCTAACAACAGAGCTTATTTGAGACGCAACACTCCTCTGCATACAATATCCAACTGTCTCGTTTGATAGGGGGCAAAAAAAACACTTTGACTTTGAAGATCTATGTTTGGATACTGTTTTAATATATTTAGAAAAACTCCAAACAAAGCTGTGCAGAAAGAAAAAAGGAAAAAAACGTCACATCAGCTCCTTTTGTCATCTGCAGCCGAGGAAGTTATATCTCTCCGGCGAATCACGCCAGCGTCCCGCGCATTGTTTCCCCTCGGTTGGATAGCTGGGCCACGGGACAGGGTTTGGATGCTAAATGTGGGCCGGCGGACGCATTCCAGCGGCGCCGAGATGAGAAGTGAAAGCACTCGCGTTCCCCACAAGGCCCCAGAGGACGGGGTTCAGATCACCGCGCATCCACTCTGACGTACGAGGAAAGAAACATCCACCGAGACCGCACCGACCAGACGGACCACACAGGTGTGTGTGTGTGTGTGTGTGTGTGTGTGTGTGTGTGTGTGTGTGTGTGTGTGTGTGTGTGTGTGTGTGTGTGTGTGTGTGTGTGTGTGCGTGCGTGTGCGCTCGACTGCAGCGACCGCTCATGAGAAGCAATACTAATCTTGCATTGCTTGTCATTTGATTCTGAAGTGAGCACACGGGAAGCAAGTAAAACACAACACCATTAGGAGAGAGAGAACGGCATGGGGTCAGCATAAATACTGCTGGACTAAAGGGCTGACAAGGCAGGCAACTCATGGACTCATGGACACAGGAAAACTGATATGTGTGTATGTGTGTGTGTGTGCCAACCATCCACAAAGACTTTAACTTGAACCAAGGCTACTGTTAAGCTGTTCAACAGGAGTTTTGGGAGCACCTGGGAGAGTTACAATTAACCAGGTGGATGAGTTTATGGATTTCAGATACCTGCGCAGCAGCCGGACACCCCGAGGGCCGGCGCGACGCCGTTACCCAGAAGCCTGTACTGCAGGCCTTTATCGAGGAAATCTGTGGACTTGGCATCATATCAGTGGTGCATCGCATTTTCCTGTTCACTGAGTTTTGTTCCTAAAAAGATGCGCAGAGGGGGGGGGGGGGGGGGGGGGGGATAACGTACCAACAACAAACTGGGAGAAGCTTTCCATTTACGGCCAACCCAAGATAGAAGCAAACAATCTTATGTATCATTCAGTAGCAGAAACTCTTTATCTGCCACTTGTTTTGGAACAGAATAGGACGCTTTTTTTCCTTCTTCCTTCCTTTCTTTCTTTCCACGAGGAAGTCACTTAATGATGAAGGCGGACTGAAAACTGGCAGCACGGCCCACACACTTACACACAGCGAAAACAAACAACGCACTCTGTATTCGAGAGGGATGGACTACAGGGCGGCAGGATTGTGGCTCAAAATCAAAAGATAAAAATCTATTATTTTGAAATTCAGATGAATATCCATCATGATTATTTATAGATTTTAGGTAAAAAAAAAAACAACAACAACGACATGTATTGCACCTACATATTTAAATAAACAGAGCACTGCTTTCTAGTAACGCACCAGATGAGTATCGGCTCGATATCCGATATGTCGCTGCTTTCACTTTCATGTTGCGCTAGAGTCCAGTTTATGCAGTATATTCCAGTTTAGCCCAAAACAAGTAATATATACAGTATATTCATTTTTTAATCTGGACAGTTTTCTCAAAGGATGTCGCCCCCTAGTGGCTGGGTGGTAGCTAATAAGGAAACGCGTTATTTGAGATGCAGCAGCTATTTTATTAGTGGAGCAACAATATCGCAGTCGATCATTGTGATTGCGATTATTACTCGATTAATCGTGCAGCCCTTTGCCATAAAAACATAACTGAGAGGAAAAGGCAAGCTACTACTTTCACTACTGTGCCTGAACAAGAGTGTGCAGGAAATGGATTTCCACTAAAGAACTACAAAAGCAGCAACAAGAGCATGAAGCATGAATACCTTTGTCTTCCTCTCCCCACCACGCGTATTTCTCCTCCGAATAAAGCGTGTACTGGCTGGTTAAAGGCCGGTTCCTTCATGGAACTTGCTTCCTTGCATTCTACCTGCATGTCAGGCCCCGATTAACCCGCATAGCTGGAAGGACAACCTCCGCGGTGAGACGGAAAACATTCTCGGTGAAATGCAAAAAAACAACATTTCTACTAATAAACAGTGGTGTATAGTAACGAAGTAGAAATACTTCGTTACTGTACTTAAGTAGTTTTTTGGGATATATGTACTCTACTTTACTATTTATATTTCGGTTTACTTTTAGCAAATTATTTTGCAAAGAAAACTGGTACTTTTACTCCGATACATTTCACTTGATTTTTTTAATTTAACTTACATTTTTCATTCATTCTTTCTGTTCCGGGCGGAATGAGCATACATAATTATGATGATAAGTTCATAGTAGATGCAAAAGTATACTTAGGTACAATATATTATGTTGAACATAATATATATATATGGATGGATCACAGCCAACCCAGTTATTGTATCAACACAACTCCTTGTCCTTGGTCATGGTGACCACAGCACTTAAAAGAATAAACTTCATAATTCTCAAAATTCTGACCCATTGCTTTTTTATTAAAAGCATGTACTTGTACTTTTACTTTCAATACTTAAGTACATTTTATATCAGAAAAATACTTTTGATACTTAAGTACAGAAAATATCAGATACTTTAAGACTTTTACTCAAGTAGTATCGTAATAGGTGACTTTTACTGGAGTAATTTTCCAGTAAGGTATCTTTACTTTTACTCAAGTACGGCTTTTGGGTACTTTATACACCACTGGTGATAAATGACTTCTCATTGAGAATATCGTGACTAAGCCGAGGTCTGAAGTGTCTGGATAAACATTAGCAGCTGCTGTTTGCAGATGGTGTTGATATTCAGGCTTGTGATCTTCCCATTTGCGGTGTTCTTATGAAGCGAGCGTCAACATTTAGGCCTAAACGCTGGAGTCCTTGCAGCCGAGGTAACGGAGAGAGGAAGTGGGAACCAACGGTTTCAGGTGACTCACACCACTGAAACTGGGGTTTTTTCTTTATGCAAAGTTTAGTTTGATCAGATAAGCAGAAGACTTTGAGTCCATTTAGATGCACTGTTGTTTTCGTTGATTGTTGTTTGTCTCGTCTTACGTCCCATGTCCAATGTATGCACCTTCCGCCTCAAAAAAAATCCTCGTTTGTGTGAAAACATTCCTGGCAAATAAACGGTTTCTGATTTCTGATTCTGATCTGATTCTGATACAGCAGAGCTTTGGGCGAAATGCTGACGTCAGATACGCCAATTTGTCCTAAATAGCCTACGCTACCATTGCTCAGCAGGTTATAGCGTTTACCATGCCGAGCATCGTCGTTGAGCGTGTTGACATTTGCTAATTAGCAAAACAAAGTACAGGTGAGGCTGAGGCCCATATGAACCCTCTGTAAAAAAAAAAAAACAGGAAGTAAAGATATAAAAACAGACATGTGAGTCGCTCTGGTCGGCTGTGGACACCGTGTCCCTGACCTCAATAACCTGCACAAAAAGAAGAAGAGAGACGAGGCCGTTTCATTTCCAAGCACTCTATTTTTACGTCCGGTTTTCTCCCTTCTAAAACGAGCCGAGCGGGTCTTCGAATCATCCTGGGTTCTAAAAGCCACTGGGTTCTTTAAATTGCTCGCCGCACTTAAATTACAATTTTGAAACCCCCCGGATCCTCCATAAACCCCACTTTACATTATTAACAGCTGTCACATTTCATCACGTAAACCGGTCCTCGCCTCGTCTCTGATCCAGTCTAGCGCGGCTGGACTGAAACAGAGCTCAACACACTGCGACCGGACAGGATGAGCGATGGTGACCGACTGATTTTTCAGGGAAATTACACAGAATACTGCGCAGGGCCCGAGAGAGAGATTTATGGAGAAAAAAAAAATGAAAAAAAGCTAAAAAGGTCGGTGTTACAGCATGTCTTAATCCCACGAGTTTGGTTGGAGCAGCCAGCAAAAGACATACAGTCCATGACTCATCAGTATTGATTTGCTGCCACTGATCTCCGTGACACCAACACCCCCCTTCGACACAAAGGTCAAGCATGAGCACATGAATCTGCAGACTGTCTGCAGCCGGGATCTGCAAGCCGAGGAGGCATTTAGGCGCTGGAGCCCGGCAGTGTGACTGAACTTCACCAACACAGCTATGCAGGGAGGTAATCCTCCTCATATCAGGGTCTTTAGCCCTCCTGATATAACGCTGCACTACATCTGCTCTGCACTGCTCGGGGCTTAACCCGCTGCCTGCAGATCGGGCAGGCCCTAAAACATACTTGCATAATGGTTCCATCCCCAGTATATGCCTCTTTTTTTTTTTTTTTTTTCCTCCCCCAAGAGTTGTAGCCTATTGCATTCCATATATCTTGGATTAATGGGCCTGTCCACGCACATGAAATCCTCTTTTATGGCCACAACAGCACAGGCATATTTCAGACTTCAATCTCCTGAGGTCATAGAACCTGACAACCAACTACGGTGACGTAGCAGAATGATCAGAAACTACTTAAAAGTCTACATTAGGAACAAATATGGTGTATAGAAAGCGTGGACATGTGTGCATCAGTGTGTACTTTCCAGCTCAGCACCCTAAAAAAGGAACATTTAACAACTTGAATGGAGATTCTTCTGCTTTGACTACCAATCCGAGCTCTGGGGAAATTGTCTGCATGTTTCCAGATATGGTTTAGAAAAGCTCTGTGCTGTCCAACAACACCCATTGCGATGCACAGTAATTGACCCGTGCGTAAAAACCCACCAGCAAACATCAATAAAAGGAAAGCGTCTGATGCCAAAGTAGAAAGACACGATGGCGGATCCTCTGTGAGGCAGTGTCTAATATAGCAATAAATACTTTAATTATGTATTTTACAGAGTTAAACAGAGATTATTCGATGTGAGGTCTTACTTTTCCTGTGCGATGTGCTCCTTGATGGCTCCCAGCGTGGCCAGGCTGTTGCTGCCCTGCAGCAGCCTGCAGGTCGCCAGGTGCCGCTGGTACTGCTCCTTCAGGCGGGCGTTCTCCGCGCACAGATCGGACACTTGCTGCTCCAGCTCCTCGATCCTGCCCCGCTGCCGCTCCAGCAGCTCCTGCTGGGTCTTGATGATCCTGTTGAGCTCCTTCAAATACTCCACAGCCCTGCTCGGGTTCTCGGCGGGGCTTTCCATGTCGCTCCCGGGGAGGAAGAGGAGGAAGAGGTGGTGGTGGTGGTGGTGGCGCGCGCCGCGGTCGTTTCCCCTCTTCGTTGTGTCGCGGGAGAATTGGTTCCCGTGCTGGGTTCTCACGCGCAACAATTCGGTGGGTTTCGCCTCTTACGCCTCGCCATTGTTTTAAGTCGCTGTGTGGCAGAAATACTCCCCCCGTGTGCACGCGCGTTGAGAAGTCCCACCGCGCGCAAAAAATAACTAAAGACAAATTAAACACGTACGTGCGTAAAAAAAAAAAAAAAAAAGGTCAGTCAAAATGTGACAGACTGGACCGTGTAGCGGTCTCTCTCTCTCTTTGGAGTCCGGGGTTGTTGGCCGCGCGCGCGACGCTCTGCTCTGCTCGCGGCTCACCTTTAGCTCCACGCTGCTCTCGTGACTTTTCGTAAACAGACGCTGTGCTGTCGAGTGGGCGGGGCTTACAAGTTTTATGACTCCGCAGGTCGCGTCGAGAGCGACAAGCGGCCGCCGCGCGGAGAGGGCGCTGGACGCAGAGGCCGTCGGTGCACGTTGTCCATCTTTTTCTCCTCTCAATTCAGAGGCATGCCGCTTTATTCCCCATGCGCGTGTGTGTTCTGTCACGCACACGCGCGCGCAACTTTGTTGCATTGCACTGTGGTCCGCCTCCTGTGCGTAATGCTGTAGCACGGTCCTGTGGTGCGCGCGTGTGTGTGTGTGTGTGTGTGTGTGTGTGTGTGTGTGTGTGTGTGTGTAAAAAAGCAAGGCTGTTCCATAAAACCTGAACCTATTGCCTAAATATTCTTAATTGTTTTCACAATAAATACATATACTACTCATATAAGGGCTACATGTATTCATTAAGGCATTGTTGTGTGTGTGTGTGCGTGTGCGTGTGCGTGTGCATGTGTTACCATGCCACCAGCAGGCCCTCTCCTGAAATGATCCGAGTTAGACGCGTGTGTTAGCAATTGAAACTGCAGATTTGCACAGGCAGTGGTCCCACGGGTGTGTGAGAGCAAACTGCAGCACCGCCCTGTGATGGAAAGAGGGTGATGCCCTGTGTGTGTGTGTGTGTGTGTGTGTGTGTGTGTGGCAGGAAGAACCCCTGTTTTCTAAATAATAGCCCTTTTAATAGGATATTAGTGCGCTGAGCGACGGCTCCCTCATGGCCGGCTTTGTTATCCAAGCAGCAAACACACTCACGACAGAATAGTTGTCACAACAACAACAAAACTCACAACATTTCTTTTACATCCACTTCAGACTTTCCTTTTCATAATTTCTTCACAGAGGGTGAATGCTTGCATGAAATTGAGGGCTTTACCTTTACGGCAGGCTTTACACCTGAAGGCTGCACTCGGGCGGTTCGAGATAACTTGTTTCAATGTGGAGGCAGAGCTGCAGCAAAGCAGTGACAGTGGGAAGCAGTGGAGTACAGATGGAGTACATTAGGTTCTCTCTCTCTCTGCGGCTCCTTAATCCACATGGCAGGAGGCCAAGGACGGCTGCAGGAGCCTCGACATGCCACCTAGAAGGATGTACAAGAAGGGGACTTGCTTTTATACAGTACCTTTCTAGTCTTCTGACCACGCAAAGCGCTGCAGAGTACATGTCAAAACATGCGTACACAGATGGCCGAGGCTCCCATGCAAGCTGCTACCTGCCCATCGGGATCTAAACTGATTCACAGTCTCACACCAGTGGCACAGCCATCGGGAGCAATTCGGGGTTCAGAATCTTGCCCAAGGAAACTATAACTTCCATGGCCGCCCCCCAGTGCACAGCCATTAACAGCAAATAGTCACTGGCTGGTGTTGCACATCAATACTGGCCAAATGCCATTCTTAAAGCCAGGGGTGGAGAAACTAGTAAAAGTACGGTAGATTAAAAAAAAGAAAAAACACAGCCCAGTTTTGCTAAATCTTTTACAATGAAAGAAGCAGCACGAGCAAGTCTGCAACCTCCGGTTCTGAAGAGTGAAGCCAATGCAGAAGCGTCCTAAAACCTGCATTCTCTCTCCTGACCACCAGGGGGAGACTCCTCTGGTTGTATAGAAGTCTATGAGAAAATGACTCTACTTCTCTCTTGATGTATTCCCTCAGTAAACATTGTAAACATGAGTTTATGTCTCAATCTCTAGTTTAACGTCTTCTTCAGTACAGCATGATGTTCATTTAGTAAATTATGGCCCCAGTTACAGTCAAATAAACCATAAAGCAGGGTATGCTTTAGGGCGGGGCTACAAGGTGATTGACAGGTCGCTGTCGCTACCAGAGCGGAATATGATGTCGTCGCTCCTCAACCGTCTATAGTTGGCAACACCGGGAGCCACTCCCCGAAAAATTGCAATTTTGAATGTAAACAACGAACATGCTTATGGTTTGTACTCACAGCCGTCAAGCTAGCAGCTTGTGTGTGGAAGACTCCGGGGACAAACAGTGAGTGCAGGGGAAGAATACACTCAGACAGGCAGGTAGGTAGACAGGTAGGTAGGTAGACAGGCAGGCAGGCAGGCAGGTAGACAGGCAGGTAGGTAGACAGGTAGATAGGTAGACAGGTAGGCAGGTAGGTAGACAGGTAGACAGGCATACAGGTAGGTAGACAGGTAGGTAGGTAGACAGGCAGGTAGACAGGCAGGCAGACAGGCAGGTAGACAGGTAGGTAGGTAGACAGGCAGGTAGACAGGCAGGCAGGTAGGTAGACAGGCAGGCAGGTAGGTAGACAGGCAGGCAGGTAGGCAGACAGGCAGGCAGGTAGGTAGACAGGTAGGCAGACAGACAGACAGGTAGGTAGACAGGTAGGTAGGTAGACAGGCAGGTAGGTAGACAGGTAGGTAGGTAGACAGGCAGGTAGACAGGCAGGCAGACAGGCAGGTAGACAGGTAGGTAGGTAGACAGGTAGGTAGGTAGACAGGCAGGTAGACAGGCAGGCAGGTAGGTAGACAGGTAGGCAGACAGACAGACAGGTAGGTAGACAGGCAGGTAGGTAGACAGGTAGGTAGGTAGACAGGCAGGCAGGCAGGTAGACAGGCAGGCAGGCAGGTAGACAGGTAGGTAGGTAGACAGGCAGGCAGGCAGGCAGGTAGACAGGCAGGTAGGTAGACAGGTAGACAGGCATACAGGTAGGTAGGTAGACAGGCAGGTAGACAGGCAGGCAGACAGGCAGGTAGACAGGTAGACAGGCAGGCAGGCAGGTAGGTAGACAGGCAGGCAGACAGGTAGACAGGCAGGCAGGCAGGTAGGTAGACAGGTAGGCAGACAGGTAGGTAGACAGGTAGGTAGGTAGACAGGCAGGCAGGCAGGTAGACAGGCAGGTAGGCAGGCAGGCAGGTAGGTAGACAGGCAGGTAGACAGGCAGGCAGGCAGACAGGCAGGCAGACAGGTAGGTAGACAGGCAGGTAGACAGGCAGGTAGACAGGGAGGCAGACAGGTAGGTAGACAGGCAGGTAGACAGGCAGGTAGACAGGGAGGCAGATAGACAGGCAGACAGGCAGGCAGACAGGCAGGTAGACAGGCAGGCAAACAGGCAGGCAGGTAGACAGGTAGGTAGGTAGACAGGCAGGCAGGCAGACAGGCAGGCAGACAGGCAGGCAGACAGGCAGGTAGACAGGCAGGTAGACAGGCAGACAGGTAGGTAGACAGGTAGGCAGACAGGCAGGCAGACAGGCAGGCAGACAGGCAGGTAGACAGGCAGACAGGTAGGCAGGTAGACAGGCAGCCCGTCCAATCGTTACATTGGGGGAGCGTTAAATGATTGGACGGACTGTATTTGATTCATTGATGGCTGCCGGGATGTTACGAGAATTTCAACAAAAATATAAAATATTTTATATCCTGCCTTTACTTCCTCTGTTTTGATGCATTCCCAGTGATAAACACTCCACAGACACGGCATCATGGGTAAATGTATTTGTTATGTGCTCGCGGTGTGAGAGGGGAAGGAGAGCATCCGTCAACCGGAAGGCCCGCGTTAGCATCCATGCATCGCAGCACCTAATAGGCCTTCAGAGAGAAAATCACTTCCAGCTCTGAAACTGCTGTTTCTCAACTGACCTCGTGTTTGGAAGACAATAAAAACAGTCGAGCACAAAATAACTACTATTCTTTACACCTAAAGCCTCCATTGTCTTATGTTCTAGTCCACAGGAACACCATCTAACCACGCGGCTCCATCAGTCACACAAACCGACAAGTCACAGCGGCTCTTGGGAGTTTTGGGAAGTACTGCGACTCGTGACTTGTGGATGAGGAATGCCAGCAACCACAGGATATTAACCACTTCAAAAACAATGCCGTTTGTCATTATCACACTCTTGGGTTCTTTCCCTTTTCTTCCTTCGGCTGACCGGCCAAGCCACAGCGATTTATTTTCCGAGGAATCGCTCATATATTTGCACCGAGAAAACATTTGGCAGCACGGATGGAGGAGGGGAAGCCAATCATTTCACCAGCAGAGTGGAGCAACTTTTCTTTCTATTTTCAGTGAATGCCAAATACCCTCAGCTTGACTGCCTCACACGGACGTGTGATTTATGTGATGGATCTTAATTGGCACACGAGAGGGAACATCGTGGGCAATTAAGTATTTTACATATATTTTTTAGTGTTTTTTCCTCCGATACATAATTAAAGTCATGAATACAAAAAGCGAATAGTTTCGGGCGTTTCCTCCGCGGTGCTCCTGCAACACATCAAACCAGCAGGAGTATTGATCGAAGGGCTTGATTAGGTTTGCATTGGCATTTGTGTCATTTCTTTGTAATGGTCTCATTACCCTGCCATGCCCTTACATAACCAAAGGAAACTGGATAAATATCCACCACTAAAAACCAGTTCCTCTAAGTTACAAATGCTCTATTTCATGTGGGATCCCCACAGCGACCTCCTGACCCCTCACAGGGAGACTGCTTTCCAGGAGGGACCGTCAGGTCTCATTCAGTGCCCACCTCCTCATCCTCCTCCTCCTCTTCCTCCCCACTGACAACACAGTAAGTCATGTGGAACCGGGGCGGTTTCCCTTCACCCAGGAAGCGGCGAGACGGCTCCCAGCTCGACAGGCTGACAGGTGTGGGTTTATGCGGCCCGAGCGCCTTAATGGGGAGAATAAATTGAGTGTCATTTTAGCTTAACACGGATGACTGCCTTGATGAGCTATAGATATATATATATTCTATACGGTCACGTTTCAAACCCACGCGCCACTATCATTTGATGGGGGTGATTTCAAAATGGTCATTTCCACTTTTGGATTTCATCACATTCTAACCAAAGTGGGCCGTAAATCTAAACCCGTGTGTGTGTGTGTGTGTGTGTGTGTGTGTGTGTGTGTGAGAGATGCTGCTGTTGTCTCCTCACAGCACCTGCTGAAAGCGGATGGCCAATCAGGCGGCCGTGTTTCCTCACACAACACAGCGGTTAACACGGCCTTCTCCTCGTGAGCCAGCCGACATCTTTAAAGGTGCCCTGGAGCCCCGCTGGGGCCGGAGCCGGAGCCGGAGCTACACAGCACGGTCCTCCCGGGCATGAACTCCTCTCCTGCAGGCGTGAGTTGAGGCTCCATCTCTGTCTCTGTATGACACCCCCAGCTGAGAGATGAGGAGCATGTGGGAAATAATGCAAAGGTTATATAGCTGGTGCTGCTTTTTCACATGCAGCCGTGTGTGTGTGTCCGTGAGCATAATTGTTTGGGGGTAATTAATGAATCGTTGCTCTAACTTTTGCAAAGAAATATGTCAAATACTCTCTAGTTTCAGCTTCCTAGATGTGCAGATTTTCAAACATTTGTGAACCCAAGGAATTGTGAGCATATTTCACATTTCTTGACATTTGAAAGACAAAAAAAAAAAAGTCTCACATTTGCCCTTTAAAACATGTTTAAATCCAACCAAAAAGGAAATGATGGTTGTGCTGAAATACAAGTGCTCTGCACTGCTTACATGGTTGTTTTTTGTTCAGTTGGGTTGTTGTACATGTGTATAATAAGTATGTATATTTGTAAAATAAACATAAAATAATAAGCATTATTTGCAGCCCTAAATAACAGACCCCTCAGAATTACAAAAAAAAAACCTGTACCCGTGCCCACAAAGTCCAGCCAGCTGGTGTCGGCCCAGCAGAAGTGTTTCCCGCCTCGTGTTCTGCTGCTTGACAAATAATACTGCGGTGCACAGTCCAGCCGGCTCGTCTCGGTGGAGCGCTGGCCGACCTGCAGGCGGCTGTGAGGGCATACAAATGAGCCAGGTGACCGGGACCCAGAGCGGCGTCAGACAGATGGGAGATATTTGATCAGATGTCGCAAGACCTTTACACATCCTCAGGGAGCCAGAGAGACAGACACTCTCCTAATCCCCTCAGTTTGCGTGCACCACATCAGACTGATGAGAGGACAGGCTTCGGGGATAAATGGGAACTCGGCCATTGCATTACACACAAAATCTTCTGTTTCTATGAAGAGGAACTTTGCTTGCATTACTAATTTTATTTCCGTTTTCTTAAGAGGCCTCTACGGAGCAGTTATAAATGTTTCTTTCCACCCACAACAAACCAGGGTGAGAAATAGTCAATAAAACGTCTGAGCGACAAAAAATAAATAAAAGAGAAAGAAATATTGGAGACTGACTAGATGTCAACAAAATGACGAGGAGGAAAATAAAGTGCATCAAAGACGAGATAAATGAACCGGCGCTGATGCAGAAAATGAATTCACAGGGACGCTGGTGGAGAAAGATTGCAGGTTGAGCGAGTGTGAGTGACGGAGTCAGTGTTGCAAGCTGGAGAAACGCTACAGCATTTAATTCAGACTGGAGCTACATCTGTACTTCAAGTTACCCAGAAGAAAAATATGTTGCTTCCTGTCTGGCTGTGCACGGGGAAGATGTCTGTTGTTTGTTAAAGCCACTTCAAAACCAATCTAGGGTCGGCAGACTGAGCGATTGTTATATAAAACTGTAAATCATAGCTTGTTTTATGGAGAAATAAAAGCCCAAAACTGATGTATTTGGATGTATTGAACACCATAAGTAATATACAAGTGAAATATATGGTTTGGTACATGAGAAAATTCAAATGTCATAGATTGCGCAAATGTGCCCCAATGCACATTTTGGAGACCTCGCCTGAATGTTCTGTTCTAAACCCTCTAACTTTGTTCTGCTTCACTTTATCAAAGTCAAGCTTTGCAGAGAGAATGTTCACATATTGAGCTATGATTTGGGTTAGAGAATGTTCACATATTGTGCTATGATTTGGGTTAGAGAATGTTCACATATTGTGCTATGATTTGGGTTAGAGAATGTTCACATATTGTGCTATGATTTGTGTTAGAGAATGTTCACATATTGTGCTATGATTTGGGTTAGAGAATGTTCACATATTGTGTTATGATTTGGGTTAGAGAATGTTCACATATTGTGTTACGATTTGGGTTAGAGAATGTTCACATATTGTGCTGTGATTTGTGTTAGAGAATGTTCACATATTGTGTTGTGATTTGGGTTAGAGAATGTTCACATATTGTGTTATGATTTGGGTTAGAGAATGTTCACATATTGTGTTATGATTTGGGTTAGAGAATGTTCACATATTGAGCTATGATTTGGGTTAGTGAATGTTCACATAGAGCTATGATTTGGGTTAGAGAATGTTCACATATTGTGTTATGATTTGGGTTAGAGAATGTTCACATATTGTGTTATGATTTGGGTTAGAGAATGTTCACATATTGTGCTATGATTTGGGTTAGAGTTGGACCTTACAGCTGCATCATTTCAAAGAAATAATCCTGAAAGTGATTTTTTTTTTATAGGCGGACCTGAAACCTTTTCATTTTTTTCTGTCTCATCTTCATTTACTCTTAACCAGTAACATATAGACTGATATTTACACATCTGGACAAAATCTCACATGTGTACCTTTTATTATAACCAGAATTATTCAAATAGCCCTAGTGGTTGCAGAGATACACCCTTTTTAGTTTGGGGATGCAATTTTCGAGCAGAGGCCTAAAAATAAGTTGGTTTTCAAAATGTTATAAGATACATTTTTATAAATGTCTGATGAAAAATTACAACACCGGCTCTGAACGTGTAAAGTACAAACTTTAATTAGCAAAAAGGCAGGAACATATTGACACAAACATACTTGTGTCTGTATTGCGTGCTGAAAGCTGTTCAGATAGCATTGTAAGGCGCGACGAACAAAAACAAAAAAAACACGGCACTGAAATCGTTTGATCGTCACACATTCTCGTCTTACAGTAAAACTCAATTTCCCTAGCTAACATAAATACGATTCTTTGTCGAATACAAAAATATCACACTCTTTGACGCCTCCGCAGCTCGGACAGTGTTTACACAGATCTCCTCCTGGAAATGTGTTCGGGTAAAAACAAAAACGCGGAACAGAAATGCCTTCATACCAGAAATGCCAGCGGGTCACATTTGATTGCTTCTGCGGCGCCGGGATAAAAGCTGAGTTCACGTTCCCGAGCCGTTTCACATTAATGAATTAGACATGCATTGTATTATGACTCAAATAAAAACAGTAATGTTAAGTTATTAAATGCCCGGAACAAAAAAAAAAATCAATAAAATGAACCAACCTTTTTCCTCGGTTAGCATTATGCACATTTTGAAGGGTTAAAGGACGGATTTCAGCTACAACAAAACAAAGTGTGTTTTCTACACCGGAAAATTAAAAACACTTTCAAGTGAATGTTTTGTCATACACGGACGAGGTTCCCCCTGAGGTACCACATTTCACTATATATTAAGTAGCACGCGAGTAATGGGCGAACAAACACAAAAAGCAACTTCATTTGAAGCTAGAACTAGTGGTTTCTTTTCTCCTTTCTCCAAAAACGTCAGTTAACAAACAGAGCGGTTTCGTATAAAACCACAAACAAAGACGCAAATATAAATCTGTTTCCACACGTAAAAATATACACACACAAAAGAGGAGAAAAGCGGCGTTCTTAACGGCTCTGCTATTCTGAAAAAATTAAGTTCCTTCGCAGCATCTGCACCAACGTGTGAGTAGAACCGAGTGCAGCTGAGATCTTTGCAGTCACATCCCACAGCTGCACGGAGGGACAGAGGCACATTTATTATGCATGATGGCCTGTGGTGGTCTGCTTTTGAAGAATAGAGACCAGGCAGGGAGCTTCATCAGGACCTGTAGTCTGGAGAATAGAGACGCGACCTGGGGCTGCTGTTCGGGGTTGTCCTCGGTATCGTGCGGTCGTAGGAATTATTTACTGGAGAGCCCAAACCTGAAAAAGAACCACAAACAACACAGTAAATAAGAGAGTCCGCAGCAGAACAGACCAGACAGAAGATAATATAAACAAGAAAGAAGTGGAGCGGTTAAGGTTCTTCAAATACGGCAGAATTTAAAAATAAATACCACTTCACGAAAAACCCTTCCACAAAAGGCACAGCCTAATTTGTATCGGCAACATAGCTCTCTCCTAAACATGCCGCCGCAGCAGCCGCAGCACTGGCTGTAAATTGTGATATCAAACGTCGCCCCCGGCAGAGACAGTCACGCTATACCCAAGAGACACTGGGGACTGATACGATGCTTCATTTTGTTTTTTTTAACATATAAATGACAGAAATGATCCTGGATGTTGTCAGATACCTCTATTATGTTTCATAATTAATTCTCATTGGAGCGTTGCAGCAGTCACAGACTTAGAGGTTGATTAAACTTCTCTTTCTTTACTGCTTTAAGGACTAAGCGAGATGGAGATCAAGTATTAAAAAAAAACTATTAAACTCTTAGTTAGTTAGTGTATCCCTTTGAATGTATGCTTCAAGCCTTTACACAAAAATATTTTTGGAACTGTTCATTTTGTCACAAGTACGTTCAAAGAAAACCTAAATATTACTCAAAGAAAAAGTGTATTTTCTTCAAAAAATTTTTTGGAGTGAGGTTGATTTTTCGGAGCTTTTGCACCGTGAATAAAAAAAACATTCAAAAGGTGCACTATAGCGTTACATCACCATGGATGCTCCTTGGTCCGAACCATGACGTCAAACGTTATTTACACCTTTCAACAAAAGGCAGTGCAGACCAGACCCAATAATTCTGTTCTCATCTTTTCACAATAAAAGCCCTAAACATATACACTACGAAACTGTTTATCAAAACGGACAATTCAGTCAGAGCACTTCGCTTAAAACAAAGTAAAAAAAAAAATAGCTTATAGCAGCTTAGACTTTACAACAATTGACCTGCCAGACGTTGCTCTGGGTCAATTAGATTCTGGTAGTTGGTTCTCTACTCGCTCAGATCCATTCGAAGTGTTCCAGCTGTCGCAAATTCCCTTCGCTGCCGGTGTGAAAAGCCAAGCCAAGGGCCTCTAGTCTCCATGTGCTCAACAGCGTCACAGTGACGGTGTCCTACCTGACAGGAGTGGCGATGTCCTCTGCATGAAGGCAGGTTGGACCGCTTGTTCCCTCGGGCTGAACACAGTGTGGAGGACTGCAGGGGATATTAAAAAAACGTTTAAAAACAAATCAAAGTGTCTGAAGATCTCAGTTTAAAAACTCTGGGGAAATCACACAATTTCTTCACAACTTCTAGGTGCTTCAAAAATGTGACCGCCATGGATGAACACAGATTTGTCATGTTATGACAACACTTCATTCCTTTTGTCAGTAAAGACAAGCGGACCATGCAATGTTGAAGGCATTCATTTTGGAATATACATAAAAGAAATTACAGCATTTGTTTCAAATGCCATTCTTATGATAAGAGTGAAAACAATAAAAACATAAATAAAGTGAAACCCAACAGCCTTATACACTCAACCTAACGCTATTAAACAAAGACCGACAAGAACAAAAGGAAAGAACGTTCCTCACGGTCATACAAAATGACCCTGGTATTAAAACACTGTATTAATAGTAGTGTACTGCCAACCACCTCAGTTTAACAAGAACAACATTTCCTACAGGAGTGAGGCGACCCACCGATGATGATGATGGCTGTAGCGGCCAGCAGAGCGAACAGGGTGAAGAACATCATCTGGTAGCAGTTTATGAAGCTGTGCAGGGAGTGGCCTCCCTCAGTGTGAACAACTGGAAGAGAGAGAGAAAGAAAAAGAAAGAAAAAGAGAGAGAGAGAGAGATAACAAGTAACAGAGTTTTACCTGTTGTTAAAAAAACTTGACGCCGACAGCGAAAACAGCAAAATTCTCAAGTTATGACAACACGCACGTTCTTTTTTTTCTTCTACTTTTAGGGCTGTCACTCACTTTTTATTCGAAATTAAAACTACTGTAACAAACACAGGGAAATTCTAAATATATGATCTGCAATCATCTATTCAAAGTTTTAATTCTCAGTGTATAAGCGCAGCAGGCCAGGACTAAAATGTCCAGTGGATGATGTTGTTAAACTACAACTAATGTCGATATCTTTACCAACGAAAATAATAAAAAAAAAAAAAACACTAAAAAGCAATGCTGAACGATTAATCGGGACAACAAACCATCTGAGAAGTAATATAACAGAATTTAGGATTTGATACCATCGATGGAAAGATTGTGGGTAAAGATCCAGCCAGGCTGCATTGCTGGTGATGTAACTGCCTTACAGTAACATTAGCTTGTCACCAGGAATTAATGATTTTAGGATTATGCGACGTGACTTGCATTCAGATTCTTCTTTTTTTTTTTTTTTTTTTTTTTTTTTTTAAATGGTGACAGCTCCACTACCTTTCCTTTGACCTAACTGACACATTACGTTTGCTTAAAGCAGCATGACCTTGTGGCTGGGAGGTGCTGTGCCTCATCAGTTGCACTGAAAGGGTCTCTAACCTAGCTTGGCAGCGTTGGGATCAGCCACTTGAATCAAAGTGACTGGGATGACGATATTCTGGCCGCAGGAGACGCTGCCGATGGAAATGGAGGTAGAGACGGCCGCCTGAGGGTCCACCGCGCTGATCGTGTACTTTGAGAAACTGGGGAAGCCTTGGTGAACTTCCTTCTCTTGGACAGCAATGTTGGGAGAAGCAGACAAAACCTAAAAAAAAAAGGTGTGGGAAGTGTTATATGGCATACTTTGTTCTTAAAAAGGAAGTATATTCTAACAAGGGTCATACTAACTGGATACAAGCAACAATTTTATCAAATGTTCTACAAGAAGAATGCATAGTACACTTTATACACTCAGTTAAACTGATTGTGCAATACTGTCATATTTGTATGCCTTATTTTATATATTTTCTTATACTATTAGCATTTATAGCAATGCTTTTTTGTATTCTTAATTCAATTTGTTTTAACCTTAAGTTTATTGTAATTCTGAGTGTAAGGAGGACCTAGCAAAATAAGCTTTTCATTGTACGGAGTAACCGCCTGTTTGTTATCTGTGCATATGACAATAACAATATCTTTAACCTTGAGAAGCATGTGTTTGGCCTGACCTCGGTGTTGGACAGGGCGGCAGCGGGGCCGTAGACGATGAGCTCAGCTGACGGGTTCAGGTTTGAGAGCAGCAGCTCGCTCTGGTCGGAGTAGAGGCCCGGCTCGATGGGCAACCTGGCGCCCACTTGATCCCCAGAGAAGGCGCCGCCCTCCAGGCCGGCCCTCACCAGCAGGTCGGCCATGGACACGCTGAGCACGCGGGTCCGTTGGTCCGACATTGGCTGCAAGGTTATGGAGCATGTGTAGGAGCCTGGGGCGAGAATTCAGAGAGGTAGAAGTGATGACTTAAGATTCATTATTGATGTGTGCAAATCGTATGGAAGCCCGTTTCCGCCACAAAAAAGAAAAATGACGAGATAAAAAGTCATAATTACGAGACGTTATCTTGCTCATTGTGCGGCCCACAGTAGGCTGTGTACTGTCCCCAAATAAACCACACAATGAGCAAGATAACGTCTCGTAGCTTTCCTGCTTTTACTGGTAGTCCCCTTTGAGAAACACATGCAACAGCTACATTCATAGCAATGCTATTATTTGTTGAGCTAAAACGTCAACAGTTACGCTTGCATATCGTTTGCATGTTAGACCGGCGAGGGGATGAGGAGACTTGTGAAGACGGCGCAAATAACAGGAAGGATAAAAGCCAGCGACACTGAAGCGCACTTACTATCTCATAATTATGACTTTTTATCGAGCGGAAACGGGCTTCCATACTTTGGGACAAGGAATAGAAGGTAAAAAAAAACGGTCAGAAATGTGTAATAAGGGATGCAAATTATATCCCTTCCTCTTATTGTGCACTACCATGAACAGAAGAAATTAAATTTAAAAAAAAAACATACTTGAGAATGACTCTGGTTCTCAGTGTGGGATCCCTCGTGTCCATGTGGTCTCAAAAGGCACAAGATACGTAAAAGCAATATAGATTCCCTATCAGTTCTAATGTGTAAAACTGTCAAAGAGGAGGGGGTCATTCCACAATCACATGCTCCCATTAGGAGCTCAGTGGGATCCAGCTCAGTGGTTACAGCCTTCCACACACAGTGAATCCCATAAGCCAACAGCTGGGGGTGAAGTCCCAAACCCCAAACACAATTAGAGCAGTGCTTTCAGGCAACAGGGAGTCTCCTCAGTTCAATACATCACCTGGACACCTTTTATAGTCCCTGCTAAACTCATTCCATGGGCAATGCAGACATTGATTTTCGCCCTTGTAAATAGTGTTTTCTTGCCAGTAATGCAAGAGCGTACACATGAAGGCGGCCAAGTTAGATTTCAAAGTCATTTTATTTTGGAACGCTTCTAAAAAAGAAGGTAGAAAATGATGTGAATGTCAAAAAAAAATTGATTGTTAAGAGGCTAAGATGTATTTTTCAACCAATACCTTTAAAAAAAAAAAAAAAAAAAAGTACAGTTTGTGATTGAAATGTAAAAAAGGAAAGAAAGCCCTAACACAAACTACAGGATTGATTTCTGCTATGAGACTCAAATTAACACGAGTCATCTTAATCAAGTCACATCGGTGCTGCAGGAATAAATAAAAGCCTAATGCACTGCATCTGAATATAATGACACGATTCAATACGGCCAAATGATGTGTAAATGCTCACAGACTTCATACGAATATAAAAGACTCACTGCTTCCTTTCACCATGAATCTCTGGTCTGAATTCAGAGCAGCCTTACCAACGCTGGAGTCAAAGCTGGTGTGTGTTTTGAAGACATCATTAGCGGGGAAGTCGATCGCATCACTGGTGAAGCTGAGATGGCAGCTGACAGAAGTTTCGGGCTGCAGCTGTGAAATCGCTTCAGTCTGGGCAGAGGAACAGGTTCCTGCACGGTAGAGCACACTGGCATAAGACACACACACACACACCGCCTCTGCTTCATTACAAACTGTGTTATCAGAGCAAAACAAGAGAGTTAGATGAGAAAATGAAAACACCACTCTCATATCCGTCGGTTAAACATGAAGCTAGCCCGCCGATTAGCTTAGCACAAAGACTGGAGACGGGTGGAAACTGCTAGCCTGGCACTGTGCAACAGTAAAACAATTCTAATTAACACGTTGTATCTTGTTTGTTTAATCTTATGTGCCAGACTACTTATTGGCTCTGAGCAGTTGCCCGGCAACCAGAGGACATGCAGGTCAGCGTTGAAAAATAATCCACAGCATAGCCATCGTTAAAACTGCAATTTGTCGATTTTCCACTTTGTTTTTTTTGTCCAGATTAAACAAACAAGATATGAGATGTTAAATACGGAGCTCTGGAGGGGCTGATGGGAGGATGTTGTCACCGTTTGACAGAAACAGGCTTTTCCAGTCTTTGTACCAAGCTAAGCTAACCGGCTGCAGCTTCTTATTTACGTTACAGACTTAATTAAGAGTGGGAAGAATCTCCGCAATTAACTCTCAGCAAGAAAGCAAATTAGGTGAGTTTCCCAAAATGCTCAACTATTCTTTTAACCAACTTCCCCCTAAAACAGAGTCGGTGCCGTACCGATGAGGTTGGTTCCCGTCCCTCTGGTAGCGAGGAGGACTTTAGTTTCCTTGCCGATCCTGATGGGTGCAGCCGGCGCCGCGGCAGCCGTCTGCGTCGTTGCTTCTACTACGACCTACAGACCCACGCAGAGAAAGAAATGTGCGCTCCAATTAATCACAATATAACGTACATCAACAACTAACTGTTTACATCCATCACACCAGACATGAAACTAAACCAATTAAAAACAGCCGAGTGTTTAATATGACATTACTGCTACCTCTATCCACATCTCCTCTGACACTGATTAAAAAAAACACACCTTCATTCAGTTAATTTCGTTAGAATGCTTGCAAGCACCTTTTCTGTCTAAGATAAAATACCTTTCTGCATCAAATCACATCAATTCCCGTTCTGTGAAAAGGAACGATTCATATAGAATAGCAGGTAACATTCAGCTGGGAGGAGCACGACCAGAGCCGATGAATCCCTTCCACACTCCATCATGCATGAGAAGCGGTCATGTCATGCACACACATTAGGCAGAAACATTGCGTTAGTGAAAGGAGATGATGGATATACTACACATCTGTTGTCTTTCTGTTCTTATGATATATTGCCAAAGGATTGATGCACGAATGGAGAAGATGGAGAAAAAACCCCGGAAGAACAGAGATGTCGAAAGTAGAAATAAAGATCGCGGTCATCGTGACAAAAAAGGGAAACAACCCTTTAGTGAAGCATGGGCGGCTAAGATAGCGAGTCCTGCCTACATGTAACGTACCTCTCTGTAGGTTTTCAAAACACCAGGTATCTCGTAGTACACAGAAACCGTCCCAGAGTCTCTGGCTACCGCTGCACCACTTTTAGGGTCCACCTGAAGAACGCCATTAGCTGAGGAGCTCCAAGTCCCATGACCCCCTGCAGAGAAGGGAAGAAATGTCCAGCTTTTGATATAAAGAATATTATATTTATATTATACACATATGCACACTTTGTTTAAAACAAAACAGCTTATAATATGTATCATAAGCTAGAATAAATATAAAGATCTCCACTAAAATCAAAATGGACAAAATGGACTATTTATACAGAAATAGTGATTCCACTTCATCACAGCGAACAAATAAAATAACATTTGACTGCATAAAGACTGTGGAGGAACACAAAAGCATATAATTATTAAAACTATTAATATTCCAAATGTTTTGCTTGTGGTTCTTTCTGGTCAAAATTGTTAATTTCTCATCAATTAACATTTACACAGCCGCTTAAAGAACATGTCGCCCCCTCTCACCCTCCGGGCTGGTTAACTGGGCAGAGAAGCAGATCACATCTCCCACCACCAGCCTGTGGGCCTCATCCGGGTGAATGGCGTTGCCGACCGGCAGTGGGACGTAGTCCGCCACGCCCACGTTTTCACTGTCCCACACGGCAAGAAGAGTGAGGCCGACATTGATCGTCCTCACGGTCAGCGTGTGGTTAGCGGGCCCAACGCCCACCTGCAGCAAGTCATCTCTGCAGGACAGATCAGAGGTACAGGTTTGAATTACTATTTATCAACCTATCCTTTCATGCAATGTATTCACAGAAGTCAAAATTAGGCTGATTAACATTGATGACACGGTTGTTGTTATTAGAAAGCTTGGCAAACTGGGTAAAACTCGGCAAATACTATTTGATATGCAGAGGAAAGCTTTGTTAAACAGTACATCGCCTTCTTAGTTTAGTGGTGTTTTAGTACTGCAAGCACAACATCCAATATATTTATCTTCTTTCCCTTGAAAGAATGCTTTGCTTTTTGCCTCTCTTTTCCCAAAAGAACCTGATCTGAACAAATGGGGCCAAACTGCTTCCACCTCAGCAGTAAAATCCAATAGGCTCCTTGAAGAGTGGGATCTAATCACAGACCTGCACCTTTAGTCCCAGGACTACCGGCTCTTACCGGCTCTTTACCGCTCCGAATTTGATACTTTTTACCCCAAAATTGTCCGTCAGCACCTGGAGAACTAGGTAATAGAATCAATTTACTGTGCAGACAGATGAGGGAGTCCCTCATCAGGGGGGCAAGCAGTGCTCCGCCCTGTACAACACCCCTCCCATTAATTTAGCACCCACTCGGGTGGAAACGATATGAGGTTGAAGGAACAGCCCAGTAAATTAATGTGGTGAACTCCTCGTGCAGCCTGCCGTGATTCTCAACTACCCTGGCTGTACTCTACAGATATTAATGCACATTGTCTGTGTATCATAGCACTGGATAAGAATAAAGAGCATTGTTAATGCTGTTAGTTGTGGCCCAAAAGCTTAACTTTTCAACTTTGGAGCACTAAGCAAATATGCTAAACATATCCTCATCCTCACTCATTGAGTCGCACCATTTATGAATGGATGAATTATGAAGGTTAATGACAGAAACAGGGTTCAGACACATTTTGACCAATTGATTTCCATGACTTTAAACCAAATTTCCATGACCAAACATTTTGTGAAATCTCGGTGTAAACATGAAAAAGTGAGAAAATGTAGTATTTAAACGAACAATGAGAATACAAAGCATACAGTAAACCTTAAATGACTCAAATGAATGAGACAATAGTTTGATTAAAATAATAAACATTTATATAGATGCCTGTATGTATGCCTGCTTATATTTTGAGCGTCTTTCTTTTAAAAGCATATTCATTATTTCAAACTCAGCGTAAATGAACGTCATGAACACATGAATATAACACATTTACATGACTTTTCCAAAACTTTGGGGATTTTATTTTTTTCAAGGACTTTTCCAGGCCTGGAAATAACCATTTTAAAATTCCATGACTTTTCCAGGTTTTCTATGACCGTAAGAACCCTGAGAAACATAGTGAGAAGTGTGCTAACAGACCTGTTTGTGGAAAAGGTCAGGTGGGAGTTGGAGCTGTGGAGGGCTTCTCCCGTGCTGGCATGAAAGTGGACAGTGAAGGTGAGCACTATGCCCAGGGGCAAGGCTTTCAGGCTCTCCCTGGTGTGCGTGTAGAGCACTGGACTGGTACTGAAGCGCACATAGGACACAGGGACCACCTGAGGAATGAAGGGAAGAACCAGAGTCGCACTCAGTAACTGCAGGGACAACGTCAACTGTCAATCAGAACTTAACAGTAGTACTGGATTGTTTTTATTTTGCCTAGTAATGTTATTTGTGTTCATCAAATCAGAGGCTATGCAAGACAAATAATTGCTTAGTATTAATTTAACATGAGTAACTGGTACCCACTCAATCTTAAAGCAATTCAACCTTCCATTGATGCTTTTCATGTAATACTATTCTCACAAAGCCTAAAACTATTGACTAGTGTCTATATGAATAAAGCTCATCTTTATTTGTTGTCTGCCATCATATTTTGTGTCTTTACAATGTATTAAGTACAGTACAAGGATGCTCTAATGAACAGTTTCTCAGACAAGTAGCTTTAGCTAGTGCACTCCTTATCCCTCAGCCGTTGGCAGACTCCTTTTATAGAGCTCCTATATCTTTGCTCGGGCAGAACATATTGGAAAGAATTGTCCTTTCACATTTAACCATTACTTAATAAAATAATTAAAATGCTAACAGAAAATGGAAGACTTTCATATAAAACTGCCAAACAAAATAAATCCTAGACATACGATGGATGTGAATGTCTCCTATATTAATTAAAGACAGGTTTCTCAAACTAATATTCTCAAAACATCTATTGATGTTCTTGTAATGGCTTTCCCTTTGAATACCCAGAAGACACCGCTTTTTAAAAAGCTAAAATCTGAAACACGTCTCAAACTGACCTTCAAAGCGAGGATGAGAGTTTGATTGAAACCAAAGGGCTCTTGGGAGGTGATGAGGAGGGAGGAGATGCCAGTGAGAGAGCCAGAGAACAGGAAGCCCTTATCATCCACTTGGGCGATAACAGCCTGGTCAGGGAAATCCAGAATCTGGTAAGAGAGCGCACCTACACCGTCCCTATTAGACATGGAGAAGCACAATGGCGTCACTTTTATCTCAGTTATGCACTGGTTTCGGGTTATTTTGCGATGAAAGCTGTTGGAGAAAGCCACATGCTTTGAGAGTAGACAACAAATACTGTGCAGGCACTTGTTACTCACCTGCTAGTTTGTAGTTTGAGGGCTGAGTTTGGAGCCATCAGCAACTCCCCAGCCTCTACTTGGGGATTAAGCATGTGTAGCTTGTCATAGACCTTGATCAAAGCAAAATGTTGAAACTTCAATTAAAAGAGGGCTTTAATCATGCTTTGGTGTTCAGGGACACCAGATATGTCATAGTTTAATGCAGTTTGAAGCTGGATGCATTCGGCTCCAACTAATCTGCAGTCTTATCACTTCACAGAGTTCGGTACTTCAGATACTCCAAAGCGCAGCAGCTTGAGTGCTCTGCTGCCTTAAATGCCAGCTGTTTCCTCTATAGGGAAAAGCAGCAGGGGGACATGGTCACGTTAAGCAACGCAGTCCATAAAAGTGGAATATCTGCAAATACTGTATTTATAATTCTGGTGCTCAGGACACGGAGATACAATGTTTACAGCGATGCCTTTTTTCCCCTCCAGGTGTATCCCCACGAAGAGAGTTGTAGGCCGCAGTGCTGTACCTGGATCTGGATCTCATCCATGAGCTCCTGTAGATTCCCTAACAGCTGCCCAGCATGGGGGTCAGTAACTCTGAGCACCACCTTCAGCCCCGTGCGCCCTCTCGTTCTTCCAGTCACCGTCATGCCAAAGTTGTGCTCTGACTGGAGCTCCACGTTAGCCTGAAGGAGACGGGCAGCATTATGACGATGGCAAAAAATAGCAGCAGCAAATCAAATAAAAGGAGGCAACAGTGACGAGGAAGCAGGGACAAGGCAGAGGCAGACGAGGAAAGCAGAGACCAGGCAGATTCTGTTTATTTTTAAATCATAATGCAATACTGGGACAGCACATCTTAAATTAATCTGATAAAAGGATCAAAAAGGGACAACATGAGACAAAAATAGAAACGGTTCAGTGGCAGAAACTGCATGCGATATCAAATGAAACAATCCAGTGCAGGGTACCTCGATGTGTCTTGGCTGGACATCCAGAATGTCTCTCTTGGTGGTGGACCAGGTGAAGGTGAGGCCAGGCACAGCGTTGCCAAAGGAGAAGGGTGTTTGACTATTAGTCAGACCCATCACATATACAGGCATCTAGAAGAGGAGAGGAATGAAGGCAGTCGGTAAGTACGACATTGCACATAGAGAGATCTGTTACTTGTTTCCAAATGAATTGAGGTGCTGCTGTTTGTGGTAATGTTTTGAGTTGGAGTCATTTTGAAATTGTTCTCCGAATAAAAATCATACCTGTGTCTTTGTCTTCATTCTTGTGATCGGTGCTCTGATTCGAATGGCCGTCAATCGCACAACCTCAACTTCTACTTGATCCTGTTAAGACACACGATGAGCTTTTTAATTGTAAAATCTAAGTGAGCGATATAATCGGCCAAATTACTATTTATACACATATTCACCTGAGACACGACGACTAGTTTCCCGGTTTCTGCATCAACGGCTTGGACCAGTCCAGTCACAGTGATATTACCAATGGTAACACCCCTGACGTGGCCAATGCCATTAACAGAAGCTATTTCCTCATTGGAAATAGAGAAAATGATATTGGACTGAGGCTGAGGGCCACCCTCAGAGGTGATCTATGAAGGAAAGCAGGAATGAAAAGAAGGGAGAGTTTGTGAGAAAGAGACCGGAAAAAGAATGAGCATGACTGATCTTGACACGCTGACAGTTAAGACAACAGCTTTCATCAATGCAAGGTCTGATAATAATTTGCTAAAAGACGTTATCCTTTATGTATTAAAGCACTCAAGATTAGAAAATGGAAATCTGACATGAAAAATGTGCAGTGTGTGTATTACTGAGTTTAAATGTTCAGCAATTAGGAGGCCTCTTGGATGGATGGTAAATGCTCTCAAATTAACACACGAGTTGAGGAAAATGAAAGGCGAGCTGGATGTTTAAACCAAGAGCTATTAAACTAAAATTATCTTCCAGAAGATTCTTGGCAGAGGGCTCTTTTGGAAGATAAACCGAGGACCAGATGAACTCCTCTGGCAAGACGGACTGAGGCCAGCTGGTTCCAGACAAAGCTTAAGCAGTAATATTATACCTACTTGCATCATTGCTCCAATTAGCAGGGTAATTTTCCTTGGGATGAGTTTGAACGGTGGAAATACCTAGAAGTAAAAAAGTTTTGTAAAAGTTATACAACACATGCAAGAGTCAAACTTTGAACTGGCATTTTAGAAGAAGTTTACACAAAATTATTATACCTCAATTTGCTGAGGTGCAGATGTAATTTTCCTCCCATTTTTATCCACTACAACAGCTGAAAGAGCGGTCTGACTAACAGAAACACCTTTCACCACGAAAACAGCTGAATCCATTTCATTGGGCTCCACTAAATGTCTGCAAAAAAAGAGAAGAGATTTAGTATTGTACATGAAGCCTTGCAAGTTCCTACATCCTCAATCTAAACAACAAGTTTCACAATACTTACTTCAGAGAGACGATTGCAGAAGCTGCCTTGAGTTTAAGATTCATGAAACGAAAATAGCTGGCTGGGAAGGGCTTCTTATTATCGTCCAAGACTCTGACATAAGCTTTCACAGATTTGCCAATCTCCACCTGTAATACAGATGAACGGCATCATCCATTTGGGAAATACGCATTTTAGTTCACAGGCAGGGCAAAGCTAATGACGCTAATTTAAGACAGACTTATGAAAATTAGGAAGGGATGTGCTCGAAGCAGACGACCGTGGTGTTTAGACGTTCTTGAGGCATTTTCAGAACGTGCGATACTGAGGATAGGGATCATCTAGTCAAGCTGGAAACTCACCTTGTCAACGACTCTCACGTAAACCTCCAGGATGTCGGAAACGTGCACTGTGGCCTTGGCAGGTGATGGAAATGCCAGACAAAGGTCATGAACCATCACCGTCACCTCCCCTGGATAGACGGGAGAGACCTGGATACACAAAGCAAATCAAAGTGATTATCTAACTCAGAATCTCAATTATCTGCAATCAATGGAGAATGTTTGATCAGTGGTGTACTTTAATCCACAACTCCAACTGGTTTATGGATTCAAGTGCACCAGTATGCATTTCCTTAGGATGTTGTTCAATATCATACATAACTGTGTATTCCCGTGAACTAATCCCATCACAGTGCAGAATAGAGTTGCAAAAGGCCGGAAGTATTGAAGGTGGAAACATCAATATGGATTTCATTTATGGTAATTAACCGTGGGAATAAAATGGAAATGTCGGGGTTATTTGCTCAGGCTATATTTACCACGTCATGTGCATAATCCATGAATTTGCCAAATAAAACCATTACTTTGAACACGATTTGTATAGTAGATGGCTGAACACACGACATGTAATGCAATCCTCTCTTGCTCTTCCTTCAGCTTCTTCACAATGAAGTTGTTTTTGGGGGCTTATCCAAATTAAAGGTGTAAAGACACCGGGGGTCGTGAACTGTACACATTGTAAAGCCCCTTGAGGAAATTTGTGATATTGGGCTATATAAATAAAAGTGTCTTGACTAATTTGTCAAATACATACAGTGTGAAATGTGGTGAGTTAGCTAGCTATCAAGTTAACTAATGGGGTAAAAGGTGCTTTGGAAATATGAAGGCTATAGTGAGGGCTGCGTGCAAACCCCTGGTTTAAAGTGAACTGATTTTTTTTTTTTAAGTTTATGCTTTACAATAAAGAATGAATAGAAAATAGATCATTTCCAACAGCTAAATTAGCATCCAGCCACTTCCCACGTGGCAACAGCTAGCTAGAAAGAAAAAAACTTTCCCTCGAAATATTTCCACCTCAATAAATTCAAAAAAGGTACCACTTTTTACTGAAACTGTGCAAAAAAACCTCAGAAATTCCCCAGCTTTCATCCCTTGAAAATCTTCCGGAAATTGACCAGAAATCTCACAACCCGATCCAGATGTTCCCTCTTACCTGCGCTGTTCCTTGGGCCTCCTGGAATACCACGTTCGCTATCCCTCTAACACTGGTATTGACAAAGAAGTGCCCTGATCCTTCTCGCAGGGCCAAGTTCGCCTGCAAAACAAAATACAATAAATGCCTTGTGACATTATTTTAAGACTAAAATGATTACATGTTGTTGGGAGATTCAGAAAAACCAACCCAGTTCACCGTCATTTGTTTTTTCTGACAAGCTGGACTTGCATGAGACATCAAAGGGGACCCCTGACCACACTCACCCTTTAAAATCCTCTTACACAGGTCACTAGCTGCTATTTAACCTCCACACCTACCGAGCACAGCTCCTATATCACACAGGATTAGGAGGAGGAGGCCCACTGAGGGAGGAAGGATATAAGACTCCACCGTGCCCACAGCAGTGATTACTAATGTTTGAATTCATTCAGTTGTTACCAGGGAGATTAAATTAATTTCCATTTCTGTTCTGCTTGATTAAAAGAGTAAATAATATACTTCATGATGGAATATCAAAGGCAGCCACGAAAAGCCTATGTTTCTGTCAGTTTTTACGCTTGCAATGGGAAAGAGATGATACGTATGTGAGGCCACAGCACTGATCAATCTGTCCCTTACCCGAACATCTGGGTGGTTGTATATGGTAACTACGTCAGGAGAAACCTTCACATCTTCAACCAATAGCAGCTCCAGATTGGCTGAGACAGGGGTCAAGGCGCCATACTGTACAGAGGGAGGAGAGTTGAAAATCAATTAGTGTTATAGTTACAAATGTAAATATTCTACCATCATACAATTCAGTATGATGGTATTGAAGTCAAAACTGTGTGTGTAAATGGAAAAAGGA